>JACTOM010000110.1:3309829-3397628 GCA_015832385.1 Elymnias hypermnestra | reverse complement strand
GAAATCAATATTGAGTTTTCTATTAAGATTTTCTCAATATTTGCCCGAAGTTGGGAAGTTGGCGGTGTGATCCACCCCCGTGCCTCGGAGAGCACGTTAAGCCGTCGGTCCTGCGCCTGATCTCTCTCCGGTCGTGTCGGATTCCCGTCACATCGAACTATGAGAGTGAAGGAATAGAGAGTGCACTTTGTGTACTATGCCTGCCAATCCGCAGTGGAGCACCGTGGTGGGTCTATGCTCTAAAAACCCTCTCTCATACGAGTGAGGAGGCCTGTGCCCAGCAGTGGGACGTTAGTGGGCTGCTACTTACTTACTTGCATTAATATACAATGCGTATTGATAGTTTCATTAAAAATGTCGCAGCCTGTCTTTCAGTATTTTGAGACAATCGTCAAAGGATTTCTATTTGCATAGTGAGTAGCCTATTTATCTTGTAAAAGAATTGAATCGGAAAATGTCTCAAAGAATTTCTATTAACATGCGAGCATTTGAACAAAATGATACACAATTAAATAATGTATGGTAAAGTAAGTAACAGCTTATCTTACAGCCTAATACTGAGAATTGATGCAGAGGTCCTGGGTTCGATTAACAGGAGGAAAGTTTAGAAACTCGCCACTAAATTAGGGAGCTTTCATCTTAGCGTGTATCATCATTTATCACTCATTTAAATTATCCTCATATATCACTCTATTTTTTCTGAAAAGTGGATTAAAATCCGTTGAATATTTAAAGAAGCTAAAGCGATTTTATTTTAAAACATTATATTGTTTTTATTCTTTGAAATAAATTTCTAAATGAATGAGTAATTGTATATGCAATTATGTCAGGCTAAGCTAGTACTTAATATACAATGCGTATTGATAGTTTCATTAAAAATGTCGCAGCCTGTCTTTCAGTATTTTGCGACAATCGTCAAAGGATTTCTATTTGCATAGTGAGTAGCCTATTTATCTTGTAAAAGAATTGAATCGGAAAATGTCTCAAAGAATTTCTATTAACATGCGAGCATTTGAACAAAATGATACACAATTAAATAATGTATGGTAAAGTAAGTAACAACTTATATTACAGCGCAATACTGAGAATTGATGCAGAGGTCCTGGGTTCGATTAACAGGAGGAAAAGTTTAGAAATTTACCAACGAACAAATTAGCGAGCTTTCATCTTAGCCTGCATCATCACTTACCATCAAGTGTGATCTCAGCCAAGCCCAGAATTATTCATAAAAATGTGAAGCTCACGACTTTCAACGAGTCTTTTAAATTTAAAGCAATTACCATCTCCAACTTGAACTTTAGTATTTATAACTTTGTGCCAAAATTTATGGCATCATTTTCCCATTATTGGTTAGAATGAAACTTTTAAAATACTTAATTAACTTTCTTCACGGTCACAAATCGTCGCGACAATTTTTAGTAATTTATCATGAGAAGGTACGAGGGCGGATACACTTCGGAATGGAGGTCAGATTTAAAAGTAATTTTTCCCCGCTATAAAGTAATCGTTCATGAACTTCTGTGGCTTTTATTTTATATTATCTTTGGGTGAGGCATAAAATACTATTTTACGTTTTAGACCAATAATGGTTAGAGAGTAGATAGTTTTTTTCATAATAACTCTTTTAATAAAAATAGGGAATGTACATCACATAACTTACGAAACAAAAACAAAATTTGTTATAAGTTCTAGTAGGCTGCATAAAATTAACAACTCATTTAAGGGTAACTGTATACGTTTCTATAATAAACTCTCACACGAAGTTCTAGAGATGTCATTTAATAAATTCAAAGTCTTTGTTCAAGAAAGTTGATATAAAAATCGTTTTAAAAATTGCAATAATTGCTCTAATTTGAATTGAAATATATTTAACTAATATGTTATTGTAATGATGATGGTAACAAAAAAAAAAAAAAAAAACAAAATACCCGACTGAGTTTGTTGTGGGTTCTTCTCAGATCAGGGAGCGAAGGATCCCTCGTAACTTTAGATTTTAAGTCGATCTTGAGTATCATCATCAGACGTACATTAGAATTATTATGTGGAAAAGAAAACAAATATTATTTGACGATTCAAAAGTGCTGTAATATGCCTACTTGAATAAAGATATTTTGACTTGTTTTGAATTATTCAAAAATAAATTAATAATAACAACAAAACTGTAATTATATAAATTGTCACCCATAACAAGTTTAACGGAATGTACTTTTATGACAGTATTTTTTTACAGACGAGCTGTACCCGCGATTTCGTCTGTGTGAAATAGTATTTTTGGTAGCATTTTAAATAATTTAAGCTACAAAAACTTACATATATATATATATTAATAAATGGCGTATGTGCAGGTATTTTTATCAATATAACAGACAAAAGAGCTGGCGGGTCACCTGATGGTAAGTAATCATCGCCGCTCAAAAATGCCTTTTAAAAATTTGCATGTGGAAGTCTTGGGAAACCACTGCTGCTGGAAGTTGTGTTGACCAGATATCCTGACAAACAGACAGAGTTACTTCCGCATTTATAATAACAGTAAGGACTCTTATTTTACTCTCTTGAGTAACTTAAAATTTTCATTACAAACTTTTAATGTCACATTTATTTAAATAGTTCATATGACAATTAGTTTCGAGCATCTAGCTCTTAAAATGACGATACTTCCATTCCTTACAATATTTTTCTCATAAAAAGTAGCCTATGTCCTTTCTCAGGTCTTAGACTATGTGCGTACCAAATTTCCTTTTAAATTGTTCAATTTTAAGTATGATAAATAGACAGAGTTACTTTCACATTTATAATATTAGTAAGAATTGAAATTATTTTATAAACGATTACCATTCGAACAAAATAAATATTTATATAGGGAAACTGTCAACTCACAGAAAGAATTGGAAAAATACAATTATTCAATATTTTAGAAAACCTCTATTGATTAGAAACTTTTTGGGTGAATATGAAAAATTTACTTAAATGTATGTTTACCAAAAAACCCTAAGACTTTCCCGAAATGTAATCTTATTAAAAATATCTTTACAAATAAAATACATTGAATTAATCTCTTTACATTTATTAATGTCTATTAATAGCGTAGATTGTACAGATACTCCTAGAATTGTAATTTCCAAGGTTAGAATTCAAAGGAGTTTTATGCCGCTTGAAATGGAAATTTCTCGTGTGAAATGTAATTTCATTAGACTATTCTTACTCGCTGGATATAAATATGCTTCGCGAAACAAATGTATTAGAGTGTTCATTTCCTTAATTTTATTCTATAGCTCGTTCCTACATACAATTATGAGCAATTATTTACACCGAGATTTAATTAAAATTTTAATAAGATTCTGTTTCAAGCGCGTCTGAAAACAAATGATGTCGCGTCGCAATGTGATGAGGATAAACCGCGTAGTCAAACATTAATTAATCACACTGTGGAAAACTCCAAAATTTTACTTTAGACCCTTTTTTATATTAGCTTTAATACATCAAATGATGTATGTGGCTTTGTTTAATAAGTAAATATTAAAGACATTTGAAATGTTTCCTTTAATTTAGTTCGAAAGACCGTTATAAGCCAGTATAGGGATATCTAATATAAAGCTCTCTCGATAAAGTAGTACAATGGTTTGAAGCTAATAATTTATTGCTCAACGGAAAGAAAACAAAATGTGTAAAGTTTACTCTGCCTACTGTGAAACAAACGCAAACCATTGTTAAACTTAATAATGAGGAACTAGACCTTGTAGATAGTACCGCTTTCTTAGGTATAACATTAGATAATAAATTACAGTGGGGGCCCCATATAAGTGGTCTATCGAATAGGCTCAGCTCCGCGGCTTACGCTGTTAAAAAAATTCGTCGTCTGACAGATGTTGATACTGCCAGACTGGTATATTTCAGCTATTTTCACAGCATTATGTCATACGGTATTCTACTTTGGGGTAATGCTGCTGATATAGATGCAATATTTGTGCTGCAGAAAAGGGCCGTTCGTGCGATTTACAATATGGGTCCAAGAGAGTCGCTAAGAAACAAATTCAAGGCAGTTAACATAATGACAGTTCACTGCGTATATATATTAGAAAACTTGTTGTACGTACATAAAAACATTGACTCTTTTAATAAAAAGAGTGAATGTATATCATATAACTTACGAAACAAAAACAAACTTGTTGTAAATTCTAGTAGGCTGCATAAAATTAACAACTCATTTAAGGGTAACTGTATACGTTTCTATAATAAACTCCCACAAGACGTTTTAGAAATGTCAATTAATAAATTCAAAGTCTTTGTTAAAAGAAAGTTGATAGAAAAATCGTATTATAAGTTGCAAGAGTACTTAGACGATAGAAACGCGTGGGAGTGAACGAACTGCTCTAATTTGAATTGAAATATATTAAACTAACATGATATTGTAATGATGATGATAACAAAAAAAAAAAGAATACCCGACTGAGTTTGTTGTGGGCTCTTCTCGGATCAGGGCGCGAAGGAACCCTCGTAACTTTAGATTTTAAGTCGTTCTGGAGTATCATCATCAGACGTACATTAGAATTAGAGTGTGGAAAAAAAAAGTATAAAAAATATTTGACGATTCAAAAGTGCTGTAATATGCCTACTTGAATAAAGATATTTTGATTTGATTTGATTTGAAATACGATAAGCAAAAACTTTGCACATCTTTTAACGAAAATTGCGCTGACGGAGGAGTATGTAATTTCACACACATATCTAAAGTAATATTATAAAGAGAAAACATTTGTGATTTCGTTTCTAAGTATCCATATATGTTTGCCGTTGCCGCTGGAGTTATAACGTTTTTTGTTATAGTCTATTTTAATAGAACCTTAATAATGTTCAAACTTATAATTTCATTATTATCGAGTTTTGACTACTAAGGCGACCACTAATACAGTATAAATGGAGAACAGAAAGGTGTGGGATGCTACATGTGTTAATATGCTTGCATCATCGCACTTTGGCGCAAACTTCTAATCTGCGGTGGCGTAATTAGCGGAAACACACCTTGGAGTTCTCCGCTAAAGATAATGCCTTAGTTCAGTATATATATGTGGGCTTTTTGATATGGAAATTTGTGGCTAAAAAATTTTCAAGAAGTATCATCTCCTTTAGCTGATGGCCATTATGGTTGGTACTTTGGATAAGGTATATGTATCGCTGTCTCAAAACGTAACGCTGCTAACCTTATGGGTACACAACAGTTTACCTCCGATCGTGGCTCTTAAATTTGGATAGCTTTTGTAATTATTGTCATCAACACTTTTAATTTTTTATTAACTTTCACATATTTTATAACAGTAATAAAACTACGATCATAGATTATAGAAGATAAATGAATGTGAACTCATGGATTGCGTGTCACAAGCGCTGTCAGTTTTTGGCGGGAAAGGAAAAGGGTAATCCATGACTTGTCATTGGAGAATAAAACAAAGCTTTTGATAATACATGTGCTATATATTAAATGTGAAAAATGTGAAAAAAAAACGTAAAAAGGCAATGAATATAATACGTTTTATATTTAACTATACAGTTTTACAGATAGAAAAAAGAAAAGTGGTAGCTTGACGACCATTTATGTAGTTAACTTTGAAGTTCATTTTATTCGTAGTTTAGTTATTCGTGGTTCGTAGTAGTTTTATGTAGTACTGCATGGACTTAGAAATAATTTTAATTAGACAAAAAATAATTAAAAATGCGTACTTACAAAGTACAAGTGTCAGAAGTGAAACTTCTTTGGAAAACCAATTTTAAAGTCTTGTTTATATTTATAGAAATCTAAAAAACTTTATAGAAACCTAAATTTTCCGAGACTTAGATAGAGGGAAAAAGGAATACATGTTAGGAATTTACTTGTCATTAAAATATTAAAAGTGTTGAAAATTAATACAAATAATTTATTGAAATAAAAATGCCAACCTATTTTTATCTATATTTGAAATTATTAATAAAATATTGTTTTTGAATTTACAATTTAGAAAAGAGAATTTATGAAATATTTTATATTTTATCAAAAATAGTAAATTAAATTTTTATTTGACGAGACGAGGCAAATTAAAATGTTTTATCTGTACATATTTAAAATACCTAACCTTCAAATAAATTAGTATGAAAAACGCTACACATCTTCGTGACTCTAATCACGCGTTTCAACCGTAAACATTTTACCCTCATGCGCCTAAAGAAGTTTCACTTCAAAAATTAAAATAAACTTGACAATATGATTTCTAAAATTTACTTTTTTCTGCCATCGATCGAATATACAGTCACCTCTATCGGGAATACGTCGAATTACCAATAGCCCTGTATAACGTTGTTTGTAATACACACAGTATTCACAATGCTAAATAACAGTTTTCATTGTAATTATATAAAAAAAAACCTTATAATTTATTTTTTAATGTATATACCTGATTGTTCTCGTCTACAAAAATAATGAAGAAAAGGGATACGCAATTAGAATCCTTTATATTGCATTTTTACATTAGTTCCGAATTAGATATTCAGTTATAAGTTATAGTTGTCAGTTTGTGTTCCTACTGGCTATAGCTTAAGGTGGAGTGGCTTTGTTCAAGAGGCAAGTTCATTAATTATTATGGGCGTATTTTTGTCATCATCCATTAGAGACACGTCGCGCCGCCATTAGGGGGAGATTAATGACGGGGATAGTGAACACCTAACGGCACTTTAACATTTTAATAAAATGAAGTGGAAGAAAAGCGATTTCATATTGAAATGTAATTTTATTTTATGCTTCATAGTAATTTTTGACGATTTGACCGATATTAAAAATGGGCCCTTTTTCACACCTCTAAAGAATCGCTAGTAACTTCAAATTAATTGCTATTTAGGTCTACTTTTTCTTTGTTTTATTTGGTTTTTGTGAGAGGTATGCGAATAATTCAAACTTACGAATTATGCGAGAGTTCTAGAATAATTCGAAAAATTCCCAAATAATCTGATTTTTTTTCCGAATTATTCGTAAACTATTAAAGTATAAGAGAATTTTTGAGTATTCACAATTTCGGGTTTCTTATGTTTAATATTCAAATACAAATTTCACAACCCATATCCACGAACCTTCCAGCTCTGCAAACGTTTTCTCAATCATTAACGAATACAGTTCTTACAGTTTTTTAATAATATTGCTGTTAAAGCTACTAGCCCCAACAAATTGTCATTTTTCAGTGCGATGTCTTTATGAAATTACGAGACATTGGTCCATCGAGCAATTTATAACGATTTAGCATTTACCTAAACAAAAATTAGCGTAAGGTAAAAACAAAAACATAGCTAGACTTTTATAGATCAATTAACGCTTTGATTACTTGATTCCTTTTATTTAATTGGACTGATATCTTAGACGAGACTTAATGGACGTTGTTTAGAAACTGCTACGAAATATGATCTGTCGGAAATATCAATTCGCTCTGAAACGATAGGAGGATAATCAAAAGGTCACGGAAATTAGTGGCACAAATGATACGCGTTTGTATTCGTGATTTAACCTAATATCTATTATGTATGTAAAACACAAATAATGTTTCTACCTACAGATTTTAAGTCGTGCATTATGGCCATTATGAGCCCCATTTAAGAGGTAACACGAGAGCAAAAAAAGCTATAATTGAGGATTCAAAAGTCTACTTGAATAAGTAGTATATGAGTTTAATATTTCAATTGAATAAGCTGCAGATTCTGATCGACAGAACTAAATTATTATACATTAAGCCATCTACAAGAGTATAAAACAATTCAAAATACTAGTCTCTCCAATTAAAGCAATAAAATCGGAATTATAAAGCTACACGTCTCACCCTTACTTATTATTTATAGAAAGGCTTCTCCATAATCTGTTACGAAGTCTTAAAAGATATTCATATTAAAAACGTTGCTCTCGATATTTATTGCTACAATATTATTTATATTTATAATTTCAAGGGGTTGGCAGAAGCTCTGATGAGTATTACTAGAGGCATAATTAGAAGAAAGGTAATAGCATTTATAACAAAGATATTGATATATAATTGTTATAAATGCTTTAACCTTTCTCTATTTTATATCAGAGTTCAACAAAATTTCTGTGTATTAGAGTATTAGAGTAATATGTATGTATTTGCCTTTAATTATTTTAACATATATATATCGTCTGAGCTATTTATTTGTTTATCCACATTTTTAGGTGATATGTCTTATTATATATATATATATATTTATGTNGAGATATATATATATATATATATATATATATATATATATAGTTTCCATTTATTTTTGTGCTTTTCGCAGAAAGAGTATCTCGTAAGGAGACCTGGCAACCCGCAGTGGCACGTCGTGGTGGGTCCAATCTCTAAAAACCCTCTGCATTATGAGCGAGGAGGCCTATGCCCAGCTCTGGGACGTTAATAGGCTGATACTTAGTTTTCTACATTCTATTTGATAGTTTAGGAATACGAGCTCCGCATAACAAAGACCCATTGTTTAACGAGGAATTTAAAACGGAATCGGGCAGTAGCCAATGGCATTCAATTAAACGCTTTTAAATGAATATTCTCTGAATGTAGAATGGATTCAACTGTTTTTAGAAATGCGACAATGATGAGAAATTCTTTTGATATCGGAAATTATTTTATGAAATTTTCAAAGATATAATTGTGTATATACAAATACTACAACTTCATTTGCGTAGAAATGGAGCTCTTTTTTCTGAGGCACGCTTTTTATTGTTGACAAGTACATCTTAACTATTTAGGTTTTTGTCGATGGCAAATGCAACTTCTTAAATAACCTCGATCGATACCGTCCAGGAGTATGGGGTTCGTCATTCATCAGATTAAGATCTCGGAATACCCACTAAAAGCCTGTGCAACCGTCTTCATCCATGAGTGGGGCCTCAGGGGTTTAGCTTTCGCATTTTTCCCTGGTGCCCCGTATAAGTCCGACTGAGGATTCACGGAAGCGGAAGGAGCTGCGCAAACAATCACCACCTATCCTGCCTCCTTCGATGGTAAGAAGGGGCATTCAATTGCATTCTCCTTCTCGCTCGTAGGCTTTCTTCAGCGAGACTGTCATTTCGCGAAGAAGACCACTTCCACCCAACATCTTTCACTGGAGAACATCATACTTACAATGCTCCGTGACGACGTGTCTCCGCTGATCAGCGACATCAGGAGGTGACGTTGAGGTCCCCGAGCTGCACAGTCTGCCACAGTGTGATGAGCTGAGTCGATAGTTGTCCCATACTGATTGCAAGCAGGAAATTCTTTCTAACCGATGTCGGTATTTTACCTGTTGTTAGGTGATAATACAGTCTAAGATGGAATTATACCAACCTAGTAAGAGCTAATTCTACTCTTATGGTTTCTAGAGCATCGTACGGGCAGAAACGCAATTTTGCCTGCCGACACGTCTTTGCTGTAAAGGTAGTGAGTAGCCATGGCCAAACCCTCTCACGAGTCAAGACCATGACAAATTAGAAAATTCAATTTCCTAAATATTTCCAGCCGGTATTTAACCCAGGAAGTATCTCTGCTAGCAAAGCCTTCCCAGAAGCGACTGAACCTATTTCTACGCCTACAAATATGATACATACTTATATCAAACAGATATACAACTAATTTAAATTCCTCTAAATTGTAATATCACTTATCGAACTATTATTATGCTTATGATTATCTTGTTCTTTCTTCGATTTTCCTTTCCCACTTTAATTTGTGTCGGTTCTCCTAATCGCTCTTCGCCAGACTTCACGTTTTGGGTTCGTCTCTGAATCTTCACTGATTTGCTTGGTCTTTCTTTCTTGTATGTGTGTATCCATGTTAATTTGTGTCTACCATGACTTTTTGGGTCCAATTCCGAGTACAGTATGCTTTTTGTTATATCCGAGCCTAAAACGGCCAGATCAATGCAGGTGTCCTTCCGTAAGCTTTTCCGGTATTGTCCTGAATTTCTTATCTAAACTTTTTCCTTTATTTATGTACATAATTATGTAAATAAATGACTAAATTGTTATTATTACTATGTGCAGGGAAAATATGAACTTAAAAAGGAATTTCAAAAGAAAGAGTATATTTTTTTTATTGCTGTCATGTAAACTCTTGATTGTGGTCATACCTGATGATAAGTGATGATACAGTCTTAGATGGAAGCGCGTTAATATGGCATGGCAATTCACCACTTATGGTTTCAACACAGCATTGGAACACCAATCACTTGCTTGGCGATACTTCTTTGCTTGGTAGGTACAAATTAGGAAATGCAATTTCCTAAATTCGTTTTACCAGGATGGAACTCGAGACCACTGCTTGTAAAGCGTATACTCGCACCACTGCGCCAGCAAGGCCGTGAACCATCAAAACTACTTAAAACTACATAAATTCTATTTGTAGTTCCAACAGACTTTTCAGACATATATATATAATATGAATGAAAACCTCATGAATACCAGATGTTTAGATAGCTTGCAAGATATCGGATGCCTGTGCACAGTGTTTGGAATTCACTTCCGGCCATTTGCGGAAACGGAAATAGAACTAAATATTGCCGGAACTTCATTCACTTCCCTTGAAGTATTGATTCCGAATTATGAGAAATTCTGTTGAGATGTGAACAGTGGTAAAATAAATTATCATTTGGAATGAAATAAATATCATCTGGAATGATATCCTGGTTGGATATCATTCCAGATGATATCTATACAAAGAAATAAAATTGGAGTAAAAAGATAAAGTTAGTAGCAGCCTATTCACGTCCCAAAAAAGTTTGTATTGTGTAATTATATAAGCAAGCCTTCTATAAATAGTTAATTAAACACATATTGCTAAACTATCTCTGTGGCTATTCGCTATTGATCCAATTGTATAATAAAAGTCTATTTCAATATAGCTTTCCACATAATTACTGCTGACTTCTATTCAACTCGCAACTATTTATATTATACCATTTACATCATCAATATCTACAAGCTCATTCTTATCGCCCAATCTTTATACTAGTGTTAAGTCTTACTAATTTCATTTAAATAGTCTTGTACCATTTGATCGTATTAATATATATAACGATTTAACTTAGATTATATTCGATTCGTATTAGATTATTTTTGTCAGAAAGAGATCTTTGTATTCAATAGAATTAGATAAAATTATGAGTTACAATAAAGTAAAGACGCGGACGCTTACTCGTTGCTTACCGAACGCTTGTTAGTCGCATTTGACATATTATGTAACGTATCTGTTTTGTGTATTGCACATGCTTTTTTTTTTTCGAAGTAGTTACTGTTAGCCCTAATGGCTTTTACAGTGCAATCGAGAGGGATGGCGAGCGCAGAAGCTCCGCCAAAGGGTAGGCCCGTAGAAGGGCCCTGCTGCGTCGTGGAGGAAACGTTGCTCTAAGGGCGCTTCCTGTGAGGCTCGAACCTAGGCTTTGAGTAACGTTTACTGCCGCGGAAAAGGGGTAAACTGACAGTGCTCTTAGTCTTGACGCCCATGGGTCCGCGACTGGGGGTCGCGACCGAGGTGCGTCAGATTAGCGGGGACCTCGTCTTCGCCGACGAAGACGCTGTGTATTTGTGTTAGTGTAAGGAGCGCTGTCAATAGTAATCTGGTCGTCTGGGTCGTCGTCAAGGACGTGTTCGGGCCACCTCTTCCTAGGCGGGATGTTGAGCCTACTCCCATAAAAAGCGGCGTTTCTAATAAGAGGTTTGGAATGACTGATGACTCTCTTGAAGTAAATTATTGCACAGGCTCGCTGCGCCTTTGTCTTACAGTCCACTCTCTTAGAGTCCTTTGGTACAACTTATGCAGTGCGTTCGAGATAGTGTATTTTATAGTGTTATTGCATGTACTATGTATGTTGATTCATAACATCTTTTGCGTATTTTACAAATATATAGATAATTAAGTGTGTGGATATACCAAAAATAAAATATGTAAATATTTATAAAATCACATACACCACAACATATATACACTTATAAGCCAGGAAGGGGCTTACAACTAAATATAAGGTAATATCCGTGATTTTGTTACCTAATTATGTTGGCAGGAAGCAACTTTACATATAATGTAATTATCTTGTGTGTGTGTGTATGTAAATGAACTTGTTCTATAGAGCTGGACAGATTTTGATAAAGTTTTTGAGCGTGTTTATATGAGAATAAATAAAATACTATCTACGTTTATAACATACGTTTTGTCCAGAATTAAAAATATATGTCAGCGCTATTAGTGTTAATGTACAAATAGCTCTACAGTTAGCAACGAGCTGCTCTCTTAACATCGATTCAGAGTTAAATGTTTAATTTATTCATACTGTTATCCATCGTAAATCGAATCCCAGATCACTTTTTTATTGCTGATACTGTCTTATGTGTTAGTTGGTGGCACGATTTTGCTAGTTAGAGTAGTAACTAGTCGCTACGAAAGGATTTTACCATTCCATTCCTAGTCAAATTAGAAAACTTATAATAATATTTGAAAGAACAGTTTAAATACCAATGTATTAAAAACTAGCTGTTTCAAATATAGGACGGCTTTTCTTTTAAGAGAATAATTAACTTCTTATAACATAAGCCATCTGCCAGTGAAATTCCTATCAAAATCGGTTTAGTTGTTACGGAGATTATCGGGAACAAATATATAGACAAAACTTTGATAAGTATGATTTTTTATATAAGTAAGATTATAACATTTTTATACATTAAGTTGGTTACAAACGTGCACTACTATTTGTTTTTGTTAGTTCAGACATTTGAAAGGATTCATACTTCAATGTGAAATATCTCTACGGATAATGTCACCGGTATTCCGTAGTAGTTAATATCAGTAGAGAAATAATTGGAACCTCCAGCAGTAATCCCAAAGCGAGACGAACGCTCTAACAAATCGGAAAATAGTCCATTAGTATAATAGGTTTATCGTTTATATCCGTATTAGATTATAAGTCTAAATTTATACATGCTTTGGATAATAAATTAATTCCCTTAATAAACCTTTAAAGCACATTTTTTTAATAACCAGTGCAGATGTTTATAAGATTATGTATGTAAATATTCATACAATTAAGTTCAAGTTTTTGCCAGAGAGTGTACAGTATTAATTATCAGCTATTTAAAGCACTTCGATTTGCCATTTATTTTAAGCTTGCCTAACAGGTTTAAAAGTTTATTTTTATATGTTTACAACTTCTTTATTTTATACATAATATAAGCTAACATAATAAACATTTTTTCTATGAATACGGAATAGAAATATACATCTAGTATGATAAATCAAAAAATACTGTATTATTATTTCTTTATTTGGAGGGATTTCCTGAAATAATTGAATGTTGGTGTAGTAATATATATAATATTTATTATTAATAATAAATCCCTCTCAATGCCACTTGCCTCGTGCCTCTTCAATTCAGACATCTTTGCATGCTAAGTTCGAATAGCCTGAATAATTAATGTTACTTGAACCTAACTTGAACCACCAGCATTATAGTTGAGATAATTTCAATTCAAGTGTCATACAATATTTTGTATAGACGTATATGTCTACATAACCTTTGATTTAAAACATTTTGCTGTATATTTATTTAATTATATATTCAGTAGATACATTTTAACGGTGACTAAACTGTACTTTTTAGTATTAGCAACGTATTTACTCAAATTAATTCAAACTGTTAAAATATAAAATAAATGTATCTCTAATATTTAAATTCCACTATAAATTATTCACGAGCTCTTTGATATAATATATTTAATTGTACATTTATATAACGTACAAAAACTAGCTGCTTTTGCAATGCACAGACGGACAGACGCAAAAACAGAACTGTTGTCAGCTGTAATTTATTTGCAAGGAAATAGGTTGAAATCTATTTATACAAGTACTTTATGTTTTGCCGAGTCGAAAATAGATGTAATCTATTTAATTTGTTAAACGAGTTGTAATATATGTAAATTTTGTAATATTTCGATGGCCCCTGTGTATGAATGATTAACTTGATTTTTAGTTGACATTTGACGTTTTAGTGATATTACTGATTATATTAGCACATTAAATAACCTAAGTTATTTTTTTCTCAACACATAACGTTATTAAAAAATGATGCTGGAAAACAAATTATTAGTATAAAAGGTAATACAGGGTTAAATAATTTATCTTTTTAAATGTGCATATCGACGTCTACTACATATAAAGAGTAAAGTATAAAATTCAAATTTTTTTACGACTTCAATGATAAATTATTAAATGACAACTGACAAATTAAAATGCCGCATGTCATTTGTAAATTTTTAAACTATCTAACTTTCAAACAGAATCACGTGTTTCGTTTGTAAAAATGTCACTCTTTAGACGTTTTGACGTTTTTGTTTTTTAAAAAACAAGTTGTACATATACACAAACTGCCTCATTGATTTTTTGGTCAGCTTATTTGAATACAAACATGAGCTCCTGGGTATGAGTCCCAGGTCGGGCGAATTCAAAAGTCGATAATGAGTTTTGTGTCAAGATATTTTCAGTCTTAGCTTGAACTTGGGAAGTTGGTGATGTGGTCACCCGTGTCTCAGAGAGTACGTCAAGCTGTAGGTCCTGCGCCTGATCTCTCTCCGGTCGTGTCAGATTACCGTCACATCGGATTCTAAGAGTAAAGGAATAGAGAGCGCACTTGTGTTAACGTATACACTTGTTTACTATGCCTGCCAATCCGCTATGGAGCAGAGTAGTGGATCTTTTCTCCAAAAACCGTTTCTTCTATTAGAAAAGAAGCCTGTTAGCTTACACAAACTTACTTTTACACAAAAAAAAGGTAAGTAGCAGCCCATTAACGTCCCACTGCACACAGGGGACAGGCCCTCTCACTCTTAGGAGAGAGACTCTTTACTGCGGATTGGAAGGCATAGTACACAAGGTCACTCTCTATTCCTCTCACTCTCATACTCCGATGTGACGGGAATCCGACATGACCGATGAGAAATCAGGCGCAGGACCGACGGCTTAACGTGCTCTCCGAGGCACGGGGGTGGATCACACCGCCAACATCCCAACTTCGGGCAAACATTGAGAAAACCTTAATAGAAAACTCAATAGCCTCAAACCCAGAACCCCATGACTTTAGTCGAACGTGCTAACCACTAGAAAATGAGGCAGTCCTTTTACACAAACCAAGCTGTAATTTCCTGAGGAATGAGTTGTTGATGGCGAATTGGCAATTATTATGCACGCTGATGTAATCTCACTATTAAAACTTGGAATTCCACCGGCACAGGACCTATTTCCTTTGCCGAGGCAAACTTTTCGTTAGTAGCAAAAAGGAGACTGGTTGTGGGCTGTGCAGCGATGCGCCTTAATCCGACGCAGTACGTGACGCTTGTGTCAATATAATTTAAAGCACGAGTGTGTCAGGCGTACGGTTAGCGGGATAGGAAATTTTAGTCACGTTTTAAGAAAGTTCTCATTTTAAATTGCATTTACTCTTGGATTTGAAATTCTTTATAGATATAGTTTTTATAATTAATAGTTAAAATAATGACATTCACTGCGTATACATATACGTGTTGTACATCCATAAACAATTGAGATTGTTACGAAGGAAACTGAATGCACTGAATTCATATACTTTAAGAAATAAAAGTATTTTTTTTATAAATTCTAGTAGGCTCTATACAATTGACAATTTATTTAAGGGTGACTGTAAATTAAAAGAAAACGTATTGAGAAATCGTACTATAATTTGAAGAATTACTTAGATTATAAAACAACGTAGGAGTGATTGAATTGCTCTACTCGAATTAAAATAAATTAAAATTCAGAGCGTACAAAGTACAAATATCCAGAAGTGAAACTACTTTGGAAAACTAGTTTTTAATTCTTGTTTATATCTATACAAATCTAAAACTTTAGATTTCTGAGACCTATACGAAGGGAAAAAGGAAGATAAGTTAGAATTTCAGGAATTTAAACGTCATTAAAATATTAAGAGTCAAAATTTAATACAAATAATTTATTGAAATCTGAAATAACGAATTATAAATAAAAAGGCCACGTGTTTTTTGTCAATATTTATTTTATACATTATGAAAAATTGTATATTAAATTAAATGACGAGTGCCAAATTAAAATACCACATGTTATTTGTAAATATTAAACTACCAAACCTTCAAACGAATTGGCATAAAAACGTTGCACATCTTCGTGCCGTTAATTACGCGTTACATCCGTGAAACTTTTACCCTCATGCGCCTAAAGAAGTTGTCTTTCAATTATATTGCAATGGTGAGAAAAAAGGACTTGGGCCTTAGTTGTGGGCTCTTCTGAGAACAGAACGCGAAGGAGCCTTGGTAACTTTATATCCTTTAATATCATCATCAGTCGTACTTTGGAAATAATACGTGGAAAAACTTCTGTTTTATTAAAAACTGCTGTGAAGGCTTGACTGAAAAGACTAAAATATATATATTTTTTAATTTGGATCAAAAGTTTGAATTAAGCTTTATATTCGCTGTTATACATACATACATAGCATCATGCCTCATTCCCATTTGGGTAGGCCGAGACCACGTCCTTCCACTTGCCACGATCCTTGCATATCTTCTTCCATTCTCATTAAACCTTTCATACAAGGTCGACGGTTTAAAGTACTCTTGACCTGGCCCTTATTTAAAATGTCCTGGATTTGGTCCAGGAACGTTCGCCTTGGTGTTCCCCTTCCAACTTTCGCTGTTAAAACGATACATTTTATTTCTATATTATATCAATTCCAATATACATTTAATCTACAAGCCATTACGATTATAAGACTGGGTTATATGTACAATTACATTTCAAGTCGAAGTTTTATAAACTTGAACAATAAAATTTGCGAATAACAGAGTAGTTAGCTGGTACATTCAAGGATACACAGTACGTTGTGAGAGAATACAAAAGTTTTAAACATTAAACAGAAACTTAAGTCTCTTCAAAATGACTCTCTGACAATATTCGTTTTAAATCCTTTAGTTGTAAGTTTATAATCAGTTGTTATATATTGTGATGTCGCTTCACTTTAAAACTTCCCTGCAATAAAACTATAAATACTTATATTTAACTATTTTAGTTGATAATCAATTAAACAAATTGAAAAATAATCTTCACCTAGAGAGACCCTCTATTTAAAAGTTCAAATAAGTTTTGTAATTACTTCACTAAAAAATTTAGTTTAATAGTATGAAATGAAGTCGCTTCCGTAGTATGTTCGCTTAGATCTTTTGATCTATTCACTCACTTAAACGCAGTTTTCATCAAGAGATAGAGTGATTCAAGAGAAGGATTGTTATATATAATACATTTATATTATGTGACAGAAAAACCGAAAAATTCTAAGATATGTGAAGTGATGTCGAAAAAACATAGATTACAAATTAATGTCCTGCAGAATGATATATTTAATACAGACCGAAAAAAAAATGCCACGGTGGTAAATATTTAGCTCTAAAGGATCATTTTTGCATATTACAAAAGAATATGTTATTTACTAAGTTTTTTTAATGAAATACAGTATTATTTTTCATCCAATTAAATATATATCATACGTTCCATATTTCATGTAGAACAAAACTGCTTTTAACATAGTGTCATTAAAATGGATATCTTAGAAGATATCAGAGATTTTAAAAGCGGAGGCACTGCGGCTGGCGAGCCGTGCGTTTTATCCCGGTTGGTAGTATGATAGACTACAATCCCATGGAAAAAAAATAACCTGTGAAATGAACCAACGAGAATAACGCTTAAAAGGCTGTTAGTATATCATAAAATAACACTGAACGCTATGTCGTTATTTCTGAGCGGTACAGGTGAGTACGTGAGTAAATCATTCTTTTTTATCCTAATATTTTTATTTGTTACTATTTATAAATAGCGGCTATAAGGTACAACAGTAGTATTTAATAACATTATAACAAGAAACAAGCTGCCGTACACAACCTTATCATCGTACACCAGTGATAGCTCGGTAAATCCTGAAATGTAAATAAATGCTGTAAGATCATAAATTTATGTACGGCAACTTTTTTTGATAAAATGTTATTAAATATTACCATTGTACCTTATAGCCGTTCATTATAAATGGTAACAAATAAAAATATTACAATAAAAAAAATATTTATTCTCGTACTCACCAGTACCGCTTAGAAATGGCGGCTCAGAATTATTTTATGATATCGCTACAGACTTATAAGCGTTATACACGTTGGTTTATTTTTCTGGTTATTTTTTTCCATTGGCTTTTTATCAATTATATAAGTATGAAGTAAATATCGTCGTGTGTTAAGTGTAATTCTTGTTTATTATGAATAATAGTATTTAATTAATAAATAGACATTGGATTATAACAGTTCTACAAGAAGTACAATATTATGTAAAAATATGTAAGTTACTGCTACAGTCATATAATACGACATATATTTTATTACGACGAAATGAAATTTATATCACGTAGAGGGATACAACGGAACACAGGTTTGCAATTTTTCTCACAGCAACATTACTTGCCCCATTGGGGATGCAATTTATTATATTACAACATGCAACCGACTGATATTATAAAAGAAATGTTATTTTAACCAGAGTTGCTGGTTTTCATAGCGTATTGAATATAACAATGCTCTGACACTTTTTTTTTTCGCTGAGAAATAAATTTACGTACCGCACGTATGGGACTCGCTGTTTCCAGAATACCTACTAAAACCCAGCGCAGCCCCGTGCATCTGAAATAGGAGGTCAGAAGATCGCAAAAGCATTCGACTCATATGGCACCCCAGATGCACTCTAGAAAAGGCTCATTCAAGTAAGGGATAGCAGGCGGGCAAACGCACGCCTCCTGCTCCCTACCCTCCTCTGATTGGGACAAAGGGAATTACCCGCGGCGTCGCGTTCTGTCCCCAGCGCCTGTTTTTGCAAGATGACAGTATCACAGAAAGAAGCAACCGCCCTCCATTCCGCTTCGTTTCCGATCAGTATGTTAATTTATTTTCGGCAGCGAAACGTCACTTCCAGTTGTGGACATCAAGAGATGCTGCTGTGGCTCCCAAGCTGGACACTCCGCCACCGTATGGTACGCCGTATTGTCGAGAGCTCCACATTCGAGACAGGTTGGTGAATCCTTGCGCCCCATAATGTGATGCAGGTATTTTCTGAAGCATCCGTGCCCGGTAAGCAACTGCACCAATCTGAAGAATAGCGAACCATGCTTTACCAAAAGCCAGCCGTATAAAACGGGTTTGATCGCTGCCACCGTAACATTACCCGCAACCGGAGAGTCAAGGTCCTCTCTCTACCTGGGCATTAAGGCCTTCTCGGACTAGGACCTTATCCTTTGTAGCTCTTAGGCATCAGGTTGTTCGTCTCTGGATCTTGCAGCTGCCCGTCATTGATACACCGCCGCTAAAATCTCCAAAGGGGGGTCACCTACTAGTAGGCCTGACACTTCTATAGCAGAAGTCCTGGTGTAGACTAACATAAGGACAAATTCAAAAAATTGCATTTTCTAATTTTACTGGTGGGAGTGGTACTTCGGCCGTAGCTACTTACAACCCTACCAGCAAAGACAAACGTACGAATTTGTGTTCTAGTATGAGAGGTAAAATTGCCTCTTACTACATTAGCGCGCTTCTTTGAATGTATCATCACTTACAATCAGTTGTCATCACAATCAAATGCTAACGTATCAGAAATAAAAAAAATTATCAGCAATATAATAAGACTTTTTTAAATGCATATCTGACGGCCTCGCTGGCGCAGTGCTGCGAGTATTCGTCTTGATAGCAGAGGTCCCGGGTTCGATTCCCGGTAGGGTGAGTTTAGAAAATTGGAAATTGTATTTTCTAATTTGTCTGAGTCTGGTCTGGTAGAAGGCTTCGGCCGTGGCTAGTTACCACCCTACCAGCAAAAGACGTAAAAACAAAGAGATTTGTGTTCCGGTACGATGCTGTGTAGAAACTGTAAGGGTTATGTCGCCTCTTATCAGATTAGCATGCTTCCATCTAAGACTGTATAATCACTTACCATCAGGTGAGAGCACAGTCAAGCGCTAATCTGTCAGCCATAAATAAACACATATATTTCAGACTGAAACATCGATCTACTTATACACTTACATGTGAACTAACTTAATACAATGTTATCTTAAACCAAATTTCAGTCATCATGGCCAATCTCAATTAGAGATTAGACATCTTCGAGGGGAAATGATAATGCATAGTTATAATGCAAGTACAGTACAATCCTGTCACTTCCTTTCATAGGCCAAGGAATCTAAATTCATTAAATTGGGAGAGAGACAGTTGCTGGACTAATAGAACCCTGTACTCTTTAACAAAAAATAATAGATAACCATGCTTCCATCTTAGACTGTTTCATCACTTACCACCAGATGTGATCACAGTCAAGTGTTAACCATCAGTAAAAAAAATCAAAATATTATTTATTCAACTGGGCTCAATAAGCACTTTTGAATCGTCAGTAGTCTGTCCGTTAGTAACAAACCAACCTCTGTTCAGAAAGTTATATCTGCTGAGAAGAAACCGGCAAGAAATTCAGCGGTTACTCTTCTAAAGATAGTTTTGTGTGTTACAATATGTAATATATTGCTTTTGTGAGCAATTGGAATCAAGTCCGAACATTTCTATCGCTTAAATATACCTTTTGTAAAAGTATGTTTTTGATATATTTCTTAAAACTATGCGAAGGCAAATCTACAGCTTATTGCGGTATCTTATTAAAATATGCTCAACCCGACAAATGATTTTTGAACCCTCTTCACTCTAAAATATGGAATTACAAGTTTGTTTTTATTTCATGTATTAAAATTCTGTATTTTTATATGTTTGACAATATTGTTATTATAACACACATAATTAAAAAAATCATCAAATAGACTAGCCGGTTTTATGGCAAGTTTATTCAAATTATTGGTTTAAAAAAGTAATCTTCTATAACGGTTTCCTAATTAACATTACAAAAACCATATGGCATTGTCCTTTACGCTGAGATTGCATTTTTTTTATAAAACTTTCGATCGATTTCATTGTATAACATAATAGTGTTCATATTCGATTATAATAAAATTGTTAACACTTAGAAAAGCTTTGAGTAAAAATGTAGATAAGTCTTTCGTGAGTTTCGAATATATCTGCTTGTTTAAGAAGAAAATATTCAACAAAATGATAATTTCAGAATAAGCTTTCAAAACGAACGCATCCAGCGACCGGGAACCACAAATAAGATTTTAATAAAAGTTAATTTATTCAATAAAGCTGGCAGACTGCCGTTCTCATATTTTTTATCGATTTTGAGTCGGTTGACAATATTATTAGTATAATAAGATCTATTCACATTTATATCTGTTATATAAAAAGTACGGTGAGGTAAAAAGTAACCAGTTATCGTCTCACTGACGGGCGTCGTCGGTTTAATTACTTCATAATATCTACGTTATTATAGAAGAGGGTTTTTAATGCACATACTCGCCACGCAGCTCCAGTGCAACATAGCGGGCTACGCAGATTTCCTCACGATATTTTTCATCACTGAAAATCGCAGTAAATTTTAAACAACATTTAGACACACGTTACACACGTTTAAATAAGAGAATTTCGTGGTGCCCAGGATTCGATCCCGTGACTCTGAATAAGAATCTGAGTATCTAATAAGAATCTAAGAAAACGTCTCGTGATTCCCGAATTTTCAATTCTATAGACTATTTTAAATGAATATATTCTTAAATAATTCAATTATACAAACCTAGACCTTGTTAGTGAAGTATTATATTTATATACATAGTAAAGTAAGTAGCAGCCCATTAACGTCCCACTGCTGGGCACAGGCCTCCTCGCTCATATGAGAGAGGGTTTTTAGAGCATAGACCCACCACGCTGCTCCACTGCGGATTGGCAGGCATAGTACACAAGTGCACTCTCTATTCCTTCACTCTCATAGTCCGATGTGACGGTAATCCGACACAACCGGAGAGAGAGATCGGGCGCAGGACCGACGGCTTAACGTGCCAAATTTTTCCCAACTTCGGGCAAATATTGAGAAAATCTTAATAGAAACCTCAATATCGATTTAGAATTGGCCCGGCCCGGGACTCGAACCCAGGACCTCATGTCTGTAGTCGAACATGCTAACCACTAGACCAATGAGGCAGTTTATACATAGTATAACGCCTCATTCCCATAGGTGTAGGCAGAGACCACGTCCTTCCATGTGCCACGATCCTTGCATATCTCCTTTGCTTCATTCATTATCATTAAACCTCTCATACAAGTTCGTCGGTTTAGAGTAGTCTGGATTTGACTAATATTCGTTTTGAAGTATCTGTTGGACTTCAGAAAAGGTTTATGAGGTGGGTAAAAAGGAAACAAGTGGTTAGCATGTTCAACTACAGACATGAGGTCCTGGGTTCGAGTCCCGGGTCGGGCCGATTCAAAAATCAATATTGAGTTTTCTATTAAGATTTTCTCAATATTTGCCCGAACTTGGGAAGTTGGCGGTTTGATCCGCCCCCGTGCCTCGGAGAGCACGTTAAACAGTCGGTCCCGCGCCTAATCTCTCCGGTCGTGTCGGATTGCCGTCACATCGCACTATGAGCGTGAAGGCATAGAGAATGCACTTGTATACTATGCCTGCCAATCCGCAGTGGAGCAATGTGGTGGGTCTATGCCTTAAAAACTCTCGCTCCTCGGAGTGAGAAGGCCTGTGCCCAGCAGTGGGACGATAGTGAGCTCACTTACTTACTACGACTATATAATATAAAGCAGAAACACTAATTTCGCTTTCCATTAGAAACTGTCACTACATGTCAAACATTTGATATTCGTCGCGACGTGAAATTAAATTTAAAAGAATACTTTTTTATTTCTTTTTGAGATTTAACATTGAGAACCAACAATGTTTGATTGCAATAATAATATTTTACAGACTTTGTGCGGGAAGTTGGGCTTAAAGGTCGTTCTTTTTCTGTTTCTTCGGAATTCTTTTGCTTCCTGTTTAGTTTTGATCACAGTTTTACTAAAGATACGTTCTGCAATTCTCAGTCGATTCTGAGGCGGTACAAAGTGTTCCGGGTCATCTATATATATGTATATAAATCTCAAAAATACAATTACATACATTCTTACATAGCATCACGCCACATTCCCGCCTCATTCCTTAAACTCTTGACTTGGCCCTTACTTAAAATGTCCTGGATTTGGTCCATGAACGTTCGCCTTGGTCTTCCCCTTCCAACTTTAGCATTCGCTCTTGACTCATAAATCCTTTATGTCAGTCTCCTTTCATTCATTCTCTCTACATGCCCGAACCATCTAAGCATACCTTTCTCAATTTTAGACACTACATCTTCTTTTATTTATTTATTTATTTATTGGTAACCCAACAGCGTTTTAACAAATTGTTACATAGAATAATTAATATACTTAAAATGAGGCCAATTACGGATTACACCAATTATTAAATAATTATCAAAATAACAGAGTAGATATTAGGAAGTAAGCAATGAAAAGAAAAAACTGAGATATTCGCTGTGTTGTCAGTGAGTGTTATGTAGGTGTGAGTGGGTATGTAAGAATTAGTGAGTCTATTTGTGTTTTTTGGTGGAATTTAGTAATGTAAGAAGAATTAGTACCTGTTATATAAAAAAAAAAAAAAGACGAAAAGCTGGTATGCGTATATGTGGTTTAGAATATGTGTATAAAAACCAAGGCCAATATCCCCAGTATTAGGTTTGGTCATTTGGTTTGGTTTAAACCACAACGTTCTCTTATCACAATATTTCTTACTCTGTCACTCAGTTTAAATCCACTCATACTTCTCCACCCTCTCATCTCTACCGCATTTATTTTACTTACGTGATTCTTCTACCATACCCAACTTTCACTACCATACATAAGTGTTGGAACCAACACTCCTGCATGCATAGCCAAAGTAAAATTGAACTACTAAAAAAACTTTTCAAGCGCCACTTGAAGATATCCAAGGGCTGAGAGGAAAAGAATAACTACAACACGTTATAAAATAATGAGGAGTGCAAAACTTTAGATCACTTATAGTTCTATATCGTCAGTGAACAAATAAAATTATAGTTAAACTATATTAGAATTTACATTTGTGATAACTTTTATCCGATTGCGGATATTTCTGGGATACGAGGTTCATAAAATTCAGCGCCATTGTTTCAGAGTAATTTAAAACGGAAGCCAGTTGTAGCCAATGGCGTCCAATTAAAGCAATTTAAATTAATTCTATTGGAATCTAAAATAGATTGTTCTACCTCTAGTGCTAAAACTAAATGGGATTGAAAAAATATTTTATACTCTCGTTTAAATTATGTTGTGATTTTTTCAAAATAAATTACAATTTAAATAAAATTTCAAATTTATTCGTAACTGGATGTACTGGTATGTGTACTTGAATACTTCCTGAAAAGCTCGATAGCTTTTGATGAAACATTATATGATTCAAGGGCTCATTTGTCTAGTGGTTCGATTGTTCGTCTGCAGACATGAGGTCCTGGGTTCAAGTCCCGGGTCGGGTGAATTAAAAAATCGATATTGAGTTTTCTGTTAAGAAATTCTCATACTTGCCCGAAGTTGGGAAGTTGGCAGTGTGCTCCATCCCCGTGCCTCGTTGGCTACCGAGGAAACAAGGAACGCTGTCATACAGACTGGTGCACATGGCTGTTTCGGGAAGTACTTGCAACAGATATCTCCTATTTGAGCGTGGTGCCTCCGTCGACATGGCAGACGATATCATGGCAGAATGCCCAGCGTAGGGGTCTCAGCACCATCTTCTGGTGTCACTGATTGGAGTTGATCTCTCGTTGGCCTGCTTAGTAAATGCGATGGTTTCCAACGAAACAGAGTGGAGAGCCGTAACCTCCTTTTGCGAGACCATTATTTCGCTAAAAGTAGCTCGTGAAAAGGAGCGGGAGTTGGCACCTGATGCCCCTGCTATCCATCGCAGAAGGCGCAAGCGAGCCGCTGGTGTCCCAGTTTAGGATTGCGAGAGTCTGCTGGGTTGTAGTGGGTATTCTGTTTGACAGTGAGTCCCACGCTCCCAAGTAGTCGGATAGCGTGTTTTCCGCATTCCCGATTGGTGCGTAAATCATTTTCCAGGGATAAAAAAGAAGAGCCGTAGGTTCCGCGCCTGATCTCTCTCCAGGCGTGTCGAATTAACGCCACATTGGACTATAAGAGTGAACGAATAGAAAGTGCACTTGTGTTAATGTATCCTCATGTGTACTATGCCTGCTAACGCAGTGGAGGTGGGTCTAAGTTCTATAGAACCTTCTCTCCTATGAGTGACAAAATCTGTGCCTAGCCTGGGAAATAATAGGCCCATAAAGAACAACTTCCACCTGATCTTGGGCCAAGCTTGTATTATATGTCTGTTGTTAAATTAAGTATCCAGTAACATAAACGTAAAACTGTATCTCATCAAATCAATATAATATGTATTCAAATGTCATGATGTTCAATTTTTTAAGGGAGGGAGATGTAAGTATGAAAAAGCATAAAGCAACAATGTATACCTAAGAAAAGCGTAATAAATGAACATATTTGTAGAAAATTAATATACGTATATGAACATATATACCTATAAAAATATGTGTGTGTGTGTTTACTTCAGTCGTGTGGTCTAAAGAGCACTCGTGGATTTCACTTTTCTAATGTGAATTACATTATACGAAATTAGTCAAATGAAATTTTTAAACATTTTTATCTTATCAATGTGTTATACTTTAAATATATTTACACTACATTATAAAAATTACAATAGTGTTAGATTACATAATGGGTGTCGGTAATTGGTATATAGGGGTCGATATAACGGCATATATACAATATACAACATTACAGACGACGTCGCAGGATAAAACAAGTGATTAATAAACGTTTCATCTCGTTTAAAGGAATGTTGTGGAATTATCAAAGCCGAATGCGTCATGTAGATGGCGAGTCGGGATTTCTCGTTGACTGGTTGAATAATGAATGCGCTAATTCTCATTGCGACTAACAATTTTCAGCTTCTTTGTTTTTCATTTCTTTTGATGGAACGATGTACAATGAACGGACCTGCGACTAAGATTGATAGCGTGATTTATTTAATACTAAACAAAACAAACTTGGGAAAAAGATTCCTTTATTTCGTTGGAAATTCATGATTTCCGTTATTTTTTCATTTAGAACAGTAAGACAATGTCTTTTTTACTGACAAATATCTCAACAATATGTCTGTGTTACTTATAAGTAAGGAACACGCCTAAATAATTACTTGAGCGTAAACATATATATATATATTTGCAAAAAAATAAGTTCTCGGCGACTTTTCAAACGGTGAAACATTGATAAAAATGACAGAATTGGAGTTACTAGTATTTGGATCTTGCAAATAAAATAATTCCAAGTAACAAGTATCGCAAAATCGCAATGGACATGTGATTTTTTTCCAATTTGAGAAGCTTACGCTTATATAGGTTGTCTATTTTAGCTTTAAGTTCGATTTTTTCGCAAAACTAAACTTGGAATCAAAATGAATCATTTTCTATTTATTCTCCGATATCTGAAAAGCCAGTCAATAGTTGCACAGAAAAAGGTTTTTTTTTACATTCTTCTTGCAATTATGAAAAAAATAAACGGTGTCAGATTCTACGAAAATCGAAATATATCAAGAGCACTATGATGTCAACGTTACTGTTCTTCTTTTTTTACGGACATTTTTATATAGAGCAAGTTACTTTTAAGTAACTTTATTAATGTGTTATTGTAAATTCGAAATAATGTAATGAATATAGTAAAATATTTTCTATAAACGCCTAGTGCAGAAAATTGTTGAGATTAAACCATGAAACGGCCAACAAGTAAGTAAATAGCAGCCATTAACGGTCAGTAAATTATTTATAATTTTATTGGGAAAAAATTATACCATAAACAAACAAAATATATAATTGTTCTTATAAAAATATACTTAAACATAACGAAGGGTAGTCAAATATATAAAATAGATACTAGAATGCAGTATTTATAATTTAAAATAATATTATCTTTAAGAAAATCTTTATAACTTGATCATAAAAATCGATTTCAGTGAAAGGAAGGAAATAGGAAGCTGACTGAATAAACCGCAAAGTCGGTGCCACTAATAAAATCGGATTAGGAAAGACGATCCAGTCACGATTATGAACAAGAAACTAATTCCAGAATTTAATCCTAGTTGAATTAGCAGCAGATTAATGTCTTTTCTCGGTTTGCTGCGCTAATTTTATCTTAAGTGTATTTTCTCTTAAAAACACGATGCCTTAATAACACCGTTCAGAACAACATGAAAAAACGAGTATGCTGTAGACCATCCGTCTGAATTAGAACGAAACTCTCTCTCTCTTTTATATCTTCACTAACTTTCGTATTTAACTATCTTCCTTTCCACATACGTCCTTGTCACCCTATCACACATTTCGTTACTCTTTGGTTACGCACTCACCAGCTTATTCCCCAAATCAAGCGTGCATAAAGAAGTTTTATTTTTATAAAGTTTCAAAAGTAATCGCAAATTTTAAAAAAAATATTTGAAATTGGTTGGATTAGCAAAAAGTACTTTATTAAGAAATATCAATTTTAACAAGATCAAGACAATATACATTGCAAAACTTAACTTCACTAATATTAATAACTTTGAGTATATTTGGCAGTTCTGTAAATATCTAATCGTAGTCTATTTTATCCTCTCATTTTTAAATCGCGATGCGGAGTTGCGCGAATAAAGTAGAAAATATATAATAGAGAAAGCGTGAACTAATAGTATAAATTTAATTACAAATCCAGGGTCCGTTTCCTGACATAGCAATTTCAAAATCAAGTGCAGTTTATAATCTACTAGTAGATTTTTTATAACTTTGTGACTTAAAAATAAAATTGTATCCCTTACTTGTTGTTTGTATAATAATTTCCTAAATAAGTGATTTAAGGTTTATTTTTTTTACTTTACGTTAATAAATGAAAGTTCATTAAAAATGGTAATCAAATCATAAACTCGGGAGTGCACGAACTTCAATATTGTACATTAAGTTTATATATCGTTTTGATGATGATAATGATAAAAAAAAAAACTATTTCTTTTTAGATTCTACTCACAACAGGGCGCTTTCGATTTTTAATCTGTTCTTTAATGTCATTAACTTACATTAAAATATTGAGTGTATTTAATGATAGTAAAGTCAAATATTATAAAAACTGCACTGCCTACTCACCATATATAACCACTATTTTACTATCGAATTCTATCTATGAATCTGTATGGTAAAATATTATAAACATTTATAATTTGATTCTCGAACGACTAGCTATAGATTGCTCTTCTTCTTTTATCTTACTGTTATTGTAAAATATTTGAATAAATTTTGAGTCATGACAGTCGGCCATCCTATTAACGTATGCCCTCATACTACTATCAGATTTTATATTACAATTATGTACATTATGGAAGTAAACATTTATTGCAATTATAATGTATTGAATATAGGGGAGCTATTATTTTATAATTTACACTTTATAATATATTGTTGTACGAGTATTGCTGACATACGTAAATGTATATAACGCTTACAGGCTAATGCTTGATATGATGAAGTGAAAACACAGTCTAATACAATTTGCTTCAAGGCACGTTTTTCCTATGTTTTTAACTATTTTTATTTTAGATACATAATTAAAAATTGGACTCTTGTTTTTCGCTTATTATATTGAGAAAGAGAAATCAATTACATCTAGCACATAGGTATATGTGATTACTCTTATACTTCATATCTTATCAATATCTGTCATTGGATACGATTAATACAAAACAAACATATACGGGATAAACTTTTTGTAGACAATTTATTGTGGCTTATACAGTAGACACAAGGGACTGCCCATAACACGATAAATCGATTGAAACCCTAATATAAAAAGCCATGGGATCTAATGTAATAAAAATAATGACATTTATTTCCCCAAATTGAGACAAAACTTTGATTTACGATTAATCCCTAGATATATGTTTTTTGTTAACGTTAAATGAAATCTATATTTATTCTTTTGTAATCTTTATAGTAAAAAAGAGAGTTTGTTTAATGATTATTTACGAGACAAAGAAATTAATCAATACTAAAGAAATTATTCAATATTTTTTGTTTTTAGAGTTTAGTACTTGAATATAATCACCTCTAACGATAAGTGATGATACAGTCACATGAAGCTTGCTGTTCGCGGCTTTTCCTCTTCGTTTAGAAAATAGTATATTTTGTTTAATTTAAAATCAATATTGTTTACAATCTTTCGCTTCGTATAAAAGAATAACATAATTTTGTCCATATATAAATATTAGTAGAATCGTATATAAAAATGTTTGTTGACTATAGCGTGTATATATTTGTATGATTGTTATTTCCTAGAATAAAATTATTTGTGCAATTAATGTAAGTCTCGTGATTGGCAAATAATAGAACGCCAATCATAGGACGCTCTTTATCACAAATAAATAATCAACCGACGTCGTATACTTATCACAATAGTGCACGTTTGCCAGTCGCTAACACGACAAAATAGAAAGCCAATTCGGCGTAAATGTTCCTGCTGAACAACTGTTCGATCGCAATACATCATAACCTCGTCTGATGCCAAGTAGACGGCGGAGCGTTGGGTGAAGAATCTGCGGGCATTTTATTTCGCCTGAACCGGCAAGTGTGAGCTGACGGCTGAGGGGCTCACACTTGCTAACCTGGTAGAAGATACTTTACTTCTTAATGGTTTGCTGAAGAATCGCCTGAGAATGTTGTTTTTTTTACGTAGTAGTAAGCTGCGGTTAAAGGCTTCAGCCGAATCAAATACAGAACCTCTGCTGTCGAAGGATGTACTCTCACCATTACGCTAGTTAAATTATCTAGGCTAGCGTTAGTCACCAAATGATTACATAGTTCAGTATCTTATTTAACTACTTTACGAAATTATATACAGGTTCTTATCCTTTAATTATATTTAAATATAACTAACTCACCCATATTTTTTTTGAACATATTCGAAATTCTGAAATGACTTATCAATATATAAAATATTTCTGACAGACTATATTCACTCACTTTCAAAAAATTCTTTCATGCACACATTTCACGACAGTAACGAGTACAAAAAAGTATTATCTAATTTCGTGTAGCCATTCGAAATTTATACTAATAGGTACACATATTTCAGTGTTTAATTATATTATATGAGACTAGTTGTTCCTCACGGCGGCACCTGCTTAATTTCAGGTCATTAATTCATCATTAGTATCATGTTCATCAAGACACCTTCGCAAATAATACATTATTTTAAAAACAAATTTGGTAAGCACAAAAAAGATTCGTCGTCGTCGTCGCTTCAACTGATGGACGTCCACTGCTGGACATAGGTCTCACGTAATGACCTCCACAAGGCCCGATCTTGCGCCACCTGGCTCCAGCGGCTACCGGCGACCCTCTTTATACTATCGGTCCACCTTGTCGGGGGTCTGCCTACACTGCGCCGTCCGGTGCGGGGTCGCCACTCCAGCACCTTCGGCCCTCAACGTCCATCGGTCCTTCGGACTATGTGCCCCACCCATTGCCACTTCAGGTTCGCGATTCGTAGAACTATGGCGGTGACTTTGTTTCTACTACGGATCTCTTCATTTCTAATTCGATCACGTAGAGAAACTCGGAGCATAGCCCTCTCCATCGCACGCTGAGTGACTCTGAGCTTCCGCATGATGCTCATAAAAAAGATTAAAGTGAGCCAATAAAGATTAAACCTCTTCAGCTTTATATTATGATAAATTCCTCGCTTTATAACTCTTATCTCATTGATTATTAAGATAGACTATCAAGAAATTTTTAACCTGTGCTCTTTCGTTAAAGAAACTCCTTTAAGTCACCATCACTAATGGCGTGTCTTATCAAAAATCTGTGATATATATTGCGAAATCTGGTATCGAAATCGAATCTTCGAGAAGGTCGAGGTTGTGCAAGAAAATGTTTTAACAGTTGAGCCGTTTTATAGTAGCAATGAAGCCCGAATCGAATTTGGATTGCGCCTCAAAGAGAAGACGGTGTGACGCGCATAAATTTGCAAGATTAAGCAATCCGTTCCCAATGTTCACCCGCTCCGTAACTAACCACTTAGATAGATATATAAGACATATATTCACATGCTAATTTCATACATTTTATTAAACAATGCGAATTAGGATGTAACATATAATGTGTAACAAATTCAATAAAAAAATTAAAAGTGCGTGTGTACAAAGTACGCATGTCAGAAGTGTAACTTTTTTGGCAAACGAATTTTTAAGTCTTGTTTATATTTATACAAATCTAAAACTAGATTTGTGAAAAGAGTTCAATGAATTTAATTGTCAATAAAATGTCGGAAAATTTATACAAATAATTTGTTGAAATCTCAAATAACGTATTTTAAATAAAAATGCCACGTGTTTTTTGTCGCCAATTTATGAAAAATAATTTTTTTTATGAGAAATAGTATATTAAATTACAAAATTTTTAACCTCATGCGCCTAAAAAAGTTTCACTTCAAAAAATCTAAAATGTATTTAATAATGCTTAAATAAGGTTCTGTCTATGGACGGACAAAATTCCTTCACTTCACGTATCCCTTATGACAACCGTATTTCTTTTCTTTAATTAGTGCCCCATTAAGTTTTATGTGTCCTCTAAGTACATTTCGGGACCCTTAAGATTATTGTTTCTATAGAAAGGGAGTCCCCTATTTGTAGCTTTGATTGGCGAATTCGAGTATAAGTCTGACTATGTAGTTTCCAAATCAAAATCAAAATTAAAATATTCTTAATTCAAGTTGGCTCATAAAGCACTTTTGAATCGTCAGTAATGTGTCATTTGGTAACAAATCTACCACCGGTTCGGAAAGTTGATTCCGCTGAAATGAATCCGACAAGAAACTCAACGATTCAAAATAGTTTTTATACTTTAAAATGTGTCTAGCTTTTATGCGCAACTGGAATTAAGTCCAAACATCTTTATCACTTAAATGATCTTCAATATTATAATATGTGTTATGTAACAAGCCTTTTTTTACATATTTCTTAAAACTATGTGGAGGCAAACTCAGAAGTGATTCAGGTATCTTATTAAAAATGCGTATGCTCAACTCAACAAATGATTTATGAACCTTTTCACTCTAGAATGTAGCATTACAAGTTTGATTCTATTTCTTGTATTAAAATCATGTGTTATAATAATTTAAATGTCCCCATTAAGTAAAATTATCCTAATTTCTTTTGTCAAATAAATTTATTTTATCTCATTTATTTTCGGTGTAGGAAAATTAAAAAACTTTGGAGCAAATCTCGGATAGGCTTGTCAACACTCCACTCCCTTACGTTTTGCAGCCATAATTATTCCTCCTGCCTTGGATTTTACCCATCATAATAAGCCGAAGGAGGTTGGAATGACCATGGCGCAACACGTGGCCCAAGTAGGCGAACTTCCTTTGTTTTGCAGTTTGGAGGAGCTATCTAGTTATCCCAATGTGTTGGAGAACTTTTCCATTCGAGACCTTCTGGACCCAGCTGATGCGAAGCCTGCCTCAACGAAAGCACCACATCTCGAATGTTCCTAAGCGTCGACGTGTGTCTTCCTTTATCGTTAATGCCTCACAACCGTAGAGAACTATTAGCCCCATGTAACACAAGAGCATTCAGACATGAATCTTGACATTTAAGCTTCGTGCTACTTTTTTTACAATTATTTAATGGTAACTTAAGTAAATTTAATGTTTAGATTAATTACTTTTTACCATGTTAAAGTGTATCAAGTTCATCAATGATACAAGGTCAGTACATAAATTATAAGCAAAATGAAATTTACATTTCCACTCCCATAATTTGCTTCATACAATTTTAAATATATTTGAAGTATTTTATTTGGTCTGTAGGATATATAACAAATAGTTTGACAAAGGATAATAGCACGAAACTTGTAAGTCATAGAAAATTACAAGAAAAAGGAAATTTCCCGTGGGATTAAACGTAACAATATTGTATGAATAAGATATCACGTTACCACAGTCCCTGTGTAGTTTTATTGATATTTAAAAAATAACGTGACTGTTTACTGACAGCTAAGTTATATTTCAAAACTGAATCAAAATTTTCTTACAAATAAAACGTATGATTGTAACTGCTTAGCTAAAGATGTGTTTATTTACTATGACCGATTGAACGAATGACCGAGGAGAATTATCAGGCAGTTAAGAAAATGACAGTTCACTGCGTATATATATTAGAAAACTTGTTGTACGTACATAAAAACATCTCCCTTAATAAAAAGAGTGAATGTATATCATATGACTTACGAAACAAAAACAAACACGTTATAAATTCTAGTAGGCTGCATAAAATTAACAACTCATTTAAAGGTAACTATATACGTTTCTATAATAAACTCCCACAAGACGTCCCTTCTCTAAAACGTTAGAGATGTCAATTAATAAATNGCGTGGGAGTAAACGAACTGCTCAAATTTGATTTGAAATATATTAAACTAATAGGATATTGTAATGATGATGGTAACAAAAAACAAAATACCCGACTGAGTTTGTTGTGGGCTCTTCTCGGATCAGGGCGCGAAGGAACCCTCGTAACTTTAGATTTTAAGTGGTTCTGGAGTACCATCATCAGATGTACCCTAGAATTAGAGTGTGGAAAAGAAAAAAAAAAATTTGACGATTCAAAAATGCTGTAATATGCCTACTTGAATAAAGATATTTTGATTTGGTTTGATTAGATTTATCATTTTTCTTTTATCTTCGCAGTGTCACTCGGTAATATAAATAAAATCCATATAATTGAGCATCTACGTCCTAAATTTATCTAAATGTCATGTTCTGATTGTCTAGAAATGAGTATATAGGAAGTGAAATTCATAAAGCACGCTATATATATATATATATAATAGTATTTACTTGTTATTTCCGATAGTACCGTCCGTGTAGTAGAATTATCAACATATATTATTCGTGAATACATCTCTATATATAAAAGAAATAGTTTATATTGAATACTTTATTGCCCAAAACGATTAAACAACTTATCAATCAGTTTAAAACTGATAGTAATAAAAAAAGTGTGTGCGTACTTATGAACAGGCGTTAGAAGTTATACTTCTTTGGCGTAACAAGATAAAACAATAACATGCCTAAACTTTGTCTCCAAATTTTTAAATAATCAGTGTTTAACTTTGGATAGCACACCTTTTAGCGCAATTATTTAATGTCTTATAGAAATACACGCTTGATTGCATAAAATAATGGAAAATAATATGTTAGCAACAGTTAGTATATTCGAAATGTTAACCATAAATCCACGCCGTAGTTTTTGTTGCTTGTCAAATCAAATACATCCATCATTCACTCAATACAAGGCAAAGGCCAAAGATTCGAAAATAATAAACTAAAACTAACTTCCATTGGATATAAATGGTTTATAATCTGTTTTCTGTAATTGAGTCTGAAAGTTATAATTTTGATTAGAATGTCAGTTTGACACTTTCAATATCACAATATATCTAACAAGTAATATAGTAAAATAATTAAGGTATTATATAATTATAAAATCCGCATCCGCCTGCCAATCCGCAGTGGAGCAGCGTGGTGGGTCTATGCTCTAAAAACCCTCGCTTCTTGGAGTGAGGAGGCCTGTGCCCAGCAGTGGGACGTTAATGGGCTGCTACTTACTTACTTACTTTTTTTATAATTATAAAATATAAAAAAGTAAAATGTTGACTATAGTTAACTTCAGGGTGTCGGTTTTTCGAAAAAAAATACTCTCATTATTTTTCCCTAACGCGGCGAAAGAACTACAACTTCAAAAACTATATTTTTAAATAATCTCACGAAGACCGTCATAATCGCATTAGTTGAGATCTGTGTTACGGTTATTAAGGCTTCTGCGAATAAAGATAGATGATTAGGAGTTGTCAATTAGCTACACTTCCATCTAACCTTCTTTCTCTTTTTCTTTGTTTAGTAGCTTTCAGGTGTGCCAATTGGGCATAGATATTAGGGTCAAGTTTATTGGAAAAGACACAAAGGAAATTGTTCGGTTTATATAAACGTATGAAGTTTAATTTTAATTACCTATAAATACTTGAAATATATTATCAAGCCACCGCCAAATAAAACGCATAACACAACATGAATATATGACTAATAATAAAAAAAATATATTTTATAACTTAATTCTAATGTGTTTAATATTATTTTCATAAATAATTACAATCACTACAGTACACAAAACTTAACAAATATTCTACGTTTATACGAAGAGGGACATGTGGAGGGAGAAGATCATAAATGGAGGGGGAAAGTTTGGAACAACTCGTGGAGTGGTCCCTAATCCTTAGTTTGGCAAAGTACACAGGTGTGCAACCATGACCAAGGCGCAACCGCGAGATAGTACTGGTAATCCAGCGACTGGCACATCTATGAGGTAAAAACCAGGGTCGCCTTGGTATATTCGGTTAGATAGAGGCGTAATATTTACCTTTGACCAATTGATGAAGTTCAAAATGAAGTCCAGGATTGTTCCAGGAACTCGCTGGGGAGCATTATATGTGCGATGCTCTCCAATGAGAGGATGTGGGCAGAGGTATCCTACTTCTGCGAGACTGTAGTCTCGCTTAAGGAAGCTTATGAGCGAGAAAGAGATTATGCAGCGGATGCTCTTCCTCGCCGCCGAAGGAGGCAGGGTACTAGGCGGCGTGTGTTTGCGCGCCTCCTCCCGCCTCCTAGAATCCTCAGTTGGACTCATCTAAGGTATTAGGAACGAATGAAAAAGTTGAACACCTGGTGCCTCACTTGTGGATGAAGAGGGCTCCGCTGGGTTTTAATGGATATTGCGGGGCTCCCTCGCCCACACTCCTACCTCATGGGTTAGGGTTTGTGCATAAATTCATTTCCCAGCGAAAAAAAAAGGATTTTTCCAGGAATGTTTTGGCGAGTGTGGTTAAATTTTGTGCCCAATTTTGAAAATGCTCGAGCGTTCCATATTGAACTGCTGCTTTCGGACTTGAGTCAGCAGGATCATTTCCGGGAATACCGGAGTGGCTTGGAACTCCAACAAGTAACACAGCCAGATCGTTTTCACTACACGAGAAAAGACCCTCTCTATTTTGAAAGCAATGAGATATCTTGACCATTTAACTTTTATACCAGACAAGGTGGATACATCTAAGTGACAATAATTATTAAACTACAGCTACAATTCAATAATATTAGACATGATTCCGGAAATAAAATTTTATGGGGATTGAGGTGGAGAACGTCATCACACCGACATAAATACTGTTATTGGAAAATAATTTATACAGGTTAGTATAAAAAAACACAGTCAAAGCATTGCTGAATTTCGAAAACGTGTGTCCGGATAACAGTTGTATGGATTTATTTATTCATTTGCCGGTATCTCGGCCGGGCGACCGCTCGCTGAAGGTGAATTTACTGCAAGGACCGCTTTTAAATTTTCAAGAGCAGCTTGAGAACAAAGGAGTGTCGGACTTTATCAGAGGGCAAAGAGAGTAAAATATATCCATTGCACTAGCGCATAAAATACACTTTATAGGTATTTTCAACGCCATGCCCACCTGTTTCGATACAATACGTTTTAACGAATTATTACGTCACACTTTAACACGATTTTGCCATATCTCACCCCGCATTTCAACGGACTTCTCCCAGATTTTTGTCTGATACCGTTAGATAGGCATTAATTACAAGCTCTTAAATTATAGATAATAAGTTTTTATCATTCAACAACCATGTTTCTGTGATGTGATCGCTAACTATGGGCTTATATGAAAACTGAAAGTCACTTAACGGGTAATGAAGAAAGCTAGGCTCCTTTCCCTAAAAAATCAAATCAGGAATAAATGCAATTCAATTGAAAATGTAAAACTTTGTATTTGTTATATTCTAAATACATAGATTAAAATTATTGAAAGTTTTTTTTATATTACAAAACGAGATCTATTCGCCAAAGATAATTCTAAAGGATGCTGGGAAATAGCAGCTAATGTTAGGAACTATGTTATGCTAATGTTATTGCCAAAATTTCAACGAGAACGGAAAGTTGTAAAGGCACATTGAACGAGAAGTTTGGTCTGGTTTTCTGCATATTTTCTATTTTTTCTTACAGTTCTTAGGTATCTATTATAATAGGTAATGCAATATATTCTCCGAAACAAGATTTCAGGAGTGTTTTAACTAATGCGATTGTGCATTATATAATGAAATAGTCTAAATTTTGAAGTATTTTCCAGGATCTGTAAAACAGTCTCTTATGCTCAAACATTGGACAAGAGCAAATTGTGCGGAGTAATTATAAATACATGAAGATAAATATTTAATTTGTATGCCCACGTATACAAGAAATTTTAGTAACCTTATTAATGTATAAACAAATAAAACAAAGTCAACTATCATGAAGTAAACAATCAAGTTCGAGTTCGTTCGTTCATAAGTGGTAACGCATTTACCTTTTTTTAAAATTATCTTTCATTTTATAAGTGTATGTATTTGAAAACAACGCAGAGCATTACCAATGTCAAGATGTTGTCACGTAAAAGAATACATACTATTTTACAAACAAAACTTAGCATTTGCAATGTCAGAATCTTGTCACATAAAAGAATATGTACATAATATTTTCAAAATAAAAACATAGTTATAACTTTATAAGTAGACAAAGCAACAAGGGTAAGTAATTCCTTTGGTGACACTTGTGATGTGACAAGGGTTAGAATGACGGCCACGATAGTGATGTCACGAAATCCGCGAAGCCTGAAACAAAATATTTGGACAATGGACAACTTAACATTTACAAATAACTTCTCTACTATTGCATATCTATATAGTTACTTGCTGAAACCGTGACTTCTTCTGCTTGAAATGTTTTTTTGGTAGCATTTTCTTTCATTTCTGCAAATGTCGAAAAAATTTCTGACCATATTTACGCAACCCTCCTTGCGGATGGATTATTGTAAAATCCGTTCCTAAATGACCTCTACTCAGCAAAAGGAATATTCCTACCAAATTTCGAGTCTCTACGCCTTATGGTTCCAGAGATATCGTGATGAGTCAATAGATACCTGGATATCTCTTATATTCATATACGACTACGTAATAGATTGCCTCAATGGTCTAGTAGTTAGCATCTTCGATTACAGACATGAGGTCCTGGGTTCCAGACCCGGGTCAGGTCTATTCAAAATTCTATATATTTTTTTCAATTAAGGTTTTCACAATATTTGCCCCGTGCCTCAAGAGCACGTTAAGTCGTAGGTCCTACGCCTGATCTCTCACCGGTCGTGTCGGATTGCCGTCACGTCGTACTATGTCAGTGAAGGAATAGAGAGTACACTTTAGTACTATGCCTGCCAATCAACAGTGGGGCGGCGTAGTGGATCTATGCTCTAAAAACCATCTCTCATATGAGTCAGGAGGCCTGTGCTCAGCGTTGGGACGGTAATGGGCTGCTACTTACTTACTTATAATTTTGAAATGCCCAAAAGAGCAAAAACCGAAATTGACAATAATTTGAACTGATAGTAACATTCAGTAAACCAACGTGTCTTATAACTAAGCCAATGTAGTGTAAAAATATTTTAGCCCAATATATTATTTATCCTTTCTCGCAGTATAATAAGTTTCCGATGTTTCTCAGTTGGTTGGAAAAGGGGCAGTTTGCGGTAACTTGTGATTGATATGCCGATCACATTAAAGGCCAGATCCGGACAATATATCTTTTGAAAATTGCTTTATGTATACGACGCAAAATGCACATATAATATTCTGGTGATTATATTATATATAAGGAAATACCTGCGAAGTTATTTACGTAGCTTTGCTTAATGCTTGTGATAAAGTAAATTATCTTTAATTGAAATCTTTTAAGAATGTGTTAAGTACAGGAAGGGGACTGTTTAGGAGAGGATGGAAGTGTTAAGGAGAGGAGTCCTGCCCTTTTGTAGTATTGTATGGTTATTTATGAAAAATCTATTCCTAAAATTATAATTTATTTAATGTCATTCATTAAGAAGCCATTGCTTTCATAATCGCCAAAAATATTGCGATAATTACATGGTAAAATGCGAAATGCACTTTTTTAATGACTGCATTTAACAAATACCCGTCATTTTTGAATTAGTGTCTAGATAGTATAAGGAATGTTAAGAAGGCAAGTTGCCCAGTAAAAAACCTCTGTTATCTTATATACACCAATGTCTTTGTCCATGCTTATGCCCTGACAAGACTTTGTTAAAAAACTTCGCTAATTTCTCTCACATAAAGGAAGGCTGTAGGAATATTACAATTGAACTATAGTGTAGCTCTCGAGTTATTCATATAATATATAAATGCAAAAGGTGGCGGGCGCCTTCTGGCTTGTACAGTTCTCGTAAGAATGTTTCTGTCATAATAATCTTTGTTTACAATAAAAGGTATGAGCGATATATTATAAAATGTTGCATGTCTTGTTTCTAAACGTGGAAAAAATGGATGCAGACTTATTTTTATTATTGCTGACTAACTAGCGCTCAACTGTGATCACATCTGATGGTGTGATGACATAGTGAGGTGATGAAAGAATCTAAGATGGAAGCCCGCTAATCTGTTACGAAGCAATTTACTTCTTATGGTTTCTACACAGCATCGTACTGATATGTTACATAACATGTTATAATAGTAATATCTTTATGATTTAAACAGAAACATGACCTAGATGATATATGGGTTGATATAATCATGTCAAATACTTCAAAATGTCTTAAATGCAAGGTGACCGTTTCTACGTAGAGCCCATGGATTTTCTGTATTAATAATTAATATATGGCATTAATAATATCGTGTGTAGTAATTAAACATTTCGATGCCTCTATTAATAAATCAAGTCCCATTTTAACATATAAAATATATCATTAATACAAAATTTAGTACCGTAATATATGATATACCTTTGTAAAGCTGTCTTACAATATTACGATTTAATAGTAATAGCAATTAAACATACGCTCTCGATTAACTCTGGCTACTTAAGTTCTCGAAAACCCAATTTTAAATCTATGTAATCGTGAAAAGGAAACTTTAAAACATTTAAAATGGAAAAGGTTTCACGAATTGAATCAAATATAACGCTGCAAGTGAAATGACGGCAACGCACTTAAAGATTTGCTGAAGATGTCTTCAACAAAACATGCTGCTGTTAAACTGAAAACACAAAGCTAAATTCGAACAAAGGCTTTGTGGTAACATTTGTGCGCTTTGATTCATTCCAAGTGTCTAAACAAGCATTGCCTGCAGACAGATTTAAAGGTTTAAAAGTTTTGTGAATATATTTGAGTTTTCAGACAAGCTGTGTTTAAATATGATACCAGAAACTACTGGACAGTTCAATATTTTTCTTTTTAAACGATAAAAAAGCATTAAAAGCTCACGGCTGTGGCAATCTCCTTTTTAAGTAAGAAAGAAAACAAAGTATATGACGTCCTCGTTATGTAAAGAATATACCATAAAATATATCAAATTATTCGGTAAAATCCTCCATGTGTTTACGAGTCCTAGAATTGTGGAAAAATATGTTATTTACAGGTTTGAATTTTCTATTTAAAGTATCCATCTATCCTCAAAATATCATCAATTTCGATCCAGTCAATTTAATGGAATTGTTATAGAAAATGCACTAGTAGTCTGTTGTTTTTTACTAAACATAGATGACTTTATGAATTATACTTAATAATTTTTCCTATACCGAATCTATCCATTATTTTTTTGAATTGAAAATGATTTACTTTTCTTTTTTTATTCTAGCAATAACCGTTCATTCTCTAGTGGTTTATTCATTTATTTTAGAATTCTCTGTATTAATACAGAAATAAAAAAATATTTTAGGGCATAGAATGTTCATAACCAATTGTTGCGTTAAGTATACGTATTTGTAATAAGATAATGTAATCAGTATTGGATTTGCCTTTGCATAATTAAAGCTTCATTTCACAAATGCATATTGTAACATTGATGATTATTTAAGTGATGCTTGGATTCTTTTCTAGTTACACACCGAAGCAAAATATTACACATTGTAACCTATAAACGAGTAACTGCCGAGTTTCTTGACGGTTTCTTTTCAGTGAAGTAACTTTCCGAACCGGTGTCTAGCACCGGTTCGGAAAGTTTGTTACCAACTGACAGGCGATTTCCGAGTCAAAAGTGCTTTTTGCATGCAATAGTAATGTTTATTAATAATAAAAATAATAGATTTTATTTTATTATTTATATTTTAATTAAAATCATACCTCCTCAGATAAGATTAAGTGTGTTGGACATTGTGCATCGACGACTGATACTTTCGTATTAAACATAGAATACTGATTCGCACAAAAGTAAGTGGTATCAAACGAAGATTATTCAGCGGCTGAACACCGCAGTGCGGGACACTCGTAATTTCCGTTTAAGTATCAAACATAAATTCTTTATAATACCCCTAAATAAGCTTCTAGAGGCTATTATTGCGATTTAGGATTTAAATTCCCCAATTCTATATTTCAGCCAATAAACACTTTCGCATTTTTCAGATTTAAGTCGTAATTTTTCTCGAAAAATTTTCTGCAAACGCAGGTATGAATTGCCATTTATTCAATTACATTTGAGCTATAATAATCTTGTTACATATATCATTTGTATGTGGGTAAGTATGCCACTGAACTCCAAAAGAGCTGGGCATAATTTCGTTGAAATTTTGTTTTGTTGTTGTTGAAATATCTTAAAGTGGATTTGAATATGGTTTAAACCTGAATTTCGCCATATTTTTACGAGATCGGGACTATACAGTGGACACCACAGCACACAGCTAGTATATTTATAACGCAATTATTTTACCTAAAAGCATTCTTTTGTGATTGTACTAAAATGCTGACCTAATTATTTTAGTCTAAGGTTAAAAAAGGTAAGAACAGCCTATTAACGTCCCACCGCTGAGTACAGGTCTTATTCATAGGAGATAAGAATATATAACTTTGATCCACCACGGCGTTCCAATGCCAGTTAGCAGGCAATATGTTTTAATCAAAATGTGAGAAATCAAATTAACTCATTTGATGCTGTCTTTATTATAATTACTTAAAACATGTAATATATATTTTTTTTATTGTGTTAAAATAGATTTATGTAGTGTATTTAATTCAAAAATGATATACTATATAAATCATTTTATCAACGATTGAAATTTTGAACAAAAATATAATAAAATATGTCAATTTTTAAAAATAGACAATGGGTATTCAATCAAAGGATATTTATTAAATCAGTTGAACAATTATTCAGAACACAATTGAAATTGGAAAATAAATCTTCTGTTTCCGGCGATTGAATTTCAGTATTAAAAAACCTTTTGAAATGCTGTGACCTGTTTAATTAATGAATTTGTATCAACTAGCCAATTGAAAAATTGTATCAGATATGATATATTACAAAATTAAACGATATTTCTCTTTTTTTGCGCTCCAACATCTTTAGCCCTACCGAGCTCGAACGATTGAGACGTGAGGCTGTTCTCGAAGTGACTCCTCCAGCCACACAACCCCCTATATATGCGCGGAGGCAGTCGTGACTATTTTTTTTTTAACGCTGGGAAGTCCTCATGGATACCTGGAATACTCGGGAGGACTTTCCAGGGTATGCCGGACTCATATCGGCTAAAATCCAGCGGTGCTCCTACATCACTCGGAGATGGGGTCACGAGAACCCTGGAGCACCTGGCAAGCCACCAACCACCTCGTGGGACCCCTCTTTGTTGGGCAACGGACCCCGTTTCCGTTACACACAGGTCACCACTAAGGAGGAAGACGGCGATCGTTGGCCTCTCGCCTCCTTACCGGCCTTCTCCTGCGAACGGTCAAAGTGGTCACGTTCGCCTCCCTCAATCGTTTCACCACCTCCTTCCGCGTCATGACAGCCCCGTCTATACATGAACTCGACTTGAATAATATTTTTTTGTTATTGGCTAATTTAATAATTTTAATAAAATAATTTTACTTTATGATTAATAAATAATATATATTTATAATCTTCTTACATAAGTATGAAAGTATGAGAAATCCATGAACATAATTATTTGTGTACGGACAAGTCCGTTACAAGCTGGGCACAGGCCTTGTCACTCATAGGAGAGAGAGTTATTACATACATAGCATAGTATACAAGTGTACTCTCTATTCCTTCACTCTCATAGTCCAATGTGACGGGTATCCGACACGACCGGAGAGAGATCAGGCGCAGGACCGACGGCTTAACGTGCTCTCCGGGGCATCGGGATCGAGCACACCGCCAACTTCCCAACTTAGGGCAAATATTGAGAAAATCTTAATAGAAAACTGAATATCCATCTTTGAGTAAGCCCGACCCGGGACTCGTACCCTCATGTTTGTGGCCGAACATGCTAACCAATAGACCAATGAGGCATGTATATATTTGTGTAATATATGTATTTGTATTTCTTTATTAAAACCGCCTACCTTCTCTCTCCTTTCTATGACATTCTCCCTGCAAGGTTGTCTGGAAGAGTTTCTTATTTAGAGAAGAGTGCCCAATTACACAATAACACTAACTTTTGGAAAGTTATTGTATTTTTCTTTTGTCCTTTGTTGAAGAATTCAATAAACTATATATCTAGCCATCTACACGATAGTATAAAATAACATAAAAAAGCGCTTAGTTACGACGCAAACGTTTTGTAATTTTGTTTTCGGACAATTAACTATCGTCAAGCGACCGTCCAAGATTAGGTCACGTATCGGGAGGCTCAAAACGGATCTCAGAATAAATTGAAACTTTCTGTTATTGTTCATTTAAAGTACTCTTATTTATTTGATGTTGAACGTGATAAATTTTGGAAACAAATACTTCCTGTCGGAGTACCTTTTGTAGTAAACTATGAGGTTCTTTTATTAAATTACGTACACTTTTTACGAAATCTATTCTTCTCTAATATTTTCATATAATAAACTGACTTTTTGTGTTTATCGCGTAAAGATAATAAGGTTAATAAAATATTCCACACGGCAGTTCTTTATATATGTAGTTGAAAATACGACAATTAAGTCTAAAGTCGTAATATTAAAATAAATATTATGATATAATGAATAATTTAAGAAATAGGATTTATAAAGTATCTTATTTCGGTGTGAGAGTTTATGTGTTGTATTAATAAGTAATAAATATCTTATTTTAACTCTTTGTTTATTGTTCAAAGTCAATATTAGTCTGAAAGACGTATATTATAAAGTCACATTAAGTAACAACTTTTATTCTCTTCACTATTTAAATAAACACAACTTGCGCTATACTAATAATTACTTCACAATTTGAATTCATACAATTTAGCACTACTTCTCTTAAAACAAATACTTCGCGAAACACAGTTTGATAGATTATGCTCATGCAATTGTTTCGCTTGTTAAAGTTATCTCGTATTGCCCAACATTTCGTAATATTGCACAATGTTTTTGGTAGTTTTAAATGTTGCCACTATATTACTCAATAGCTCCTACCATTTCAGCGCCATTTATGTTGTCACCCAACTATCTATAATCTAACACGTAGAAATCTTACCATCATGTCGACTACACTAATTGTACTATTCAATTTTATAGCGTACTAATTGTCCCCACGTTGTTACCCGGCTAGTTCAAGATCCGGAGTGAATGTTGGTAAATCTATCATTAGTGACTCTGCTGGGGCTCTTTTTTGCGAAAAGAGGCACTTTGCATAATTTAAAGTCAATAATAAATAGTTTCGATCTCATGATGTGTGAGAAATCTTTGCCTTTTTGCTTTTCTAACGTTACTAGTTTGGGGCACTTCGGTAGTCTATTGCCTATGTAAATTTTGAAACAATGTTTTACATGCATAGATTGCTTGTCAAGCCACAGGAGAATAGCGTGGCTGATGCTTTTAAATGCTCTTTCATATGAGGCTTCTTCCTAGCAAAGGGATATGAATAGGATGCTTTTTATCTTACCTGTGCATGGATTGAAATGCAATCATAAATTTATTCTCATGAAATAAATCATTATAACGACAGAAAAGCAAACAAAATCTATTGAACAAGTTATAAACCTTTTAAAGTAGAAGGATAGAAGATTTGATGAACTTTCAAGAGACCCTATAATACCTCGAGTGCTCGAATATTACGTTAAGCGCATTTTTCGTCAGCGCTGTAGGTTTGATTAAAGCAATAAATCGGGCGGGGCGGTTATCCGGCAGCTCTGTGTGGAATTAATGCGACAATGGGTCGGGATTTGGCCGTAAATTGTCCCTGAACCGGCTTTCTTCTCTTACCTTCTACGTACCAAATAGTTAGGACAATTTAAAGGTATTAAAATTTTTTAAATTGCGTTGTAAAATATTGTTAAGTAGCTTTTGTCCGCCTGGAATAACTTTAGGCTGTATTTTTGAATACTTGCTTTGCTAATGCACATACAATCTACTGTGGTTTACTCTTACACATGTTTCCGATAATTTCTATATACAGATAGTAAACATGGACAATTTGACTTTCATAACATACTTTGATTTCGTATTTCATTCAAATATAGATACAATTTTCAAAAACGTTGAAACAAGTGTAAATTTATATATTATAAATGGTCTAAGTATAAAATTTCGTCGAAAATGACATCTATATACATACTTTCATCCTTTATATATCCTGTCCGTGGCCTTATTTCGCAATAAACACTAACCTTTTCGAAGTTCTCGCATAATTCGTACTAAATTTCATTAAAATTTGTACAGAGGTTGTTCGAAATAGACCTCGTCTCGCTTCATCATGTTTAGGCTTCATTTCAACCTTATACCTGTTACACTTTCTACATACATTTGTTTGAAATATTGAACGTATTCTCCTTGTTGTTATTGTAATGGTATTTCTGTTTGAAAAGTGTTTACAGATATCGCAATAAATAAAATAGAAAAAACAATTTTTCAACGACTAATAAAGACTCTTCGTGATTAGCCTCACTCAATTCTGAACTAAGACAGACTGTAATCGGCTTTTTGCGTGAATAAGGCTCTTTTATTGCAACGTATTAATCCCTACCGTGAAAGGGCGTCAAACTAATTAATTTTTTGTAGCCCCCAATTTTGGACAGTTACCGTTGGACAAATATACCAGGCCAAGTTACGATGTTTACGTAACATTCTTTACTGGTATTTTAATGTAATAACCTAGCCATTTGCTCCAGCATCGAATTCTTGGTAGAGCTTATGCTTATATATTACTATAATAATAACGATTTACATGAAGCAATGTCGTAAAGAATACACTCAATTTGGTGTTACCTGATATCTTCAACATTCATTGTCATATTTCAACTAATTTACGCAAACCTAAGTATACCCAAACATTCCTTATGAATCATTTTACAGGTGACAGTAGGCATTGTTTCATCTCTACCAGATAATCAGATATAAGCAGGCGAAACACTATAGCTTAATAAAAACAAATGTTATGTATAAATTCTTCTTCTTCTTTTCGCTCCTCTCCAATTATTAGAAGTTGGATATCAGCTGTGAAAATCTATCTTAATCTGAAGCGAGATGAAAGAAGACGCTTGTGATACTAATCCACTCACGAATGTTGCGGAGCCACGATTTCTTGCAGCGGCTAATACAGTGATTTCCGGCAATTTTGCTTATCATTATTAGCTGAAAGAAGTCATATCTTTTGTGGCTGAAAACATGACCAAGATAAGCCACTTTTCTGATTTTGATGGTCTGCCATAGTTTGCGGTTTTGACCAACTCGTCTCAAAACTTCTGCATTGCTAACTTTTTGGGTCCAACTGATTGAGAGCATGATCCCAAATTCCCACATTTATACGTTTTCGATTGTCTTCCTTGATAGTCCAACCTTCACATCCATACACACGTACACATAGGGCTATGGGCCATAAGTAGCACTGAGGTAGACTATAGGAATATACTGATGTTACGACTGTAAAATATATTTTTCATTTTATGAAAGGAACTGCGTGTGATTTCAACACGCATCTTTATTTCCAGTTCACTATCCCAATCTTCAGTTAAACACGTTCCTAAATATTTATAATTATGCACTACCTCTTACCTTTTACCGAACACGCTAATGTTGGGACTCGATTAGTTTCGCTTCGCGTCACCATAACTTTTATTTTTGGACGTTCATTTTGAGTCCTGCCTTGATACTGATACTATACTCATTCAATCTATCTATTAATTTTTGAAGATCCGATTCCTCAGATGCCATAATAGCAATATCATCTACATACTTATGTATATTAATGATGACTTAGATCACAAACTATGACATTTTGGTGCCTACAACAAGTTATGCTTTCATTTAGTTCAATATTTTGGGCGTAGGATATTTTAGCTATATAATCACCTACCAGAATGTGAGCTCAGGCGATAATCTATACCAAATAAAAATGAGAGGAAAGTGGGCAAGTAGGTGCACGTGGTATACTTCTAATAGGAAATAGTGACTATATTTTAATACCAGCAAAGGTAATTGTTTACACTAAACCACTTTATTCGGAAATAATTACGTACAATTAGTTGAATATGAATAAAGTACTTCGCTCACAGTTGTACAAATAAATTAATACCAATTTATGATAAATTATATTGAAAACAATGTATTTAAATATTTAATAGTTTATGAAAAGGATTCCTATTCACTATTTTGTTTATAGTTAAATATATAGCTAAGTAATTTACTTAAACTAAGTAACTGAATAAGGAAAGGAGCAGACTAATAACGCCCCACTTCTGGGTACAGACCACTTTAATGAAAGGAGAGAGACTTTCAAAGCATAGATCCATCACGCTGCTCTACTATCATAATTTACAGATTCTATAATTGCACCAACAATATGCAAGTTTCCTCACAATTTATTCCTTTAACGAATCCATTCGAACTCGTAACTCATAACGGGTCTATTGTTTGGGCCATGACTACTTACATTTTAATACTGAAAGGTTAGCCGTTGACCGTGACCTCTTCTGATGGCAAATGATGATATAGTCTAAGATAATATTACGCTAACCAAGTTTTTATTTACCTCGAAACAGCATCGTATCGGCGCGTATTTTGTTTTTTATTTTATTTTTGCTTGGCGCCACGCCTTACTTAGTAGGGTTATTTATTATATATTACAACAGCCGAAGCCTTCCACCAGTCCAGACACACAAATTAGAAAATAAAATTACCTAAATTTGACCTATAAGAAATAGAACTCGGTATCCCTGGTAACGAAACAAGCAGACTGAAATCCTGGCCGTGTAGTACTCAATGTGATGTATGAGTATATTTAGTTAAGTTTTGCAAAATATACTTAGTGGCGGTTTCTTTTTTCACTCTGGGAAATACAATCTTCACGCACATCAATAAGATCTAAATCTAATCGGGAGTGGCTGAATAACTGGCAAGTCATCTTTAGTGCAGCACCAGTGGATTGATGGTAATAATATTATTAGAGGTAATAATAATATGAGAGGTAGAGGGATGCCATGGATGCTCCTCTTCTCCGACATAGAAGGTTCGGAGACAGGAGATGCAAATTTGTACTTCTCCTTCACCTTCCTCAAGTTCTTGAGGAGTCATATGGAGTTCTACCCTGGAACTCCATATTAATAGTAATAGATAGATTCGCAGTAGTAATAGATTCGTAGAAGAGGACACACTACCCTTCACTCCCTTTCCCTTAAGTAAGTGACTTTAAACTCGAATCATTTATACTTTGGCTCATCACGGTTTTCATTTAATGATACATTATTATCATTATCATACACCGTCCCTTGGGTACGTGAATGTAATGTGTATCTAAATATATTTGTTTCCATAATTGTACGCGCAAATTGGGCCACAAATCATTTGTAAGGGAGCATTATCTATAATTATTTTTCAGGATTATTTTCCTCCTTTCTAATCGTTATTTATTGTATCCAGTAGAGCTATAAATTTCAAGAATAAAGGATTGTGGAAGTCAGAAAATGCAATGTTATAATTGTATTTACGTGTTGATACGTTTAAAAAAAATAAAACAAATTTATTATTTGTAATTTCAACTTTTAAAATCGTAACAGATTATTATAGTGAAGCCAACATGGTTGGGCAGCGTTCGGGAAACTACGGCAGATATTATCGTCCGATACCCCTCAATGCCTGAAGACAAAGCTCTTGGAACAGTGCGTGTTGCCAGTGATGACCTACGGCTCCGAAACGTGGTTACTGACTGTGGGCCTCATACGAAAGCTCAGAGTCGCTCAGGGTGCGATGGAGAGGGCTATGCTCGGAGTTTCTCTACGTGATCGAATCAGAAATGAGGAGATCCGTAGCAGAACCGAAGTCACCGACATAGCCCTACGAATCGCAGACCTGAAGTGGCAATGGGCGGGGCACATAGTCCGACCGACCGATGGACGTTGGGGCCCGAATGTGCTGGAGTTGCGACCCCACACCGGGCGGCGCAGTATAGGGAGACCCCCCCCCCCCACAAGGTGGACCGACGACATCAAAAGGGCCGCCGTTAGCCGCTGCAGCCAGGCGGCGCAAGATCGGGTCTTGTGGACATCATTACGTGAGACCTATGTCCAGCAGTGGACGTCCATCGGTTGCAGCGACGACGACGACAGGTTAGAACGAGCCAGTTTAACTAGCCATGACCACTCAGATTTAGATATATCATAACACACCATTCAACATAATTAATGTATCGGAAACTCAGTTTGGTTCTATGAGAAATACAATATATTTTAGGTTTCTTCAAAAACTGTAGGCTTTAAATTGGCTTTAAAGTTAGCAAACTAAATCCTTTCGCAAAACAAATAGTAATATACGACATATTATGATAAACAGGATATATTATTTTATGTAAGATTGTTTGTATGTATGTTTGTATACATATGTCACGTATTGCATTATACAACGTTATGACTCAAACCACACTCTCTCTCTGCATAACTATCTCTCTTACCCCAGTTTGCCTGGAATAAATTACTAGTTGGTAATAAGGCCGCCTGATTGCACAATACAACTTTTTTGATTGGTCTTTATGTATTTTGGTGTTACAACAAAGTATCTATCTTCTGTACATCTATTATCAATTGAAGTTTTAGTGACTGTAAATACATAATGAATTTCTCATTCGATAATGATTATTTTCTCTTGTGACCATGTCTGAATTTTGTAAAATGTCTCTTATGATACAGAATATATTAATAAACCATAAATCGACTTTGCTACGATAAATGTCCTGATCCTAACATTTCATGCACAAACTAGCACAAGATGTTCTTTTGACAGAAACGAATAGTGTATCCTCAGTGGAGGTTCGTTAGATGGTTTTACGAGGCGACTACATTCTAGTGAAGGGAAGATTTCCCAAGTGTAACGCATATTTTATATGCCCTGTAATTTAAGTGACTGCTGCTTTTATTATGACGTCTAGGGAGTGAGTCATTTTACGTCTATTTAATTCTGTTGTTAAACTTCCTTCTTCTTCAAGTACTACGCTATTCCAGTCGTATTCCCACTAGCAAAGGTTAACAATAAGCTATGGATGTTTCTTCTTATTCATCAAGAGGCGAAACACTTCGTCAGTACTTAGGATTTCTCTCCATCCATAGAGTTTATTTGATGCTGCCGATCCAGTAAGTGACAAGTATGAAGCTTATAAACCATTAAGCCGATGTACCCTAATTTGTTTAACTCAAGAGTTAACAAAGTACTTTTCTTATGTAACGTAGCTAGCCATAAATTTTCTCATGCTCCCCGGATCTGAAACTACGCGGGCGCCATCAAACGTAATAGTTAGTTAGAAATATGGAGTTAACATTAACCAATTCTAAAGAAATATCACAATTTTTTATATTTTTTTGATTCTAAAGTCCTCCATCATTCTAAAGCTAGACAAATTTAATATTCTATTCTTCGTTGAGTCTCAAACACGGAAAACGCTATCAGAGAATTGTATCATCGTACTATTTTATCTATTTAACCTTTAAATAAATATACAAGCCAATGTTCACAATATTTTATAAATAAGCAGAGGCGCAATCTATTGCTGATTTATTATACAAAAAAATGAACTTTTAAATGCTTGTATTGTTTTTATTTCAACCTACATTTTTCAATTAATAATGTTTTGAACCTGTGCTTTCACGTACTTGTATTTTTAACGGCATATCTGCTTTTACGAATAGGTGAATGTCATTATTTTAAAAGCACTGTATCATTTGCATCATTCACTTTATTATTTCGAGATATAACGCATACGAAGATGACGTACAAATGACATGTATTCCTTTGACTATTAAGTTACATAGTGGTAAGTGATAAAAAAGTTCAAGCACAAGATGTTTAAAATCTGTGAATCAGATATTATAATAAAATATAAACTTTTAAGAAATTATGTAGAATACTGCATTGAACCAAATTTGTTTATCTAGCAAAGATATAGTACATTTAACCCTCAGATTTGCCCTTGTCAACTACTAGTTGACAGTATAGTCTCAACTCATGCAATCAGAAATATAAGAATCTCTTTCTTTTCAAGTCATAATCTGTTTTATATATCTATTTTCTCAGTAACAGTCGAAAAAAAACGTGTAGAGATAACACCAGACAGTAAAAAAACAAAAATAAATCAGTTAAAATGTGACCGTTACTAAAGGCGCGTGTGTTGCGTCGATGTATTATAAAATGTGAGTGTTTATTAGTAGTTATTTATGTTTTTGATTATATAAGTGATCTAAATAACAATAAAAACTCTTAAGGTAAATTTTAATATTTAAGATATGAGCCTATAATACAAGACGGACTTTTTTCACTATCTAAGAAGTTTAGCGCAACATGACGCTTCACCAGAGTCTTAATTTAATAAACAAAAGATAACATTGTTATAGTTTATCTATTAGCAAACATAAAAATCATAACATTTGATAGTCTTTCATAAAAATTTAAGTCCCAAGAGTCACGTTAGCGTCATTCCACCAGCGGGGCCATCGACGCAAAAGCGTCTGTGTGGGGCGGGGCAGGTGACAATTACTTCCTTTAAAAAGCGCGAGCAAGTTACCGGATAATTTTAGGGTTATTATGGAAATTCCAAAATCATTATTGAGTTTTCTATTAAGATTTTCTCAATATTTGCCCGAAGTTGGGAAGTTGGCGGTGTGATCCTCCCCCATGCTTCGGAGAGCACGTTAAGCCGTCGGTCCTGCTCCTGATCTCTCTCCAGTCGTGTCGAATTTACGTCACATCGGACAATGAGAGTCAAGGAATAGAGAATGAACTTATGTACCATGCCTTCCAATCCGCAGTAAAGCAGCGTGGTGGGTCTATGCCCTAAAAACCCTCTCTCCTAATAGTGAGAGGGCCTGTGCCCAGCAGTGGGACGTTAATGGGCTGCTACTTATGGCTTTCATATGGGTTATTGCTGGTAGGTTTATATCTAGGCACAGTCGAACCCAACCTAGAAAATGCAATTACCTATATCTGCCATGTCAGCAGTTGAAGCCAGAAACTGTTATCAAAATGTGTACTAGCACAACAACGCCAGCGAGACCGTTCAATTTGTAATTGACGTCCATATTTATGTCAATATAATTTTGCTTTAAGTAAAAGATATATTATTTGAGTCAGCCATTATTATAGCTCGATGAAACCGCGTCCTATATTTGCTAATAAATACGGGAACTAATAAAAACAAATGTCTCAGGGAGGTGTTAAGATTTTATATTTGTTTAGCACGCAATCTTCAACTTACTGTTCTTTTATTGCGATGGTATACATGATGTTACTGTAAAACTGTTGTAAATATATTTGTAATGGAATTAAAAATTGTCTGTAACTTACAACTTTAGAGAGGTAAAATCAGCTGTTTACTTCTGTAATGTTAAAAGTAATATTATTAAGATAAACAAAGAGTTATCGATATAAGTTAAATAAATTATTGGCAAACTTGACCAACCGTCGTTTTCTTCAATATATCTTTTGACTGTAGCTTTTCTGTTTTATTGCTGACAGTTTAGCACTTGACTGTGACCTCACCTGATGGTAAGTGATGACGCAATCTAAGATGGAAGCGCGGTAATCTGGTAAGAGGAACAGCGTCGTACACATTTCTAGACAGCATCGTACCGGAATACAAATATCTTTGTTTGGCGGTACGTCTTTGCTGGTAGGGTGATAACTAGCCACGGCCGAAGCCTCCCACCAGTCCAGACTCAGACAAATTAGAAAATTATATTTCCTAAATTTGCCCTACCGGGGATTGAACCCGGGACCGCTGCTAGCAAAGCAAATACTCGCACCTCTGCGCCAGCGAGGCCGTCAAAACCAAGAGAACGTGATGTAACCTGGTTCGATTTGAGGCAAAAAGAAGTTACGAATATATAAAGTATTGCGATTTAAATTAACATATTAACAATACGTTTGCGATACTATTAAGAAGTAACTACAGTTTGTTCACATTAAGAATGCAGTGAGTCATCATTTCAAATTAAAAGGAGTCTGGCAACTGTGAACTTGACCTTGTAATTTGAAAAGATTTGATTCGTTAAGGGACGGGACTAGAATAATGACTCGCTGCATTGTAAACGCGAACAGATTGTAGCTATTTTATGAAAAGGTTAAGGTATTATCATCTAATATATTCTAATCATTAATGATGAAGTGAATTACAGTGAAGCAAAAAACAAAAATCCTCAAATGATTTGCTATGAGACTCAGTAACTAAATATTTAAGTACATAAAGAGTAATGACGTAAAAAATTCTGCTTTATAAAAACTCTGAACAAAAATTATTTCCCAGAAATCGCTGATCTCTAAGCGAGACGGGCGCTCTTACATTTCCGAAAATAATCCATTAGTGTAATGGGTTTATCGTAATAGGATTAGAATTTTAATTGATATCTGGTTTCAGCAATTTGTACGAACTAAACAATTTTATGGTAATAATTGCAGTTTAAGCTAATCCAAACAATGTTGAATTAATTTAATGAATAAAATTTGAAATAAATTTTAACTACGCTACCGATTAAAACTATTTGTCCACTATAATCCTAATTAATTGTATTTCACTGTTATTCGTTCCAATAATAAAGCTTATCACAATATCATACATATGTTTATAAAATTGCGATGTGATGTTCGTCGTCAACGGCTGCCGAAACTATTGAACCGATTTTAATTAAATTTTTATATACTGTGTGCTATAGTCCTGTGTTGGTTCTTCAAGCATGGGATGGTTTTCATTTTTATTTATAATAAACAACAGACTGCATTTTTTTGCTCTCAATTAAGTTACATAGATTTGAAATAGATTGCGCCGTTCTTTGTATGAAAGTAGACGCAATTAAAGTTGCGTGGGTAACCTAGTCAGGCTATAATCTATTGACTTAGCACGATATCTCTGGAACCATTAGACGAAGACTTGAAATTTAGTAGGAATATTCCTTTTGCCGGGTAGAGGTCAGCTAAGAACGGGTTTTGCGAAATTCCACCGGCAAGGGGTTGCGGGGATGTTGATTAAAAAAATTCACAGTTTAACATGACAAAAATGAAAATTTCATATTTACAAACTATATCTTTTATGGTACATATGTATCCATGGTATTATGACATAATGGAATCTATCAAAAGTAAATTTTTAAAAAATCCCACCCTCAAAGGGCAGGGCGACAATTTACCTAAATTAATGTAAATGCTATCAAAAAAGTCGCGGGTCAAGCGTTTAAATATATAACCATGGATAGGAACCATGAGGTGTAGAGACTTGAAATTTGGTAGTAATATTCCTTTTGCCGAATAGTAGTGGTAGTTCGCGACTCGGCATACATTATTATCTTTAGGTTGACATTTTTAAATTCGTTATATATTTTGAATAGAAATCCGGATTTTAATAATTGAAAAAGTATTTTACAGGTATTAAAACGGTCTTTAATAAATAGTAAAATAGAATAGAATAAGGACTAATATAGGTTTGAATAATATGGGTTTGATTAATTATTGATGGCACTTTAATTATCTTTTAAAATGTAAAAAAGTAATTATAGTGGATATATGGTATCGGGGATTTTGGGTAAGTGGGTAAGTATAAATGCAGCTTTCTAAAGGTGAAAAAAATTTGGAATTCGCTCCAGCAGGATTTTTTGTGAAAACGTTACAAACATACACACAAAAACAGAAATGAAATAATATCTGTCTGTTTTAGGGTACTTCAATTATGATAACTGTTACTTATGTTATGACAAATTGAATACACCGGAAGCTGCCCAAGTTTCGGATTGCAGACTTGGCAAGGACAACGTGAAGTGGTACGCAGGTTTCCGTATATACCGAGTTGATTTTCTTTTCTAAAGAATTTCCTGTGCACACCGCGTGAATGTTAATGAGGTAGGTCAGACGTTTTGTCTACAGCTCTTGAGTCTCGACAGACTTTTCAAGGTAAGTAAACGCGCTCAGCCACCGTGAAGGTGTGAACACTCATGACAAGAGGGTCAAAGTCCTGCTACTACGTATATATAAAATTAATTCATTTCGAGTTTGTAAGAAATAACTTTATGGGCAAAATATAAACGAGAAATATCATTGGAGAAAACAAAAAAATTTAAACTGCATTCAAAAATACGCACTGTCAAACCAAAAAAAAAAATAATATTGACTATGCATTATTATTATTTCTTTTTGGAAAAAAGTGATCCTCACATTTTATTACTTTTTAGCCTTTTCCCTCTATCGAACTGTAACATGACACTACACTTGTAATATACAAACATTTGACAGACTTGCTGGCGCAGTGGTTCGAGTATTACCTTCCCTAGCAGAAGTCTCGGGTTCGATCATCGGTGAGACAAATTTAGGAAATTTGTCTTAGTTTGGACAGGTTTCGGCCATAGCTAGTTATCACCGTACCAGCAAAGACATCACAAAAATCTGTCATTACGTACGCTGGGGAAACTATTGAAAATAGGTCAAAAAATTGTTCTACAGTATTATAGAAGGTATTAAAATCTTTTTTTTTCTTTGTCTCTGGGAAATGCATTTACGCACTCGGCCTGTGAAACAGACGGGAGTGTGGGACTCGCCGGTAGTACCAGAATACCCGCTAAAACCCAGCGGAGCCCTCGTCATTTGATGAAATGTTGGGGAAATCAAACACTTTATTAATTAACTCAGATTAAAATGTTCAGTCACTTAATGTTCCAGATATAAATTTAAACAAAACTCATTAATAATAATAAACAGGAACGCGATAGTTTCAATAGTCGACCGCACTGACGGACCGTCACTCGAGAACTAGCGAATCCGCTACCGGCTCACGACACATGACTCTGTCCCACGCCGATAGATAGATGGCGCCAGCGTTCCACAGACTACCGCACTCCAACAAATTAAAATTTTATTAAAGACCGTTTCAATACCTGTAAAATACTTTTAAATTATTAAAATCAGACTTTCCACTCAAAAGATTTTGCGATTCTTATTCCAAGGATACTCCAATGTCGATGAATTGCGTGGGTGTGAATGAATTGCTCTAACCTAAATGAAAGATAATAACGAGCTTAATGTTCGAGTTATATAACAATGATATTGCAATGGAACTAAAACAAGATATCCGACTAATCTTTTTTTGGCCGAAGACATAACAAAGGATTCTCGTAACCTTAGCTTTTAAGTCATTATTCAAATATCAACATCGATTGTTTATTGGAAATTAAAAAAAACTATATTCGACTGAAAAGTGCGGTAAAGGGCTAATTAAATAAAGAAATTTAAACTTCATTGAATAGATTATTCCTGGTAAGAACAATTTATAAAAAATGGAAAATGCAACCGAGAAGAACGGTTTTGTTCTTAGTTTTCTATTTACTTTACGCCATAGTGTTCGTAATATTAAAAAATAAAAACACCCACGTAAATTCTCTTACAATGACTACGAGCATTTTTATTCTTACTTATTCACAAGCTAAAACGGGTAAAGATAGACTGATGCTATTCAGAGGAAAATATGTGAGGGTTCTCTTTAAATTATTTATAAAGTCTAGCCTCAAACCGCAATGTAATACTGGTTTTGTAACTTATATTTAAAATCCAAAAGCGAAACTTATTAAACGGAATAGAATGAAATGTAAAATACCATTTTATAAGAAGTATGTAGTATTAATATTGTAGATATATATATATATGAAACAGTGAATATAACTGAAATTATAAAAGAAAGTCTTCAGCCGAGATCATTTGCCTATACAGAATAAACTCAGAAACGAAAAAACAGATGCGCATCTCTCCAATATATAGAGTGATTTTAGAAGAAGCTATAAGGGTATAACTTGTAAGATTTTGTTTAAATTGCTTTAAATATTACGATAATGGAAATCGAACAATTGTTGGAAAAAATCTAGCCGCATGAGAGCTTTTATCGAAAATGCCGCCTAAACCCTTAGGGATGTAACAAAACAATGTATGGTAGGTTAATACCGTTTTTGTTGATCTATCAAAAAGTCCATAATATCATATATGAAGCTTTTAAGGATAACTCACTATAAACATTTAATCTTAAAAAAAAATAAAAGTGCTTGTGTACACAGTTTACATGTCAGAAGTGAAACTGTTTAGGCAAATTAAGATTTCCGAGACTTTGATGATAGGAGAAAGGAAGATATATTAGGAATATAATTGTCATAAAAAATTAAAGTGTCGAAAAGTGATACAAATAATTTATTGAAATCTCAAATCACGAATTGTAAATAAAAATGCCACGTGTTTTTTGTCAATATTAGAAATTATTAATAAAATTAAAATTTTGAAATGAGAATTTTTTTTTTTTTTAATTGTATTTCAAATTCTTAAATGACGACTAGCAAATTAAAATACCACATGTAATTAAATATTACAACTTCCTAACCTTCACACGATTAGCATTAAAAACGCTGCACATTTTCGTGACGTTAATTACGCGTTTCATCCGTAAAATTTACCCTCATGCGATGTTCAATCAACTGGAAAGTTGATTGGATTTCCACTGTTTAAAAGCTTGTTTTAGTAAAATTGTAATTGTTTTGTCCTCAATGTTTGTACGTAGGTTGAAGAAAACAGTAAATTATTGTAAGACATTTTCCCACCTTAATTCTCTTATCATAAAATCTGACAATGCTGGTGTCTCACCCTTGTTGCTTGCCAAACTGTTTGATTGGCAGGCTTTGCTATGGCATTAGAGTTAATTCCACTTAACCTGCCAATTAATAGAAGTAGGCCCTTTATATTCTTAGCTACAATTCGGTTAAAATCCATGTACTTCTATTTATTGTGTATTAACAATTGTCCAATTTATTTTGAAGTCCCGGGAACTGTAGTGAGATAAACTTTGGACTACTGTCTCGTTTATAGGTTATATCACTCAATATATCTTTTATGTGTAGTAGTAAGAAGTTGAAATCCAATTATTAGCCCACACTCTCCCAGTATATAGGTTTATTAAGAGATGCTGGTTCAAATTTTCGATCGTTAATTTAAAGTACTTATTCAAAGCCGTAGTGAATGACACTTACTTGATGGTAATACTGTTTCTTCTTAAGCCTAGCCTTTAGAGTGCCTTTTTATGTAATAACTATAAAATTTACGTGTTTAAATTTGAAATTGACATAAAATTCTTAGATATTATTTTAATTACTTTTATGAATATAATTTATCGATTAATTGCCTATTTATATATCCAATAGTCAGAAAGTTGGAAAGTTCATGATTTGTGAAGAATTATGTATATTATAGTTTAATCAGGAACGTATATCTAAAGTATGTTTTGACTCAGAACTTCTTATATCCATGACAGTAACACTCGAACATATAAATTAAATGTATCTATTTTAATCTCTCTGAATTTTGATTTTATAGCAGCGATACGTAGTAACAAATACAAGAATTGTGTAAGTGCAACTTAATCAATTTAAAAAGAGACGTTTTATATAACTAAAATACTATAATACAATGTAAGTTTTAGTTACATACGTTAAGAGAGGCATTGTTTTGTCTTAACTTTGCTCAATCACAATTTGTTTATTAAAAATGACGGAAATATACTTATATACTGTATAAGATAAATTCAAAATAAAGATTATAGTAAAAACATTTATATAATATAAGCAAAATAAGATTCACTACCTCCACGGGTACACTAATACGTGCACACTTTTTTACAAGCATATTAAATACCAACGTTTAAGTTAATACTAAATTTCTCGCTCTATCTGATATAACAGTAACAAAGCTGGTAATCCCTTGATACCTGCTCATCACTGAAACCAAGAAAATTGCCTAAAACCCCGAGGGACGTATGACATATTAAGTCCATTCATTACCAGAGATCACAAAGAGCTCAGTAATCGTCATCTGGTGGACGAGTAGGGTATTAACCATCTTATGGTCTTCATTTAGTAAATTACCATTCTCTTGGAATTAATTGTAAGCTAATAAGGAAAAACCGTTCGCTGTAATAATAACGTAGAGTAATTTTGCGTAGTGAAAATTTACTATTCGATGTACATTATGAAGGACTATATTTAAAATTATTTTGCATTTATGTCAACTATCTGAAAAAAGTAAAACAAACGCCTCTACTGCATCTGTCTGTATTTTCGTGATAAACTTAAAAATACTTAACGCATTTTCATGCCGTATTCATTATTAGATAGATTTTTTCTTGAACATATTGTAATGGTCTTTTGTAAATTGCCAGAAATCTTACGATGACTGTTAGAAGTGTCGAAAAACATCAAACAGGAAGTTTTCAACGAAAACAAGGCTTAATCACTTAGAAATATAATGTGTTATAGGATACTTCGTCTTCTATAAATTTAAAGAAAATTCCGCGATGGTATCGATCTCTTTTTGTAGGGCCTATCTCTATCTAATCTACATATTCTTCGTATCAAGCTTCTGCCTGTCCTATAACAAGGAGAGCATGTAGGCATAATATATTCAACTCTTAAATCAATGTCATCCACTACTAATATACTGCTACAAAAGCTACGAAGCTGGGAAATTGGCGGTGTGAGCCTTCGGTCCTGCGCCTGATCTCTCTCCGGCCGTGTCGGATTTCCATCACATCGGCCTATGAGTGTGAAGGAATAGAGAGAACACTTCTTTACTATTGCCAGCCAACACACAGTGGAGCGTGGTGGGTCTATGCTCTATCAACCATATTTCCTATAAGTTAGGAAGTGCCCAGCAATGAGATGTTAATGGGCTGCTACTTATAACTTAATTAAAAATATAAATCAAACAAAAGCAGTGTGCTTCAAATAAAACATCATAAGAGGAATATACTGTCAGAAATATAAGCGAAATAATTACGTTGCCTAATATACGGGAATTTGGCAGCAACCCAACAAGACCACAGGCCAAACAATCTTCCCTCCGAGCGACTTGCCTAAATGCATGCAACTATTTACAAAATACGCCACCGTTTCCCACCTCGGATTCCTATGCAAACAGCGCTCTATTAAATGAAATTGTCCGAAACGAAGAGGCTCGCCTGTATTAAGAGATTCAAAAATATACCATTTTGGCCTCTTAACCTTTACATAAAAGCCTAATTTTAGTTTCAAAACAAAATAAAAGTCAAACGCTTATCCGCTGTGTATCGTGTCATCTATATAAAATGAATTGGTGTTCGTTAGTCTCACTACAACTGAAGAATAGCTGCACCGATTTAACTACGTATGGTCTTTTTGTGGTAGTTCAGTGAAGGTTTAAACAGAAAGAATATATGAAAAATGTTAAAGCGTGCATACAAAGATCATATGACAGAAGTAAAACTTCTTTGGCAAAGAAACTTTTAAGTCCTGTTTATATTTATACAAATCCAAAACTATACATTTTCCAAACTTAAAAAGAGGGGAAAAGGAATATATGTTATGATTTCAATGAATTTAATTGTCATTAAAATATTACAATTGTCGAAAATTAATACAAATATTTTGAAATCTCAAATGACTAATTGTAAATAAAAATGTCTAATAGTAATTTAAAATTTAGAATAAAGTATTTATGAAATATTTATATTTTATGAAAAATAGTATATTAAATTATTAAATGACGAGTGGCAAATTAAAATGCCACATATTATTTGTAAATATTAAAACTCCCAAACTTTCATACAAATTAGCATAAAAACATTATACATCTTCTTGACGTTAATCACGCGTTACATTCGTAAAAAAATTTACCCTCATACGCCTAAAGAAGTTTCACTTCAAAAACTTGCAGGCATGATAGTAGGAACAACGATTTCATTTTCCTAGTTATCAAAAAAATTTTGTTGATTTCATCGATGATCTCGGGCTCCTGAAATAAGGAGCTAAATAAAAAGGCTTCGAATCGACAACATATATCGCTGCTTCGGTTAAATAATCACACAATATTCCATTATTAAATTTTTATTCTAGTTCACAGCATAATACAAAATAATCCATTTGTCCAAAAATGACTCTGTTACAACACATAGTCAATTTCGTTATGTCAGTGGTTAATTTAAACATTTTTCTTTTTTTAATTTTTAAGCGAATCTCCTATATATTATTTATTTCGTAATTAGTAATTATGTTATTTTAGTTTGATACTGGTAACTATTGACATTTTTTTGAGATATGTATGTTAATAAGCAATTATTAATAATCAGTCTTAAACGTTCCGCATTGATTGCCGCTATAATTACATTACACTTTTCAATTATTATTGCGAGAGATATGTAATTAAAACCGACTATAATTTTGTAATTCTTTCGTCGTAAACTTATGTGTTTAATATAATAATACGACGTATTTTGGACTGAATTCTTATCTTTTTCGTATTCAGTATATCATAAAAATGTGATTTTATATATGTATATTTGACATATTGGTTTCGATTCTAAAACGTGTTTTGTGTAGATCCTGTATTCTCCGAAATAAATAAAAAATATTTAGATAAACCCAACCTTTCACTAAAGTTAAATCAAATAATATGTATTTTTGAAATATCACTGAATTTCCATTGAGACATTTGAATAATAATAGATATATTTAAATCGTTTAAAATGTATGACTGACAAGGAGTAAAGATAACTTTATAGAAAATTCATAACTCGGGAACAAACAACTAAAATCCGGGATACAAACACTTTCTGAATAAAGGATCCTTACAAAGTTTATGCCGTACAATAACTTGACTAACTTGGCGATAAGCAGCACAGCTTTTGAGTTCATAGTCAAGTAATTAGTTCATGTTAAAGACAATAAATGAAACTTTCCCTTTGTGAACCAATTATGTGATTCAAATTAATATTTTAGCGTTATATAGAAATACTTGACATTTAATCTAATTTTGTTTGGAGCTTGCTGTGTCGGATTTTTAACCACCAATACATTGATGCACAAAATAAACTAACATTTCTTGAAACTTTAAGAATCTTATTAGATGTGAAAAACTCTGGGTCTCTTTAAAAATGAAAGACTTGCAGTTTTTAGGGTTTCAGGTGGACCTTTTTGCAATGCTTTTGTGGATTTAGACCTTAACATATCTCGTAAACTTGTTTTAACAGGTTTAAAAATGATGGTGATCAGAATCTTTGAATGCTCTGTTTCAAATTCATAAATGATACACTGAATATTCAGTACTTGGTGAGTTTAGTGATGAGATGTGTTGATTTTTGTATTGTAAAGTTATAGGGCAATCCTTGGAAGGCACCACTAAGTTTCTTTATAAAAGAAACACGTGCTAGATTTTACTTTTCTGTAAAGGGAAATATCGCGTGGAATCCTGAATATTCAGGGAGTAATTCTGGGGTATATGGAGCCCGCCAATCATCACTAGATCAGCATGCTGGACCAATGCTCTAACAACCTGAATGTGTTTATCTGTAAATTCCAAAATATTTTAATTTTTTAGGTTGTTCTATTTGCCAATTTTTCGGGTAAGTTCTTATTAAACGACTGTATTAGTATTTCAACTTTTAATTATATGTGTAAGTAACTATAAATTATATTTATTAAAACAGTGGACAAAATAATCGCAATTACAGTAGGCATTTACTACAAACAACGACCAGACATCTCACATTTCTAAATTCATTTCAACATTTGAACAAAGAAATCACGGCAAACAATTAAACAATCTGTATAATTTGTGGTATGTAGCTGTGGTTTGTCACGCAACCACGTCACTTGAACAAGATATTCTGTTGACTAAATTTGCTGTTACTAGTTCTAACTAGACCTACCCAAGGTTTAACTGCTTTGTCAAAGCGCCAGACGTGTAATTAGAAAGGAAAATAACAGCCTTTTTTAAATCGTAGAACATGTTGCTATAATAGATAAAGTATTTACGTAAATATGAATAAACTGATTGTTAATTACTTCAAGCGTGTTGTACACATTATTAAGTGGGTATTGTATGATACTGAGCTGTTACACTTAGCTCAGTATCATTCAGTAATTCATCGATTTTTATTTCGTCAGGAATAGCAGGAACCTCGTGGATAGCAGCAACACCATTGCCTCATTGGTCTAGTAGTTAGCATGTTCGACTACAGACATGAAGTCCTGGGTCTATTAAGATTTTCTCAACATTTACCCGGATTAGGGAAAAATTCGGCGGTGTGATCCACCCCCGTGCCTCGGAGAGCACGTTAAGCCGTCGGCCCTGCGCCCGATCTCTCTTTCCGTTTCCAGTCGTGTTGGGTTGCCGTCACGTCGGACTATGAGAGTGGACGAATAGAGAGTGCAATTGTGTACTATGACTGCCAATCCGCAGTGGAGCAGCGTGGTGGGTGGTGACGATACCTGTGATGACGGGCCCAACTCGGTGCCGGCTGTCTTGCGACTATGCTCTCCGAGGGCGACGTGCCTGGAACACCTAGTACGCCACCAGCTCGCTCCGGGATATCTCTATGCGGACAACGAGCCCCGTACCCGTTGCCCAGCAGTCACTCCCCTATAGAGGAAAACTACGTTTGTGAGTCGAACCTTTCCTTCTTTAGGCGCATGAGGGTATTTTTTTTTTTCGGATTAAACGCGTGATTAGTATCACGAAGATGTACACCGTTTTTTTATGCGAATTCGTTAGAAAGTTAGGTAGTTTTAATATTTACAAATAACATGGCAGCATTTTAGTTTACCACTGGTTAAAAATATAGATTCTCTTTTCAAAAGTTTTAAATTTAAATAATAATTTCTTATATTGACACATCGCGTTCTTATTTACAATTCTTCATTTGAGATTTCAATAAATTATTTGTATTATTTTTCAACACCACATTTTTTAATGACAATTAAATTCATTAAATTCCTAACATATTTTCCTATTTCCCTTTTTCTAAGTCTCGGAAATCTAAGGTTTTAGATTTGTATAAATATAAACAGGATTTAAAAATTAGTTTGCCAAAGAAGCTTCACTTCTGACATGTGTACTTTGTACGCACGCACTTTTATATGTATATAGAATATAATGCTATATACGATTAAGTAATTATGTTTTTTTGTAAAGTTTTTGTGCCTTAAGGTTGTTCATATGTCGTCATGGTGACAGTTTGGAAATTGTGAAAATGACACCCGATAGGAAATAACTAAACATCATCTATCTAAAAAACTCTGTTATTACGCTTCTCACATATAAGTAATATTATTTATGCATATTATGGTAACATGGCTTGTGTAATATATATTTACTATCCCAAAAATTATTGTCAAAAATTTACCACACAACAAAGGTGTTGATTAATATCAAAGTGTTTCACAGCTAAAGCCTAACCTAAATACCTTGCGTGACTTTTGGCACTTCGGAGACATTACAATGAATGTTAAAGAATTTGTCGGATAGCACTACTTGAAATAAAGCACAAAAAGGCTTTTGAATCCTGAACCGTAATTAAGGCCAAATTTGTGTACTCAAAATAGTTAAATAAAACTTGGTTAAACTTTGACTTGGCACTGTGCTTTAGTGAGGTAATAGTACAGATAATACGAAAGATGACGAATAATTTCTTTCCAACTCTCCAAAAAGTACCATTACAAAATTGTTCAAGTTTTTATGTGATGCTTAAAATAAAGCCAAGATACATTATTTCTGTATATAATAAAAACGAACAGAGTAAAGTTAAGTGAAGCCGCAAACTTATTTTTTGTGTGTACATTGGCGGCTGTGTGAGTGTGTGTATATAAATATATGTGTGTGTATATGTCTAAGTTTTTTTATATGTACTTATTAGCGATTGCATATTCTACGTAAGTTTAGCATTCCTATTGGCACCAATTGGTAGCATTTTCATTAATTGAGAAAAATTGTTTTACAAATAAGAAACACACGTAAAACACCCCCGCAGCCCTCCTTGCGGGTGGAATTTCGCAAAATCCGTGCTGAGCTGACGTCTACTCGGCAAAAGGAATATTTCTACCAAATTTAAAGTCCCTACGCCTTATGGTTCCAGAGATATCGTGATGAGTCAATAGATACCTGGATATCTCTTATATACAAGCCGAACCCGGGACTTCGTCTCCGTTGAATGTTTTTTCATTGGTTTGAATGGGTAATATTTTCAATTATTTAGAGAAACTGCTTTACAAATAAAAAAATATACGTATACATACTTCAATGTGTTGTTTGCTATGTATTAAAGGAAATAGCTTATAGTCCTTTTGCAGGCTCTAGATTGTCGCTGTACCAAATTTCAAACAAATTCGTAAAATCGGCAAAAGGAATATTCCTACTAAATTTAAAGTCTCTACGCCTTATGGTTGCAGAGATATCGTGATGAGTCAATAGATACCTGGATCTCTTAGTCACTATCTTGTGATAAAGTCACTAATTATACATGATTATTATTTAAGTTAGCTACAATTAGGACCATATACAGTATTAAAAATATCGTCAAAAGTTTCCTCATCGACATTTTATTTATATTGATTTTCGGTTTGAAACTCAATAGATACAATTTAGGGGACACCGAGTGGATTTACCAAAGCGTTGTTGATTAAAACCCCACGCCCAACAATATTGCCATTTCATGTAGGAATTATTTAGTACAGAGAAAATTAAATAAAAGCCATCATATCAGCAATATTTTTATTAATAAAATAATAGAGTTTAAACACTTAATAAATTGACATTAATATTCCTAATAAAGATACATACAAGTTTTATTTATATCTAAGTTAATTAATATTACAAAAGAACAGACATTATTTACACGATCACTGTACTTCTAAGAAGGCATCCCTATAGCTTTATTTACAGATATAAAAAAGTTTCAACAATTGAAAGCATTTTATTCAAATTAATGTGACAGTAGTGAAAAATATAACGTACCAACTTGATGTACGCGTTGTTTTTACCAGTGAAAACATCTTTAGGCGCGCTGTGTCATTTATTTTGTGGATATTGAATGAGATTGAGCTGAAACGCTCGACTATGCAACGTTAGTTTGAATTAAGTCGTCTGTTGTTGTTATCCATAGTAAAGGCGTCACTGCTATACATTAATTTATTTACTGTTAGTACCATACTGAAGTTATACATAATTATATTGCAATTCTATAGAGTGTTTCAGATCTCACGATTGGAGTTAAATATATCTATAAATTTAATAATACATACATACGTAGTATCACGCCTCATTGGCAGAGACCACGTCCTTCCACTGGTCACGATCCTTGCATATCACATTCGCTTCTTTCATTCTGAGTAAACCTTTCATACAATTTCGTCGGTTTAGAGTACTCTTGACCTGGCCCTTGTTTAAAATGAGCTGGATATGGTTCTGCAACGTTCACATTGGTATTCCTCTTCCAACTTTCCCATTCACTCTTGACCCTTAAATCCTTTTTATCAGTCTTCATTCATTCATTCTCTCTACGTTCCCAAACCATCCAAGCATAGCTTTCTCAATTTTTGTCACTACATCTTCTTTTATACCACAACGTTCTCTTATCACATTATTTCTTACTTTGTAACTCAGATTCAATTCACTCATACTTCTCGACGCTCTCATCACTACCGCATTTATTTTACTTTTGTGATTATTCTGCCTTACCGATCTTTTACTACCATACATAAGTACAACACTCCTGCATGCACTACCAGTCTGGCCCTTTGAGAAACCTTCTGGCTATTCACAAAGGCGTGCAGAGCACCATTTACCGCATTCCCTGCATTCACTTTCCTTTCAATATCACTTTCACATGCTCCATCTTTTGTAAATTTAGATCCCAAGTATACAAATTCCTTAACTCTTCCACTTGTTCAGCATCTATCAATATATTGTCATTCATCATAAATTCATCAATTTCAAAAATCATAACTTTCGTTTTATTTACATTCACTTTCATTCCTTTCCTATTCAAAGCTGTATAATATTTACCATCTCCTGTAGCTGATTAGCAGATGATGCAAGTATTACTTGATCGTTAGCTTAGAGTAAACATTTGATGAGTAATTCAATCATTCTTATCCCAGACATACCTTATTTTAAGTCTGTCAAACAGTTATCCATAAATAGGTTGAACAGCCATGGTGACGCAACACATTTATAATATACGCATGTTTATACATATACATGTTCGCCTTACCCGATCACAGTTTTCGTAACGCTTTTGTCCATTCACCAGCTTATTCCCTAAGTCAAACCTATATAAGGAAGTTTAACACCATTTTATTAACCTCGCATTTTTGAAGTTTTCACTTTTTCATTTAGTCTAAAGCACACGTACGGGTTCTTTTTTAAATAATACAATTATACAGTTAAATTGACTAGTCTTTCAGTTAGTGTAATTACTTAGAACACGCAAAACGCAACTTACAAAGTAATGGTAATAATAGTCCTGAAATAAGTAAATTAATTTTGCTATATGATAAAGATTATAGAACTAAGGAGTGTTTTTTTTGCGTAAGTAACAATACAGTCTAAGACCGTAGCCTGCAGTCCTGAAAAGTTACAGATATTATCTCTTGCCTATCTCTCTTGATAATGTAACTAGCCGCGGTCGAAGCCTCCCACCAAGTCAAACTTAAATAAATTTAAAACCTTTATAACATAAATTAAACCCCCCTAAAGAAGAGAGTACTTGCATCAGGTCAGCGAGGTTGTAAAATAATAACGAGCCTATTAAAATTATGTAAAAAATAATAAACTACTTAACAATTTAATAAAAGACAATAAAAACTGTCTCTTAATGATATGTACAAAAACTTAAGTATTAAATAATTGTATTAACCACTTGAAAGAAATAAGTTCTTCCTTATAATGTCTATATTAATCTATTCAAAGTAAAGCGTCTGTTTCTAATTTAAAATTAACAGCTTTTCAATGAATGGATATGAAAGTATTTTCGTCTGTCTGTGTTTGTATCCGTTAATCTTTAAAATAGTTGAACCGGTTTTGATGAGACTTTCACTAGCAGATAGCTGATTTTTTAAGGAATAAAATAGGAATCAAAGTCGTCGTTAGGCATCAAACCTATTCGACCAGTTGACTTGAAATATAATACTTTATAAACATTCCTTTCATGACTTAGTTTCTCACTAAGAACGGATTCCTTTTATTGTTACGGGGTGGCCAACTGTGCTGAGAACACCAATGGGAAAATATATTCTAATCAACAACAAAAGTTTATTTAAATCGCTTGTATGACAAATGGTCTGTAAATATTTAAATAAGGGCAAATTCTCTTTGTTCGATATCAATAAACCAAATTAACTTTGTGTTATTGATTTGGTGTGTTAAAATATTCAAGGAATAGAACTACTTCAGAATTACAAAGTGGCTACAATCCAGTCGCTATTAGAATAGTTTTATAGCATATATGTTTAATTGTGTCTACCACAAACATTGCATCAATTAAAATTAAAAGTAAGTAAATTAAGCTCAAACAGCACTTTTGAATCGTCAGTACTCTGTCTGTTGGTAACGAATCTAAAATTGCTTCAGAAAATTGATTCAACCGAGAATAAACTCGGCAGTTAATATTTTAAAAATAGCTCTTGTAGGTTACAATGAGTAATATTTTGTCTCCATCTGAAACTGGAATAAAATTCAAACATTTCCATCGCATAAATAACCTTGAACATTAAAATATGCCTTTTGTAAAAGGTTGTTTTTGACATATCTCTTAAAATTATGTATAGGCAAAGTCAAAACTTATGTTATCGTGTCTTATTAAAACACAAATATTTTAAACAAAAAAAGATCCGCCTTCAAAACAAATAATTCCGAAAAAAGTAATATGCTTTAAAAAGTACAAAATAATTGCGTATTATTTATTAGAGTTCTTTGTATTCTTATAGCAAGAGTCGGCTCCTAATGTAAGCCGCTGAGGAGTTCCATTGATCATCATATTTCACTATAAAAAGTTCTGCCGAGTATCGTTGATTTGTTTCTAAGAATTGAATATATCCGTTATTTTGTTATGGATCCTATGTTCAAAACCTAACCAAACTATCATCCATCAACCCTCAAAGCAAATTCTTTTCAATAAAAAACGAATCATCGAAATCGGTTGGCGTGATCTTGAGTTATTCTTCCATTTGTCGCGCACATGCTTAATACAAATTTAAGACTTATATGGCTTTCTCATGGATGCTATCATTAAAACTGGACCAAAAAAAATGGAACCCTACAGCACCCTGGAGGCACCACCTTTCACACAAAAAATAAAAAGATTATCAAGATCGGTTCACCCAGGCGAAAGTTATGAGGCAAGAAACAAAAAAACAATACATGTTATTGTTAACCTCCTCCGTTTTCGAAGTCGGTTAAAATGCCCATGCTCAAACCGACAAATGATTTCAGAACTTTCTACGCTCTAAAATATAGCATTACAAGTTTGTTTTTATTTTTATAAGACTACTATATCACTGGTTAGTGATCTCTTTCCTGCAATCATTGGTTTAGAGAGATTACTGAAACACTGAATAACATAGTGAAAAGATGTATATAATTTACCCTAGCACTAAAAGCCTTTTGGTCTAGTGGTTAGCATGTTCGACTACAGACATGAGGTCCTGGGTTCGAGTCCCGGGTCGGGCCAATTCAAAAATCAATATTGAGTTTTCTATTAAGATTTTCTCAATATTTGCCCGAAGTTGGGAAGTTGGCGGTGTGATCCACCCCCGTGCCTCGGAGAGCACGTTAAGCCGTCGGTCCTGCGCCTGATCTCTCTCCGGTCGTTTCGGATTCCCGTCACGTCGGACTATGAGACTGAAGGAATAGAGAGTGCCTGCCAATCCGCAGTGGAGCAGCGTGGTGGGTCTATGCTCTAAAAACCCTCGCTCCGATGAGCGAGGAGGCCTGTGCCCAGCAGTGGGACGTTAAAAGGCTGTTACTAAAAGCCTTTTTGTTTATGTTTTTGCTGCATTACGTCTGTAATAGATAGACAGATTTTTATGTAACCGGACCGCTATAAAGGCATTTGCAAAAGGAGATGTTTAACAGCTGGTTCTTTTAAGGGAACTTAAATGGGAACTCATAACCAAAATGAAATTAAATTTATCGCACGGACTCCCACGCAAAAGTGCTTTTTAATTTTTTGACCTAATTTACGAATAAGAGTAAAAGTAATAAGTAGTCTTACAATTATAAACATAAAACACATTGATATATGTGGAATTAAACAGTCTATGTTTAGAAAGGACATGTAATTAATATATCTTTTTGGGGGGTTGTATAAATTATATTGTTTAATTAACCTTTATCTCTTTATTACTATATAAAAAAATTGGGGTAAGATACATCGTATTTAGAGTAATTTTATGTTCGTTATTTCCAAATTTTGCGTTATGTTGAAGAGTTGATAGACATACTTTAAAAGTCTAAAAAGCCACATAATAATTAACACTTGTTTTTTTTTTAATACATTAGGATATGTCATTTCAAGATATCGGTGTTTTAAATTACCAAACATGATATTGCATAATTTAAAATAGAATGATACGTTATTTTTCAATTAATGCCAATTAAAAAATACCTTGATCAAAATTAAATAAGTGGCACTAATGCTCAAGCAAAATTGTCTGTCATGAAATGATATATTTAATACAAGATTAGAGATGAAAAATGAATGTTTACATTTGTGAATTCATCAACCAATAATATAATTAATTATCACGTAATTGATGATACTGAAGAGCGGAAAAGTTGGATAAGAGAAAGTGTTAACAACATTATACTTAATGTAGGCGCCGCGCCCGAGCTCCGCACTGAAACAAACAAGACGATTATTATTTCAGTTAATGGGAGTACTTTTGAAAATGAAATGATGATAGCCCTTTCAAAACTTTGTTCTTGGCTTCTTTACATTTTTAATAACAATGATATCTTTTAGGTATTATCATCATAAAGACAAGAATATACACTTTAAAATCTGGCTCAGAAATCAAGTATCTATGTAATAAATTAACCTTATTATGTTTAGTAATTAAAAAATATTATATTATGGGTGATACAATTATAATGGCAACTCATCTGAACTAATATGTACTTTTTCACACAAAAACTACTGGACCGATTTCACCATTAGAAAGCTGCATTTTCACTGAGCAATATAGGCTATATTATTTTCTCAAAAGATAGGAATCCCTAAGAAAAATGCATTAATGTAACCCGAGGTGTGAAACAAAATATCTGGTGTTGCGTACGCTGCAAAAACTATTGTTGTTAGAACAAAAAATGTAATACAATAATATATAATATCTACAAAAAAGTCCGCGATATCATACTCGTATGTCCAACTACTGTAGTTACGCCACTTCATCAATCCTCATCCTATAAAATGATATTTTATTAAAGAACGTTTCAAAACCTGCAAAATACTTATAAATTTATTAAAATCGGACATTCCATTCAAAAGATATAACAATATTAAAAATCTCAAAAAAATGTGTCGCGAGACGAACTCCAGAGTGTCAATTATTGTGTATAGGGAACGTCTGAGACAATAAAGTATTACAAATAAATCTCTTCTCTAATATTATAGAAAAAAGTTTTGCATTTTGAATATTCATTATTATTTCTAACAAATTATAATAATCAAGCTAAAAATTACGGGACCGCTTTAAAAAATTCTTTCAATACGTGTAGTGCTTATAATTTACTAATGTCGGACATTCTACGTAAATGATGTTATGAATTTAAAAATGTATTAGTTAGATATATGTTTATTGTAAAGTAAAACTTGTATATTGATTTGATTATGACTGTAAGTGTGAATCTAATAACTTGAAAGGAAGTAATTAAAAACTTAGTAAAATAGAACTCCATGTTAACAAAAATCAATCTATAGTCCGTTTTTGTAGATTTTACACTGCCACAAGATCAGTATCTATGCGGGTGATACTCCGGGGCGTTGCTAGTTAGATATAAAATTATCTTTGTGAACTTATTGTGGGTACAATATTACCCTGACGAAATAAAAAGTTTAATAGATATATATCGGCAATAACAATTAACCTTGATATATTTATAGTTTAACTAAAGGTTCCCTGTTTAGCGTAGAATTTTATTAAACATGAATTTACTTAAAAACGACAAACGACGTAGTTTCCTTACCGATCCCTACGTCGACGCTTTTCATCTTATTTTAAAGTAAACTTAATAAAGTTTTGATATATATAGGCAAACATACGTAGCATCACGCCTCATTCCCATAGGGGTAGGCAGAAACCACGTACTGCCACTTGCCACGATCCATGCATATCTCCTTTGCTTCTTTCATTCTCATTAAACCTATCATTCAAGTTCGTCAGTTTAGGGTACTCTTGACCTGGATTTGGTCCAGGAACTTTCGCCTTGCTCTTCCCCTTCCAACTTTCCCATTCACTCTTGACTCATAATTCTTTTCTATCAGTCTCCTTTCATTTCTCAATTTTATCACTACATCTTCTTTTATACCACAACGTTTGAAATATCCAATCCAGTATTCTTCCCATACAAAGATTGCAACAAAATGACGATTAAGAGATATAAAGAACAAACATGATTTAACCTTTCGTTTTATTTACAAGAGAATATTAAAAACTACGCCAAAACTGAGATACTGGCTTTGATTTATGTATAAACATATACTACTATAACTCAGTACAAATTAAATTTTCAAACGTAAACATCGTAGAAATATAATATTCTGTTAGTTATATCTTCTATACATTTTGAATCAACGTTGAAAATAACCCTTCTTTGGAAAGCAGAAGCGAGGTGTTGATATAATGAATACTGCATGACACAATTTTCTTTAAAAGAAGCTTAACCAAAGCTGTGAAATTTCAGGTGTCATGTGCAATTAAAATGGTTATTCGGGAGATTCAAAAGTATTTTTAATATGAGTAACGTGAAATTTAAATGGAATAAACGCTTGAGTACCGTCACGAAGATGTGCAGCGCTTTTATGCTAACTCGTTTGAAGGTTAGGTAGGTTTTAATATTTATAAATACCATGTGGCATTTGACACTCGTCATTTAATAATTTAGTCTACTATTTTTCTTAGAATATTTCATAAATTCTCTTTTCTATATCTTAATTCGCAAACAAAATAGCATTAATACATTCTAATATTGATAAAAACAGGTGGCATTTTTATTTACAATTCGTCATGTGAGATTTCAGTTAATTGTCTGTATCAATTCTCGATATTTAGTATTTTAATGACTTTAAAATTCATTAGATTCCTAACATATCTTCCTTTTCCCCTTCTAAGTCTCGGAAATCTAAAGTTTTATTTTTTTTCAAATAAAAACAAGACTTAAAAATTACTTGTACAAAGAAGTTTCACTTCTAATATTTCTTATTTAACCTTGTTATTTTGTTCTTTCGTTACATTTAAATAGTTTTAGTTTTATTATTAATTTAATAAATTTGAATAGTTTTATACCTATATTGCATGTAAGTGGGTTGTATAATGTTAAACACATAAATATCACATAACTTTGTATAACGATAACGTTATAAATATATAACGTTGGCTTCCAGATTTATCTACACACACTCTTCGAAAAATAGCACAAAATTTTCTTTAGTTAACTGGAAACTTGTTTTTTGAGGAGATATATTGTATTTTAATCAATTAATTACTAACAAAATACCAATTTAACTTTTACATGTAGGTAGGGAAATAAAATTTATTGGAAAAAGGTACAGTGAAAATTGGTACACTTGTTATTGGAATTGGTAGCAAAGTTGTTCACGTTGTATGTCGATATATATAGACAGACTACAATAGCGTTCGAGTTATCTATATAAAGGGCTATAGTACTTCTTGTTAGAACCCACTGCTTATAATTAAGTAACTATTTTTGAAATTGTCACGTAAAGTATATTAATTAACTACAAAATTCCAAACTATGTCCCAGTTATTCAAATCTGTATACGTATATAGTAAATGACTTCAATGCCATCTGACTAAATGGCACTTAAATTATGGAAATTCTTTCAAATCAAATCAAATCAAAAATATCTTTATTCAAGCATATTAAAGCACTTTTGAATCGTCAAATTATTTTTTTTTTCCACACTGTGATTCTAATATAAGTCTGATGATGGTACTCAAGATCGGCTTAAAATCTAACGTTACGAGGGTTCCTTCGTGCCCTGATCCGAGAAGAACCCACAACAAACTCAATCGGGAAATTTTTTTTTACCATCATCATTACAATAACATATTAGTTTACTATATTTTAATTAAAATTAGAGCTTTAAAAGACTATTCATAAACAAAACCGATTCAAGTTAAAGTAAAAAGGTCTAAACTCAGTTTTTGCATATTCATATTGCAATAGTTATTTTCAAGTATAATATTTCAGAAAAGCGCTATCTTAAATCTGATAATTTAATGTATTGATTTCTTTTTTTAATATTTTAATCTATGTTCAAGAAGTTGAATTACATAATAATTTGACAATTCGAAGATCTAAATTTCGCTAGAGAAAGGAAAACAAAACACCTTTTTTTTATTTGTTTGGTTATTAAAAATAAAACGTGCGTACAAAATACACATGTCGAAGTGAAATTTCTTTGGAAAACAACAAATTTTTAAACCTTATTTAACAAGCCTTTTTTTAAGCTCTATATATATACAAATCTAAAACTTTAGATTTCCAAGACTTAGAAAAAGGATGATATGTTTGGAATTTAATTGTCATTAGAATATTAAGTGTCGAAAATTAATACAAATAATTTATAGAAAATGACGTATTGTAAATAAAAATTACACGTGTTTTTTGATAAGATAATTGATAAAAGAGATAGTTTATGATAAATAGTACATTAACTTAATAAATTACGAGGGGCAAATTAAAATGCCACAAGTTATTTGTAAATTAAAGTACCTTACCTTCAAATGAGTTCGATTAAAAACGCTGCACATATTCGTGACGTTAATCACGCGTTTCATCCCTTTACCCTTATGCGTCTAAAGAAGTTACACTTATTAAAAATTGCCAAAACTTACCACTTCCAAACCGTCCCAACCCTATCACATTTCATCTCAACAAAATAAGGACGAATGTGTTTCCCCTCAGAGATCTGGCATCAGTAGTGATACTTACCTAATAACATAGCTTCTTTACTATCAGCTAGTTGGCTGTTCCCGACAATAGCCTCACTACCTTCTCGCCAAGCCGGTGCAACTCTCGCAGTACATCGTACTTGCATTGTACGACCAGCCGGTACTCTGATACCCAGGGCTGTTGAAAGAAGCCCGTGAGCGTGTTGCAACGTCGGATATTCAACCAGCATATTTGGATCTACTACCTACGACAGAACAAGTGTTTGTTAGTGAAATTAATAATCATTTAGCATTAGTTCTATATAAAACTGCCTCATTGGTTAGCATGTTCGACTCCCTAATCAATCCAGGACCTCATGTCTCTACATGAGATCCTGGGTTTTAGTCCGGAGTCGGGCCAATTCAAATAACAATATTGAGTTTTCAATTGAGATTATCTTAATGTTTGCTCGAAGTTGGGAAATTGGCGGTGTGCTCTAACCCCGTGCCTCACAGAGCACGTTAAGCCGTTGGTCCCGCGTCTGATCTCTCTCCCATCTTGTCGGATTGCCATTACCTCGGAGTGAAGGAATAGAGAGTGCATTTGGTTACTATGCCTGCCAATCTGCAATGGGGCAGCGTGATGAGTCTGTGCTCTACAAACTTCTCTCATCATATGAGTGGGGAGGTCTGTTCCCAGCAGAAGGACGTTAATGCGCTGCCTTATCTTATCTATATGACAAGTTTGACTGTTTCCGTTCCGAATGTACTTCAAATTCCTGATGGTTTTATTTGCATTATGCTATTACGCGCTCCACTAACAGAGATCCCGTGACAAACATATGTTTATAAACTTTTTATTTGAATAAGTCGAGATTAGTGGGAGGCTTTGGCCGTGACTTCATACTTTACCAGCAAAAATGAGTCGCTAAGTATAAAAATTGCATTTCGGTACCATGCTGTATATAACTCTTTAAGGATTTTTTTAGTTTCCTTTAGTCACTTAAATCGCAGAACCGATTTTAATGATACTTTCATTCTATGAGAGCTGATGTTATAAATAATAACATGGACTAAATAGGTATTCCTTAACCACTTCCGAGACAGGAAATTTTAGGCGGGTATGTAATATTTGACGAATATTGGATTTTGTTGTTATTTGGGGATAAAAAGTATCATCTGCTATTTTCTATCCCCTATCTATTTGTGAAATTCTTGTAGTACGAGTAAAAGGACAATAACGTGAATATCTGGGTTTTACAATTTGCAAACTAGTATTTCCCTAGGCAATCTAAATAAAAAAAATTAAGTGCGTGCGTCCAAAGTACACATGTCAGAAGTGAAACTTCTATGGCAAACTAATTTTTAAGTCTTGTTTATATTTATACAATTCTAAAACTTTAGATTTCCAAGACCTTGAGGAAAAGGAAAATATGTTAGACATTTAATGAATATAATTGTCATTTAAATATTAAAAATTTCGAAAATTAATACAAATTATTTATTAAACTCTCAAATGACGAATTGTAAATGTAATTTCCACATGTTTTTTGTGAATACTAGAAATTGTTTTAGAATTTAAAATTTAGAAAAGAGAACTTATAAAAAATAGTTTGTTAAATGATGAATGGCAAATTAAAATGCCATATGTTATTTGTTAATATTAAAACTACCTAACCTTCAAACAAAATAGCATAAAAAACGCTGCTCACCATCGTAACGCTAATCATGAGTTTCATCCGTAAAAATGTTACCCTCGCGCGCCTAAAGAAGTTTCACTTCAAAAATATTTTACAATTATAAAAGACTAAGATTTCATATTTATTATTTTTATGAAAACATTTGAAAATTTTCGTATCAAAACTACAAACAAATTTGCAAGCAATAATATTATCTTAATACGTAATAGCTTTATTTGTTTGTTTATATTAATATCTGTCGTAAATTACCTTTTCACCATCGATGTCCCAACTCAAAATGGCAGCAGGATATGAACGTCCCGATGTACAGTTAAGAAATAAAAAATCTCCCCGTCTATTTTCTTGTTCGTTTCCGGTAATTTTTGGACCTTCTCGTGGTAAATCTAAACCAACATTATTCATAATAAAATAGTATCCATGTGACAAAGTCATTTCAATCTTTCAAAACAAGATCTTCATATAATAGAAGCTTAACTTAATCATGATGATATTATATGGAGAAGATTAAAAAAATATTAAGGCCAACCACAAAATGTATTTAAACTAGAGTGAATGAATAGCAAACGATTCAAGACAAGGTAGATCTATATAATGCGACTGTAAACAAGTAATAGGAATTAAAAAATGTCAATATCTAGACTACAGTCAAATTAAACCAATTTATTAATATTTAATGTAAGAAACGCTGACAGGTACTTTAGAAACCAAGAAACTTACAAATTACTTCCATTCTGCCTTCACCAGCAGCTGATGCAAAACTAGGAGCTTCAGCTGACACCTCACAACGATATAGCCCAGAAGATTTAAGTGTAACTGGATGTAACATTACTCTCTTCTCATCTGATTTTGACAACTATATAAAATGTTGAGAATATATAAAATTTTCGAAAAAAGATTAAAATGTTTTTGACGTGAAAGTTCTTTAGGCGCAAAAAAAAAATACGATTAGCGTGATGAAACGCGTGATTAGTGCCACGAAGATTTCCAGCGTTTTTTATACTAATTCGTTTGAAGGTTAGATAGCTCTAATATTTACAAATAACACGTGGCATTTTAATTTGCTACTCGTCATTTAACAATTTGATATATTATTTTTCAAAAACTATTTCATAAATTCTCTGTTCAAATTTTAAATTCATAAACAAAATTTAATTAATAATTTCTATTATTGACAAAAACACATAGAATTTTTATTTATAAGTCGTCATTCATTTTTGACACTTAATATTTTAATGACAATCAAATTCCTAAAATATCTTCCTTTTTCCCTCCCTCAGTCTTGGAAATCTAAACTTTTGGATTTATATAAATATAAATAAGACTTAAAAATTAATTTGCCCAAGAAGTTTCACTTCTGTACTTGTTTACTTTGTGCGCACGCACTTTAATTTATTTATTGTAATTTGTAACTGCAGAGTTTACAATTAAAATATATTTTAAACGCAAAATCACTTCCTTAGACGTTAAAAAAATTCAAATTTTAATTATGATCTATGATCTTAATTAAAATTCTGAATCCAGGATAGTCTAGATTTTCTTGTGTCAAAAAATCATATTAAAATCTACAAATATGACGTTGTGGCACTACAAAATGTCATAAATTAAGTCGAGATTTAAAGGAATCTTAGCTTTTTTGGTTTATGACATTATTCTTCCAAAGCAACGATGTACAGTTTGTAAATTACGTTTAAAATCAGTACGTTTAACGTTAACGAAGCAGTGTTTTACATATTATCACAGCAATGGTAAATTAGTACGTAAATGTATACAAATGTAATATATTTCTTACATAAGCTTAGTCTACGTTACTTGAAAGAAGACTAAGCTTATGTATTAATCATGATGATAGTTTATGAAAATAAATAAATAATAATATTCTCACTATAAAACTCATGGAAATACTTGAAGAATTATGTGAATTGGTTTTTTATCTATTTAAAACTTACCTCGACTTTAACACCATCAAGTTTAAAGGTGTGTTTGGGAGGATTATACTTCGGCATGTACCGATAAAATTCTTCGTTATCTCGATACCATTTTAGAGAGTATAACGTGTCCCCACCCAACTCGTATACACATTCCAATTGTGCTGGTTGTCCTCTAATTCGATATGATGGGACCGTTACATGAACTATTCGTAATAATAAAGACTCTGTAACAAATGAATATTTCTAATGAAATGGCTATAAATATTGTTTTATTTATAGCTAGATTATTTATTATAGCTTGAGCCAAGTTAGAACAGAAGATGTTAAGAAAGCGATCATGTTAAGCTAAACTGATTATAGATAGCCACTGAATTATTTTCCATTGACTACAAATACCAAATATTATTAAGAAACGTAATTAGTGTAACGTAGTTCAAAAATCTTCTTTGTGTGTCAAAAATTGTGAAATAATTTTAGGAAACGATAAACTTTTTTATCTTTTAAACTTTTTCGTACTAATTTCGACTGAATTGCTTTCTACCGACGGTAATTGAAATTACTATAAACACTGGTAACTATGACACAAAAATATACGTAGAAGTTTATAGTAAAATAATATGCTTTTGTAGTAGAACATAACATTCCCAGAAAATTATTGGCACGATCAAGTTGGTAAAACTTTTTCATGAAATATTGAATTCTGAATTGCTTCCTGGTAATAACTGAAAACGTACGCGAAGGTTTGCATTAGAAAAACAATCGTTTGTAGAGAATAAAAATATTACAAAATGATTAAAAGCAATCAAGTTGAGTAAAACTTTTTCGGACTGATTTTAACTGATATTCTTCAGATCAAGAATTATGGAAGTTAGTACAAAGACTAAAAATAACCGTTAATCATACTAGTGTTTCTTTTAGAATGATTAATACTGAATTGCTTCCTATCGTTAGTTATTGCAAATACAACTTTTGCATTTAAATTAAAGAAATTTTCGTAGAGTTTTGTAGTGAATCAGAAAATTATAAGAAAATTATTTATTAGTCAAAACAATGCCATTTAACTTGATCACTTAATGCGATTCAGTAAAGTAAGTAAGATTGAAAAGAACATTTGAGAATTTATAATCAATCAGTAAAGAACAATATCACGCTTTCACATTGGGAGTATTCATTACGTAATTCCAAAATAAATACTACTGGCGCCCTTTTTTTATAAAAAATCGAGATAAGGGTTCGACGTTAAAGGTCCAACTAGGATTTACGACTTGCTCTAAAGCGTGTGCAATCGATATTTATAATTATAAACAACACGTAATGCTGTAGTTAAACGGAATGTAAGAAATATTCTTTATTTTTCTTGGTGAGAAAAGTAAATAATAATATTATTGGGCACAGGCATCTTATATATGACGGCGCACAGATTGTTAATCGGTTTACAATCGAATCGGACTTGACATTTTTGAGGTTGACAGCTGACATAACACCGAGCGCTGGGGTGGCGGCCATTACTGGTTCGGATTTCATAGGGTGCGCACGCGCCCACGTGTTCTGGTGGAATGTTTTAAATGTAGTTATATTTTCTTAATTATCTAAAATTATAAGTATTGATTTATTATAGTGAAATAAATAAAGAAGGAACTAATTGTATCTCGGAATATTTTATTGAAATACCCGATGTTGATCTCCTCGCCCGACTACCCATATTACGGCAGACAAAACCCATATAACACCACATTGTAACGCCACAACCAGGGGATGCACCTTTCTATATTTTGAAATATCTTAAATTCTTTAATTAATTTCAATTTTCCATTACCATTAATCTAATCTGCTTAATAGAAACGTGGTTATTTTAAATTTTTATACCATATTCCAAGTTTTTTTTCCTATTAACTTACCTCAAAAACTTTCCCTGGACTTCCACAAATAATTCAAACCTAAATTAGCGAAATCAGTCCAGGCGTTCTCGAATTTTAGCGAGACTAACGAATAGCAATTGATTTATATATATAAGACTAGCTGACGCAGCAAACGTTGTTTTGCCAAATAATTACTATTGAAAAATAGGGGCTAGTGATATAAAGGTGAAAATTAATGTTTGTATGTATTTTTATGTGCTGTATCACAAAAATATAAAAACAAAAAATTTAGTAAAAATTTTTAAAAAACAATTTTTGTGTTGGATCATCCTTAACATTCATTCTCAGACTTACTGAATATGCATAAAAAATTTCATAAGAATCTGTCACGCCGTTTCGGAGGAGTATGGGATCGAACATTGTGACACGAGAATTGTATATATTAGATAAATTAATAAACTTTTTATTTATTGGTGACTTATTTGAAAAGAAGAATTAAAGCGCGTTGACGTTTTTCTGTTAAAGTAGTTAATAGCTTAAGCCGTAAATTCACACCGGTGCAGTATTGACATATTAGAAATTGGATTTTTGTGAATTTGCCCTACCGGAAATCTATCACAGGACCTCGGATAGCGAGTTATACATCAATGTACCAACGAGGTGATGTAGGGGAAATTAAATAACGTTTTTTTAATACATTTCCCTATAAAACAATACCACAAGAAAAGGCAATACGCCATGGCCTTATTACCATGGCGTATTGCCTTATCACTTATATGCTTATCACTAAGTGGTCTATCGAATAGTCTCAGCTCTGCGGCTTACGCCGTTAAAAGAATTCGTCGTCTGAAAGATGTTGATACTGTCACACTTTATGTCATACGGTATTCTAATTTAGGGTAATGCTGCTGATATAGATGCAATATTTGTGCTGCAGAAAAGGGCCGTTCGTGCGATTTACAATATGGGTCCAAGTGAGTCGCTTAGAAACAAATTCAAGGCTGTTAAGATAATGACAGTTTACTGCGTATCCATATTAGAACACTTGTTGTACGTAGATAAAAACATTGACTATTTTAATAAAAAGAGTAAATGTATATCATATAACTTACGAAACAAAAACAAACTTGTTATAAATTCTAGTAGGCTGCATAAAATTAACAACCCATTTAAGGGTAACTGTATAAATTTCTATAATAAACTCTACAAGATGATTTAGACATGTCAATTAATAAATTCAAAGTCTTTGTTAAAAGAAAGTTGATAGAAAAATCGTATTATAAGTTGCAAGATTACCTAGACGATAGGAAAGCGTGGGAGTGAACGAATCGCTCTAATTTGAATTGAAATATATTAAACTAATATGATATTGTAATGATGATGGTAACAAAAAAACAAAATACCCCACTGAGTTTGTTGTGGGCTCTTCTCGGATCAGGGCGCGAAGAAACCCTTGAAACTTTAGATTTGAAGTCGTTCTGGAGTACCATCATCAGACGTACATTAGAATTAGAGTGTTGAAATGAAGAAAAATATATTTGACGATTCAAAAGTGCTATAATATGCCTACTTGAATAAAGATATTTTGATTTGATTTATGAAAAGAGTATTCTCATACAATCTGAAAGGAGTATTACTCATACAATCTGAATTTCACAAAACTAGTACAAATTTTGAAATAGGAGCAACTATGATGGTCCTTATAAGTCAGAAAGTTGAAGGACCGAATTCTGTGCGAAAACCAATAAATTTAAACTTATAAAAAATATACACCTAGTTTGCGTCAATGATTCGTAATTTTGCTTTTTGGTAAAGGAAATTTTCCACGAAAGAGTGGGACTTTAATAGGCTTAGTGATGATACAGTCTACGTTGGATTCGCGCTAACCTGGTAAGAGGTGTTTTAAGTGTTACCGTTTCTATTCTAATAAGAGTAACTATTAAGGAAGAGAAAACAAGTAATAACAGACATGTTTACATACACTATACATATTGCAGTCAGATAAAGTGAGCCATGAATTATATTTATTATCTGTTCTTGTAAAAGTTATGAACACGCAGACGTTAGCTCTTCACGCTTGATCACGTATGATAATAAATATTATCCTTTAGATATAACCAGCTTTCTATCTAGACAAAGAATTTATACTGAGATTACAACAACATTATAATGTTATTTCCCATTGGAAATAGTTATATTTTTCTATTTTCTATCTTCATTTACATAGAAAAATAATAAATTCGTAATTTTTACTGTAATTGCTATGTAGAGATTTTTATAATACATTGTTATTGAAGTGAAACTTCTTTAGGCGTTCGAAGATTAAGTAAGTTTAATATTTACAAATAGCATGGGGCATTGTAATTTCCCACTCTAAAATAATAATTTTTCATAAAATATAAAATAAAAATATTTCATAAAACCTCTTCTCCAAATTTTAAATTTGAAAAAGCGGGCATTTTTATTTAAAATTCGTCATTTGAGATTTTAATAAATTATTTGTATTAATTTTCGACACTTTTAATATTTTAATGACAATTAAATTCCGTAAATTCTAACATATCGTCATTTTTACCTGCCTCTCGGAAATCTGAAGTTTTAGATTTGTATAAATATAAACAAGACTTAAAAATGACTTTGCCAAATAAGTTTCACTTATGAAATGTCCACTTTGTACGGTACGTACATTTAATTTGTTTCTTTGTTACACGTATATTACTTGTTACTGTGTTACCCACCGAGTACATAGTTCTCGATCTCGTTGGAATATGGGGAAACCAGTTCTTTGCGAATCTACTTCTCAAAAAGAATATACATGGCGAATTTAAAGTCCATCAGACGAATAGTTTAAGTGATTGTTTATTGATTTTATAACCCGATTTCGTGGGAATTCGAAGAAATCAGTTCTTAGTGACAGTCTCTATAGCTAAAAGAATTTGTATGCCATATTTCAAGTCAAAGGTGCCAGTAGTGGTCGACTCGTCTTATTTACTATTTCTCGTCTTATATAATTTTATTCAAAGGCATCAAAAGTAGCTGACTTTTGTTTTTGTTCTTTTATCATCAGATATCTATCAGTTTAAAATCCTTTAAAGTTGGCTCAGCTGCTTCAGAAATGAACGTAACATAAAGGGAATAAACATACAAACTGACTGACCATATCTACATTCATATGAATTTTATGAATTTAAATTGAAAGACATGTATTCCGTTATTACTTGTAGCTACGATATAAAAACAATTAGCCACTATAACTAATCAGTATATACCACGTTGTACAACGTTTTTTATCTACCCAAAGTAAGGACATTTTCCAAAGCTTATAAAATCAAAACATCATTTAATAAATTCAGTTTGTGTAATTATATATTTTATTTATAGAATTTTTTTAACATTTAACAGGCCTTTTTCTTAAGCACAAACAATGGTATAGAAATCATATTTTTATACACAAATGAAGATGAAATATTTATAATTGAATTAGGCTCGATAAGATTTTTTAAAATCGTCATTAGTCTACCATTTGATAACTAATTTTCTATCAGTTTCGAAAGATGGATTCTAATAAGAAATCGACACGAAACTCGGTAATGAATCAAATATAGCATAAATTTCAATCTAGCGTTACGAAATCTCTTTGATGTTCTTATACCTATTTTTATAATAATTTTATATAACATAATAATAAAGTTCTCTGTGTTTATAATTAGCAAATATCAGGGTTTACTTTAGGAAAATCTCATCAGTATTAACACCATTAACATTGAAAGTTCTACGTGCACATTAACACAAATAACAACATATTTTTTTCACAATTCCTTTATAGATTAATATTCTTTTATAACATTCGATAAAAATATTAGATTTCTCTTAAAAAAGAATTATTGCATTAATAATTGTTTATTCAAATATAAAAATAAAACGAATTTTATTTATTTTAAAACCGGTTCTAATAGGCTTATTTTCTTTCCCGGAATTGGAACAAGGCAATTATTTTGTTAATACAAAAATATCATATAAATGTTACCTTTTATAAGTAAGCTGAAAACTGCGTATAAAACAAACATCCTTTTCAATGAAATCCGTACAGTTCCATCACAAGTCACACATTATCCAATGATCACTGACCACACTTGATATAAACGGACAAACATAACGCTTGTCAAAGCTTGTGATAGGATATCTAAAGTGTAGACAAATACGTCCGTCTCCATTGAAAGCTCATACCCGACTGAGAGCTCTCAGTGCCCATTCCTACTGTTTGAAAACGCTTCACATTATTAAAAGCGAAATTTTATATTACAGCCTTAAGGGATTCATAATCATATTATTGTTTTTTTTTTATAGTTATGGCAGATAAAAGAGCTGGCGAATCACCTGATGTTAAGTGATCACCGTCGCCCATAAACACCTGCAGCACCATAGGCACCAATGATGCGTTGCCAGCCAAAGATATTATTATATACTAGCTGAACCTGCGACTTCGTCTGCGTGGAATGTGTTTTGGGTAGCATTTTTATTCATTTTTATTTTTTATAAATTTTTTATCAAACACGCACTGCCCGCACCTTAAAAAAAATTCTGACCAAGTTTTATATACCATAAAAGATATAATTTGTAAATGTGAAGTTTGAATTTATTTAATGTGAAAGAAAATTTGAATATTTTAATGAATACCCCCGCAATCACCCTTACGGGTCGAATGTTCTAGAATCGCTCTTAGCTGCAAAAGGAATATTTCTAACAAATTTAAAGTCTCTACGCCTTATGGTTCCAGAGATATCGTGATGAGTCAATAGATACCTGTACATCTCTTTTATATATATAGGCTCAGCTCTGATATAGATAAATAAGCCTAAAATTATATATGTGTCTGCAAACCCGCAGTGGAGGAACATGTTGGGTCAATGCTCGAAAACCCGCTCTTCTTGTAGTGGCTGGCTTGTGCCCAGCAGTGGGACGTTAATTGGCTGCCCTTTAATTTTACTTACTTCTGAGCATTAGTTTTACTGGATTTGTTCGAAGTTAGGACATGGGATTTTGAAAGAGCTTAAACATGTTTTCCTATCAGCTAAGTTATAATAATAATAATAATAATAATAATAGCCGTGTGGTCCCGGCAGAGTAGAATAGGACCACCCCCTCTCATCCCGTAGGTGTCGTAAAAGCCGACTAAGGGAAACTATGCTCCACACCACCAATGGAGCCCGCCCAAGGAAGATAAGCGGCCCCTGGGTGAATAAATTACAAGCTTAATTAAAAATTGATGATGGATTTGCCAAAGAAAAGTAAACGCATAGGGCCGCTGCCTGGGGGCACGTCTGGAGCTGGCGCTGGACGTGGCAGCATGCTAGCCGCCAGCTCATCGAGCAGCACCCGTCGGCCGGCTCAACCACCTAGCCGGCTGACAAATACATCATCCCCACCAGAGGGCTTGGCTTCGGCTGGGGCCGCAAGGACCCAAATTCCGGAGCCCGCCGCTGGTGGAGTACGCCGCATGGGATGGACTTCTCTCATGAACGAGAATGTCATGCGAGCGTACTACAGGGCGACAGGGGGAGAAACCGGACGGACTGGCTACCGGACAGCAATGTACCGCGAGTTCTTGCTGCTGGAGCCGAATCTAACTGTTACGGAACAGAACCTCGCAGATCGGGCTCGGTATATCCAGCGCTCCAACATCTTTAGCGCCACCGAGCTCGAACGATTGAGATGTGAGGCTGTTCCCGAAGTGACCCCTCCAGCCACACAGCAAACCGCAGCTACGGCGATTGTTCACCAGGAACTGGAGAACAATCAAGATTTGCTTGTGGATGGAGACGCCGAGGGAACAGTCTCTCTAGACATAGAGAAAATGAGGGGGATTCTTGAGGAGGCGATTTCCGAATGCCGAAGCGCTCCTCTTGAGGGTCGGCCGCGACTCTCCCGCCTTACACTGAGCGCAGCAACGCGGGATGTCATCGAGGCTATTAACAAATTGCTGCCCCAATATTTCGAGGGCAGCACTGGCTTGAGTGAGACGGCGTCTATTCTCTATGGCGCCGCTTTGGCGGTCCATCGCTTTATCGGCGTCAAAATCCGGGAACCGGGGCGCACTGCTAATACGAGTAGTGCCGTGCCGGCCTGGAAAAGGAGAATAGAACGTCGCATCACTCACGCCAGGCGCCTCATTGGCAGACTGCAGAGCTTCAGGTCGGGCAACACAAGGCCAAGGATTGTGCGCTCTGTTAGAATAGCCTTTAACGGGTTAGATGTCAGGCTGGACCAGCCTGACATTGCCCAAAAACTAACAGAGCGCATCGACGACCTGAAGCAGAAAATCGCTGCGTGGGGGAACCGCATCCGACGATACTCGGAAAGAGTCGAGCGCTTCCATCAAAATCGTCTCTTCGTGAGTGATCAAAAAAGGTTCTACGAAAGGTTGCAACGACCAGCTTCTTGCTCTAGCTCCCAGCGGCCAGCTTCGGCTGACTTAGTCGCCTACTGGCGGAGCATATGGTCGCTGGAGGTAGAGCACGAAGAAGGCTCCTGGACTGCGGCGGTAGAGGAGGCATGTGCTGTAATTCAACCGATGAATCCGGTCGCCATCACTCCGGAAGATGTAGTTGGGGCAGTAAGACGGGCTCCGAACTGGAAAAGTCCGGGGCCCGACGGAC
>JACTOM010000110.1:3077465-3307942 GCA_015832385.1 Elymnias hypermnestra | reverse complement strand
ATAATAATAATAATAATCATTTATTTTCAGAAAACTTAAAAACGTTCCATTTTTTGTTAGTTACATTTGAAATAAAATAAGACTATGTTAGTTAATTGTTAGTAGGTGACTCTTAAATCTATGTTAGTTAATATAATTAATGAATTTACAAACTAAGGCTGACTGCCAGTGTGCCTTAATGACACTATCTTGTCTGTCAGCCATTATCCTCAGAATGGTGTTAGGACTATTCTCCACTCTGTATTTGATTGAGGCAATCCTTTTCCTCAAGAGTGCGTAGAAATCGTCGACTCGATTTCCCGCAAACATGCCCGACGCGCTACAGTGCCGAGGCAGTCCCAACACCATTCTAAAGATGTTGTTATATTGGACTCGGAGCGCATTAAGTGATCTATGGGTATAGTTGATCCATAAGCTGCTCGTATAAAATGTTTGGCAAAATGCTCTGAAAAGTGTAATTTTTACATCTTTTGTACAACGCGCAAACCTACGAGCCAACCAGTCGTATCAAGTGTAAATTTTCTAATTACCACTTAATAATATAAATCATCAACACAAGTTAAAAAAAACTATTAGAACTTGAATGAAAGTGAAAAGATCAAATAATTTGAAATAACAAACAGATATTCCAATTTTATCTTTATGTATAGAAATATTTCGTCCAATACCATAATTTTCTCAAATATTGTTTCCAAAGTATTTAAGAAACAAAAATTACGAAAGATCCTTCGCGCCTTGGTTTAGGAAGAATCCACAATAAACTCAGTCATGTAGCGATTTTTTAACATTACAATACAATGGAATTTGTTGTATATGAGTCAAAAGAATTAAATGAAAATAAACTTACTACAATTATATTTTTCCAGTTCCTTTACAAGAATTATATATCCTTGCTCGTTACTCAAAGTCCAAAGTTTTCATGTTGTTTCCAAGTTGGTGCTCAAAGTACTTTTCGAAGTCTTCGATAATTTTCTTTATTATGTGATTTGTGTTAGGTGATTATAAAGAAATGCTGTTCTACTAAAAAGTTAAAGCTACCCTGTCTTACTTTTTAATAAAATACTTAATTATTTGATACGATATTTAAATATTGTACATTTGAGAGAAAGAATATACTTTTGTGTATATCACAGAGGATACTGGAAATATATACAATAAATAATGAGAATAAAAAGGCGGTCTTATCGCTAAGTATAAATTTTTGCAAGGCAAGCATAGGGTTACGAAGATTTTATGAAGAGAAGAGGTAGGTGGTGACTAAAAATGTAAATAATGTTAAACCTACACAAATGCGTAGATGTATACTTAACAATAGATATAAAAAACAAAATGTACATATTATATTAAACTAATACAGAATAGTTCTTTGTTGTTCAAGGGCACTGAAGAAGGTAATGACTATTTACTAGTTTTTAGAAAATTCTTAATGTTTTCATTTCTTTTCAGTTTGTTTCATAGTTTAATTACCTGGACCACGAATGATTGGTCAAAAAACATTGTTTATATGACCTATAATTTGAGGCTACGAGATGGTGGCCGGCACTTTCTGTCCAAAATATTAAATACATTTTTACGTGTTGATGAACGATATAATTCGCTTGTTATCTGATTGATAATCTAATTATCTCTAAGATATATATATATAGCTCTAATTATTATTAATACTTATTTTTATTTTTCTTTAAGTCTATCTCTGTATTTTTTCCTTAACACTGTAACACTGGAGAGCATATTTGGGGTAATTTTCTCCAGTTAAGTTGGGTGGAGGGCGGTTGCCTTCTTTTGCGAGACCGTGATCTCGCTGAAGGAGGCAAATGAGAGGATAAGAGAGCAAGAGGCTGGAGCTCTCCCTCGTCGTCGAAGGAGGCTTGGTGGCAGAAGTCGCACTTATGCACTTCATGCCTCACTCTATTGAGTGGTAGATTTTAGTGTGTTTTCTGTTGAGTTGGGTTTTAGTGTGTATTCTGTTGTCAGTGAGTCCCACACTCCCGGTGGAATTAATCTTTCATCGGGGTCCGTTTCCCAGCGGAAAAAATCTATCAACGACTTTTCTAACACCAGAAAGGTTGGCTTGTAGATAAAACTTTGTAGCTTTAAGCCCGCCGGTCGCACTTTGTGCAATAAAGTTTATAAATAAATAATTTAAATAAATGTCTTAATAGTTATTGTAAATAATTAACAAACGCGAAAATAAATTTGACACATCAATGATTGCAGGCGAAATATTCTCTAGTACCCCTTTTTTTTGTCGAAGAGAAATGCTTTTTCGCACGCCGGAGGAAGAAGAAATTCTTCCAATCGGGAGTATGGGACTCGCTGAATAACCAGATTACCCACTAAAACCCAGCGTAGCCCTCGTCATTCTTGAATGGGATCACTAGTGGATCCCATTTCGCATTTCACTCTAGTGACCCGTACCCCTGCGAAACTGGGATTACTCGCTTGTATCTTATACAAAATAACTGCAAAATTGCATTAATGACAGCAAAATGTTGTTTTCAATTCAGTACAGTGGTAAGTTTCGTGTACGAATGATATTGGAAACTCATACAATTACATTAATTAAGGTTATAATTGGAGCGTTGCTTATTCCGAACTGCTGATTTACTGTCCGAAAATTCAATAATTGACGATATACATGACGTTAACATTGCTAACACCCGCAATTATAATAGTCAGTTATTTAATGCATAAAATCAGAAATTTGATACTGCGGCTTGACGTAAGCACAAAGGTATATATACATTTGGAGTGTCTCTTTATAAATTTACGGTAAAATGAGATAAATTTAGAAGCAGGCTATTAACGTCCCACTGCTGGGTGTAAGCGTATTTGGTAAGAGGAGAGAGGGTTGTTAGAGCATAGACCCATCATGCTACTCTTCTGTGGATTGGCAGGCTATGTATTCCCCAGAATTAAAAATATGCAGGTATGATATCTTCATTTACGAAAAATATACAATGATAGATAGAAAATAACAGTCAAGCTCGTAACTTTTTAAAGTGAAACTTGAATTGAATTTTTATGGATAAAACGCGAGATCAGCGTCACGAAGATGTGCAGCGTTTTTTTATGCTAATTCGTTTAATGGTTAGATAGTTTTAATATTTATAAATAATATGTGCCACATATATTGCCACTCGTCGTTTAATATTAAAAAAAAACAATTTTTTATAAAATTTAAAATAAAAATATTTTATAAACACTCTTTTCTAAATTTTAAATTTAAAAATAAAGTCTAATGTATAATTTCTAATATTAAGAAAAAACACGCGGCATTTTTATTTACTACATTTTTAATTCGTCATTTGTGATTTCAATAAATTAATTTTCAACAATTTTAAAATTTTAATGACAATTAAATTCCTAACATCTCTTCCTTTTTTAATTCCCTCTATGTCTCGGAAATCTAAAGTTTTAGATTTCTATAAATATAAACAAGACTTAAGAATTACACACGCACTTAATTTTTTTTTTTTTTGTAAAGAGAAACTTAGTTGTGCCTGTCCAGGAATCGAACCCGGGACTCCTATGAAAGAGATTCCTCACTCGTCCTACTAGGCCGGCACATGATAATTATATAAAAACAACGATACGATACGTATATAAAGACAAACTTTTGTCTGTAATTTCGGCCCTGCTAACCTCTGAAACGACTGGACCGATATAGACGGGACTATCATTGACAGATAGCTGATGTTATAAGAAATAAATAGCCTTTCATTTTGTTTAATCACATTCAACTACACAACTAATATGATTAACTACTTATGTTATCAGACGCCATAATAACTTAGTTTACATTTTAGAAGAAAAAATAAATCCGGAACCAGTGCGACGTAAAGCTAATTAAAAATAGAAATTTGAGAGGGTTAGAGAGAGAGAATATTTGATTAACGTAAAGGTTAAAGTTAGTAAACCTTAAAAGTTTTCTTAAAAAGACCTTCCTCGAGAAAGGGGCTAAGTAACACTAAATTAATTATTTTTATCTGGCCACTATTTGTTTAGATAAGCGCGTTTAATGAAGCAAACTCTTCAGCTTTATGATATTAGTAAATATCGCAAATTTTCATTTAAATTTTTGGTACAATTGGTAAGCATGAGGATTTTTATGGATGTCACTATGAAATCCTGCATATCTTTCAAGATTGACTGACTAAATTATTTTAATGGCAAATTAAATCCAATGTCTCTTTTTCTTAACCCTTATATATATATATATATATACGAGATGTCCAGGTATTTATTGACGTCACGATATCACTGGAACCATAACGTGCAGAGATGAATAATTTGGTACGAACATATATATAATATAAATGAAATTTGGTGCACCGATAATCTAGAGCCTGAAAAAGGGCCACAAGCTCTTTGCAGTAGTACATAGCAAATAGCTCATTGAAGTATTTAAACAATTTGCCTAAATTAATCAAAATGCTACCCAAAAAACATTCCACACAGACGAAGTCGCGGTTTCAGCTAGTCTCTTACATAGCACATACGAAATTGCATGGGTCAGTTAATACAACAATTTATGTGGTGTCGCACATTCCAGTATATTACATTTTTATGTCGCAGTAACTCAAAATAAACAATTAAATGATGCTTGCGTCAATGATTCACTTACATGGATACATTGACAGGAATGGATTGGGATATGTGGTCAATTATGAAAATATTTTAAATATTTTGTTTGAAATATTTTCATATTTGATCAATTTCATATTATACGTACAAATTATCACAAAAATAATCAATAAAGGTCAATTCCAACACCATCTAGCTTCTTAAACTTTTACGTGAGGATTTAAGTCTTTTAAACTTTTACGTGAGAAAAGACTATAATATTTTTTGCAATATATGTATAAATTAGGAAATATGTCATTATCATTAAGTGTGCTATCACACGTAAAAAAAATATTTGAACCTCAATAGTCGGTAAATAAAAAGGGATTTTCTTAACGATTTAAATTTGATAAGACATAATATAGGAGAATGTGAATTAACTTGATTTTTTTGTGGGCTCGAATTTTTAAAATCGCATCCATAGGGGTGCAATTCTAAAAAACGAATGATAACAAAACGGAAGTTATAGTTTGGTGTTGCAGCTACATATTTATTGCGTCAATCCGAAATTCAATTACGACCCTGGATAGTTAATACGTCATAAGACACTATATGACAGTTCTGTCTCAACTCGGGCGATCAGGCAAAATATAACCATCTCTTTCTTTTAAGTCATAATGCGTATTATCTATTTCACTTTCAGTTAACTGCCGTAACCAAATATGCATAGAGATAACACCAGTCAATAGAAAAAACAAAAATAAATCAGTTACAAAGTTACCGTTATTAGCAGGATTCATTTCGATCGTCATTTCGGATATAACGGCAAAATATTAAAGAAACACAAACATTATAATTACGTACCGAAAGCCTATAAACCTATGTCATTATTCAACATTAAGAGTTAATAGATCTTTGCTCTTTACATAAAATTGTTAAACAGAGTAAGACTGGCTGTTCCAAAATTTAATGCAAGAACCCATATAACGGCAAACCAAACATTTGGGTCATGACTCTCAAAAACTAACATAGGAACAAATGTTGCAATAAATGAACATTAGTTAAATACAATGAAATATTTAAAACATCAAATATAGATATCTTTGGCGACTCCTCCACATCACTCAACCGTAAACTGAAATCGTTTTTGTTGAACAACTAGTTTATTTCCTTTCCTTTTCATCCTTTATTTATTTTTATAGATTAATTACTGTCACTCAATCACTCACTTCAACCGATGGACGTCCCCTGCTGGACATAGGTCTCACCTAATGATGCCCAATCTGCCTGCCACTATGTTTTTGTGGTATTTTATAAACTGTGAGTATTTATTAATGGTTATTTGTGTTTTAAATTATATAAGTGACGTGAATAACGATGAAAACCCTTGAGGTAAGTTTTAATTTTTAAGATATGACCCTATAAATACAAAACGGACTTTTTTCACTATCTCAAAGTTTAGCGCAACATGACGCTGCACCAGAGTCTTAATTTAATAAACAAAAGATAACAGTTGGTAAGTATAACTATTAACAAACATAAAACTCATAACATTTGATAGTCTTTCATGAATGTTTGAAACCCAAGAGTCACTTTAGCGTGATTCGACCCGCGGGGCCATCGACGCAAAAGCGGCCGTGCGGGGCGGGGCAGGCGACGGATAGTTCCGTTAAAAAGCGTGGGCAAATTACGGGGCCAATAAAACGCGGCCGGACTAACACATCGTGGAAGCCCTGATATTTAATACAGAAACTTTTTCCCGTTACGAGATGTATTCACGTGTAACAATCAGCCGTGCCCATATCACAGCCCCAGCCCACTTTTTTATTGGTGACAGGTCACCTGATGGTAAGTAATAATGCAGTGTAATATGGAAGTGCGCTAACCTCGTCGTCGTCGTCGTCGTCGCTTCAACCGATGGACGTCCACTGCTGGACATAGGTCTCACGTAATGACTTCCACAAGGCCCGATCTTGCGCCGCCTGGCTCTAAGGGCTACCGGCGACCCTCTTTATGTCGTCGGTCCACCTTGTTGGGGTCTCCCTACACTGCGCCGTCCGGTGCGGGGTCGCCACTCCAGCACCTTTGGCCCCCAACGTCCATCGGTCCTTCGGACTATGTGCCCTGCCCATTGCCACTTCAGGTTCGCGATTCGCAGGACTATGTCGGTGACTCTGGTTCTACTACGGATCTCTTCATTTCTAATTCGATCACGTAGAGAAACTCCGAGCATAGCCCTCTCCATCGCACGCTGAGTGACTCTGAGCTTCCGCATGAGGCCCATAGTCAGCGACCATGTCTCAGAACCGTAGGTCATCACTGGCAACACGCACTGTTCGAAGACTTTGGTCTTCAGGCACTGAGGGTTATCAGACGAAAATATCTGGCGTAACTTCCCGAACGCAGCCCAACCGAGTTGGATTCGGCGGTTGACCTCCTTCTCGAAATTGGATCTACCTAGCTGGACTATATGTCCCAGGTATGTGTACTCGTCAACAATTTCGAGAGCTGAGTTCTCAACGATGACTGGGTGAGGCGGTACATGGATATTAGACATAATTTTCGTCTTATCCATGTTCATTTTCAGGCCCACCTGTTGAGAAACTCTGCTGAGGTCATCGAGCATTGTATTGAGATCTTCGAGAGTCTCTGCCATAATGACTACGTCATCGGCAAACCGTAGATGAGTGATGTACTCGCCGTTGATGTTGATGCCCAGTCCGTTCCACTCCAAAAGCTTAAAAAGGTCTTCCAGCGCCGCAGTGAAAAGCTTCGGGGAGATAACATCTCCCTGTCGCACTCCACGTTGCAGTTGGATAGACGCTGTGCTTTGGTCCTGTATACGGACTGACATGGTGGCGTTTTCGTACAAGCACTTCAACACGTGTATGTACCGGTAGTCAATTCGGCATCTCTGTAAAGATCTCAACACGGCCCATGTTTCCACCGAATCGAAGGCTTTCTCATAGTCCACGAACGCTAAGCAAAGTGGCCGATTATACTCTTCGGTCTTCTGTATAATCTGCCGCAGCGTAAAGATGTGGTCTATGGTACTAAAGCCTTTTCGGAAACCGGCTTGTTCGGGAGGCTGGAAGTCGTCAAATCTGCGAACGAGACGATTCGTAATGACTCTCGAGAACAGTTTGTAGACATGACTTAACAGCGCGATAGGTCTGTAGTTCTTCAATAAGGCCTTGTCGCCTTTCTTGAAAAACAGAACCACCACGCTCCTATGCCATGCCTCCGGCACTGTGCCATCGAGGATGACGGAATTGAACATTCGCTGAAGGACTTTGAGTACCGGTTTTCCACCCGCCTTCAGGAGTTCTGCTGTGATTCCGTCATCACCTGGTGCCTTGCTGTTCTTCATCTGTTTGAGAGCCATACTAATCTCGTACAGACTGACGTCCGGGATGTCTTCAGTGTAGTGTCGGGTTAGTTTGGCTCTGGGATCTGCAGCCAAACAGTCAATAGGCTTGACAGTCGATGAGTATAGCTGTCCATAGAAATTCTCGACCTCGCTCAAAATCTCTGGTTTCGACGCAATGAGCTTGCCATCACTGGTCCTCAGCCGCGTAAGCTGGCGCTGACCAATAGACAGGTCTCTTGCGAACACTTTGGAGCCTTTATTGCGTTCAATAGCGTCTTTGATGCGCTCCGTATTGAAGGTTCGCAGATCACGTTTTTGTGATTTGGAGATCTGTCTGTTGATACGCCGGTAATCGGACGCGTCCGCTGCTGACTGTAAGCTCATTGTCTGTCTTTGCTCCATGAGATTGAGAGTGTAGTCAGAGAATCTCTTGGTTTTCTTTTTACGGGCTCTGAAGTACTTAGTCCCAACCATATGAACAGTTTCTACTAGCCTATTGTTAACCTCATCCACAGATTCGCATTCTTCAAGGCCGTCGAAGCGGTTTTGCAGCTCTAGTTGAAAGCTCTCGGGGTCTTGGATTTGGGCACGAGTAGGTCGGAGCGTAGACTTCACCAGTCTGAACCGTTCTCGATGGACGTTGATATTCAATGTGCCTCTTACCATGCGGTGATCGCTCCCAGTTTTCACTTTACTGATCACAGAGACATCATTGAATATGTTCCGTTTCGTAGACATGATGAAGTCTATCTCATTTCTCGTGGAACCATCGGGACTCAGCCAGGTCCATTTTCGGAGCGGCTGTTTCTTGAAAAAGGAGTTCATCATGTAGAGTCCCTCCTTTTCCATGAAATCAGCGAGCATCTGTCCCCTCTGGTTCCGTTGCCCATAGCCATATTGCCCCACTCTCAACTCTGCCCCACTTCGTTCGCCGAGTTTTGCGTTAAAATCTCCCATCACAACATTGTAGAATGTCCGAGAGGTATGCATGGCCCTGGATATGTCCTCATACATAACCTCTACATCCTCATCCGGATGTGATGATGTGGGTGCGTAAACCTGGATGACCTTCAGCGAATACCGTTTGGTGATTCTGAGTATCAGGTACGCTACCCTGTTGGACACGCTGTTAATTTCTACAATGCTGTTGACGAGGGATTTGTGGACAAGGAATCCGACACCACCTTGAGATTGAACTTCACCTTCCCGGTAGTAAAACAAGTTACCGGATTCGAGGATTATCGTGTCCTCCCCCTCTCTACGGACTTCGGACAATCCTATAATATCCCAGTGTAACTTGTTTACTGCTTCTTCCAGTTCGAAGATCTTTTCGTCGGTCCTCAAAGTGCGTGCGTTGTATGTTGCCAGGTCAAGTCGTCGGGGTTGGCAGCGGAATCTCTTCCGGAGATTCTTAGCACCCCCTGCCCCGCCGTTACCATAACCGCTGCCAGAGCTAGGAATAGCGGGGCTGCCGGGGACTGGGGGCCGTTGCTGCCTTGTTTTGGTCATTTGTGGTTGTGCCGATAATCACCACGATTGGCTAACCGCTTGGCGCTAACCTGGTAAGAGACAATACGCCCTTTAAGGTTTTACCATAGCATTGTGCTGGAATCCAAATTATTTGCTTGGTAGTAAGTCTTTTCTGATAGACTGGTAACTAGCTGAAGCATTCAGTCCAAACACAGACAGATTAGACTATTCAATTTCCTTTATTTGCTCGCTCAAAAATGGATCTAGCGCCGTGAGTACCTCAGTAATAATTAGTTATATTACGGCTATTTTTTTAATATAATAAAGGGTATTAAGTGGTTGAGCCCAAAGTGGACAGATACAACGTTTGTGCATTTGCCACAGTATAGGCTGTGATTAGTCTGACAATCGAAACGGGTCCGGGGATCGGCCCTGTAATCCATTTATGCTGTTAAAATCAAGGCCTTTGTTCCGGCAAACACTCCAGTTAATTCCAGCTAATCAGTAAAATTTTTGTTCAATACGGAAATGAGGCTTGATGCGGCTATTTTGTACACAGCATTAACGCCTAATTTTAATTGCTTTGTTTTATTTTTTTACCACTTATCTATACACTATTGTCTGTGCTTTCTACGTTAACGTTGTCTGGATTAACTATAAGACCGCCTATTTTCCACGTTGATTAAATTTGGTTATGTCTCGTTTTTATCTATTTCTCGCCGCCAAGTTTAGTGTACAATGAAGTATAAAATAAATTACGCCAATAGCACCAAAAGTCGCAAGTCGTATTAGGCCAATTTATTTTATTTTACTATTAAATTTTTAAAAAAAATTACAAAATTGAACAATTTTTCTTACTCTTCGTGACTCTTATTGAAAAGCGTTAAATAAAAGAGAAAACAGAATGTATTTAACGTATGATTTTACACAATAATCTTACTTTGTTATCTTTCTATATATGATAGTTCTGTATTTATTATTTTTGCAACGTAACAAGAAAGACAATAAAATTAGCTTAAATGTAAATAAAAAAGTATAATAGGCGGTGATATCGTTTCATGATTTTTTATTTATTATTTATTTATTTATTATCATATACAAATTTCTTAAACTATTGTTACTTAACATTATAAAAAAACCACAGAGGTTTGCCCTTAGTGTTAAGCTTACATCTAATTATAATTAAAATATAGTGTGCATAAGTTCTATTATTATTAAATACTCATATTCAATCGCAATCAATCGAATATGAGTATTCTTACATATTTAAATGTAAATGTAAATTGCGCAATTAAAAATCTTTTACATACATTTTAATATTTTTTAATAGCGATTTCTTTCAGGCAACTTTGGGTTGTGCTTGTGACTAAAGTTCTTCTTAATGGCTGGATCATTTATTTTTTTCAAATGCATCCAAAAATTATTTAGATTAACAGCTTACTTCGCTAAATAATGGATTTTTCAGGATTAAAAAGTATGTGCGTGACATCGCTTTGATCTGACAGTTATAACTTTCGTATAAAAATCATTTAGTGCATCATTTTTTTCCATTATCGAATAATTTAGTTTACCCTAATCAAACATTCAACTCGGGAACCAACTTTTTCTCAGCCTTTCTTACTCATCGGCTGAATAATAAAGTGGATTTGAGAAGATCAACGCAATCTATTCACGAAGAAAATGGAGGGGTTAATAATTTGCATAGACAATTATAGCAAATTACCTGCTTTGATGGACAATTTATAGGCGGAAAAATAAAAGAATCTTGTTAATAAGTACTTATAGTATACTTATTTGATAAATCTATACAACTGCATAATTTTACAGACTCGTCTACATTTCATGAGCTACTAGGTTTAATTCTACTCCTTTTTAAGTTTTTGTTCATCTTTGTATATATTACTAATAGGATTCTTTGTTATGTTCTATTATCAAGAGCAGATACACCAATTCTTTTATGACTGCTAATTTAGTGATTGGACGACATTTTCATTTGTCAACTGTTCAAATTATTGAAATATAAAGTGATTTAAGAAAATATAAGTTAAATTTATACGCCATAGGTTAAATTCATTCATATTTGAACTTGAGTTGACATACTCATATATAGGGAAAGAGTAATTTAAAAGGAACCTGACAGCCTCGCTATTCGCTTTTCCAGCAGAGGTCCCAGGTATGATTCCCAGTGGATCTGGTTTAAAAAATTCCATATTTTAATTTGTCTAAGTTTGAGCTGGTAGGAGACTTCAGCCGTAGCTAGTTACCACCCTACAGGGAAAGACGTGCCACCAAAGAAAAAAGTAAACTATCTTTCATCAGATTAGCGCGCTTCCATCTTAGACTGTATTATAATAAGGTAAGACCTCTGTCAGCAAGACAGATAATGTGAAAAATTCGATTACATAGCAAAAGTGGGTATATACACACATCATGAAGTAACCAACCCTTAACGGATAATGATATTCAAACCCGTGCAAAGGTAATCGAATTATCATTTAACTTCGACCAAACTGCGAATCACCGTATAAAAATAACGCAACCTTGTAAAAACGATAATAAAATCTTTTGGCTTCATAATTTTTACGATCAGACCGAGCTCACGTAGCTCCCATGTTTGATCGCTATTTATATTTTCAACGGTCTTTACCAAAAAATGTGCCTATTTGAAATTCATATGCTACGGGTAAAATTGGCAAAAACATCAATATTATATATGGCTGGGACAATTTTTGATTTATAAATGACAGGTTCCGCCTGAGCCGAGCATTCAAGCGAGAGTGCAGACCAGCGATAGAGATGAGCGATCGGCCTATCTGTCCTTCCATCACTCCATCGACTGATGCATCTCAGTAGAAGAAAAATTGACCCAACATGTAACTTTCAATTCAATTAATATGAGTATGCAATTTTTCATCAAAGTTTTCTTATTCAACCAACTTAATTATTTTATGAATAATGAAGTTGATTGCAACTAAAGTAATAATCCAAAACATGATACTTGAACTTTAGGTACCACTCGGACATACATATGTCGGAGAATAAGAGAGAGAAGGAGATCATAAAGCTGGGGGGCGTAGGGGTCCCCGTCGACATTAATGGCATCCATAATTTCCATACTGTGGGCGTTCGTTTGTAATGTTGGTGCAATTTAACTCAGATTATAATGTTCCATCACTTAATTGCCCGTTTCAGGTGAAAAGACCTGCCTTTTCTTACGTCTAGCCGGCCTTCATAAATTTATAAGACGTTATCACGACAAAAAAGAAAAATGAAAGTAAACACTAATAATAAAAAAAGTTTTTAGTTGATTTGTCGATATTTCGGCCCTATTGCATGGCCGTGGTCGCGACGAGATGTTGTATATACCCGTAAATGAATTCTTTTAATATCTTATTATTAATTAATAATATATTCTGTAAATATCTGTATTAATAATATGATATTATATTTCAAAAATCAACGGTTTCAATATTCTTCCTATTGAATTAAAAATTGATACGTTATAATGACCTCTAATTTTGTCGATTCTTCGCTGTCCTGAATAGCAGAATATCTATTAAAATATTGAAAAAACCAATCTACTTTGCACGGATTTTTCCATATTTCCGCGGGTTCAGCAATTACGCGATTGACCGTTAATTTTTAATAATTCCAGCGATATAATGAAAATATGTACTTATTTGGACAGAGTTGGTGTTGTCGTTAAATTTGGACTGCAACATATTATAGATTTATGTCGATCCCAAATCTTTTGGATATTATGTAAATTTTGCTGTTTATAGAAGTCGACCCAGGCATTTATTGGCATAACAGTTCTTAAGACATTTTTAAACGACATTACAATGTTTCGTCATTACAATAATCGAGCTTAACTAGACTTTTTTATGTTCTACTGGCGACCCTCTCCAACCTGCAGTATACCTACAAATGTCGTAACATTTGTAGGCATGTTACATGTTATTTTCACGTGTTAATTATTTTTGCGATAACTCACAAGATATTCATGGAAATTGTATGGTGTAAAAGGTCATATTTATATGAAATGTTTAAGGTAACGTTGGAATTTAAGTTGACAAGGATTAATACTCTATCCATCTGTTTAACATTCTAATTACAGCATTTCCAAAAACCATTTATGTAGAACATATTACAATTAAAGTACGAGTATATCGAGTAATTCTTAAAATTGACAGCAGCGTTTTGAATGATTTTAGACTTACTTTTTTCCGAAGTTTCCAAAAATTATAGTTATGTTTAATCCAATCCCAACAAAGTAGCAAATAATATGCCTAAATCTTTCTCATAAATTATACTAAATATTAGTGAAAACTGCTTGAAAATTTGTTAAGTAGTTTCTGAGTTTTTTGCAAACAACAGACAGACCAGATGTTTTATAATATGTATGGGCACATAAAAAAATCCATCTTATGAATGACTTTTAGTTGAACACATAAACCAGAGAAGCTTAACTTCATGTTAAGAATTGAAGAATTGAAGAATTGAAGAAGAATTGAACTTGATTTTTATTTTTTATAAATTTACGTAAGTAAAGTAAGTAGCAGCCCTTTAACGTCCCACTGCTGGGCACAGGCCTCCTCACTCGGAGGAGCGAGGGTATTTAGAGCATAGACCCGCCACGCTGCTCCACTGCGGATTGGCAGGCATAGTACAACAAGTGCACTCTCTATTCCTTTACTCTCATAGTCCGATGTTACGGGAATCCGACACGATCGGGGAGAGATCAGGCGCAGGACCGACGGCTTAACGTGCTCTCCGAGGCACGGGGGTGGATCACACCGCCAACTTCCCAACTTCAGGCAAATATTGAGAAAATCTTAATAGAAAACTCAATATCGATTTCGAATTTACGTTCTTAATTGGTATTTAAAATTCATCATTACGGTTTTCATTGAAGGAAAATATCGTGAGGAAACCTGCATATCACGGAAATCATTCAGGGGTATATATATAATAAAGGGGGTATATATCTAATATGCCAACCCACATTGGAGCAGCGAGATGGGTCTATGCTCTGAAAATCATCTCTCCCTCTGATTTGAAAATCACCGTTGGGCACATGCTTCCTGACTTATAAGCATGTGCCCAACGGTGGGATGTTATAAGGCTATTACGTTTACCTTTTTACATGTTTGCAGATATATTGTTAGTGTGTGATTGAACGAGAGTCATGTATTAAACATGATATAATTCGGAATAATCTGAAGTGTAAATTCTCTTGAGGTTCACAAAAACAAATGGTGTTTTTGTTGAACAATGTCATGCAAATTTAAAGGGGCTTCCTGATACGAATACAAAACAGCTTTTGTTAAAAAAATAATTGGGATTATACAGCCTGTAACCCGCTTGAGCCATCAACGTTCTCTGTTACGGAGATTTTAATGTTAATCTCAATTTTCATATTCATGTAATTACAGTTAACTGTGATAGAAAGTGTTATTTCATTAATATAAAAAATACGGATTTTATTGCAAAAAAAATCCGTTATGTAATGTTTTCACATTGTATTCGCTCATGTAAAGCAAGGATTTAACGGGTCTATGACGCAAAGTCCGTAACAAACAAACCAGCAATATACCCATAAAATTATATTTATCCTCTGTTTGATACTAATACAATGTAATTTCTTTATTTAAAATCCAAATGTGGTTAGCTTTCATGTACATCTAGAATTAAGTCCTTGGTCTCTTCAATATTATATTATGCCTTTTGTAATAGGACGCTTACTTTTCGCTGCGGCAGATTATACAGAAGACCGAAGGATATAATCGGCTACTCTGCTTGGCGTTCGTGGACTATGAGAGAGCCTTCGATTTAGTGGATACCTGGATCGTGTTGAGATCTTTGCAGAGATGCAGAATTTACCACCGGTATACACACGTGTTGAAGTGCTTGAACGAAAACGCCACCATGTCAATCCGTATACAGGATCGTAGCACAAAGTCTATCCAACTGCAGCTTAGAGTACGACATGGAGATGTAATCTCCCCGAAGCTCTCTACTGCGGCGTTGGAAGACCTCTATAAGCTTATGGAGTGGAATGGACTGGGCATTAACATCAATGGCAAGTACATCACTCATCTACGGTTTGCAGATGACGTGCATCATTATGGCAGAGACTCTGGTCGATCTCAATGCAATGCTCGATGGCCTCAGCAGAGCTTCTCAACAAGAGGGCCTAAAAATGACCATAGATAAACCGAAAGTTATGTTCATTATCCATGTTCCGCTCCACCCAGTTATCGTTGAAAACACAGCACTCGAAGTTGTAGACGAATATACATATCTGGGACACATACTCCAGTTAGGTAGATCCAATTTCGACAAGGAAGTCAACCGCCAAACACAACTCGGTTCGGGAACGTTCGGGAAACTACGCCAAATAATTTCGTCCGATACCCCTCAGTGCCTGAAGACAAAAGCTCTTCGATCAGTGCGTGTTGTCAGTGATGACTCACGGCTCCGAAACATGGTCGCTGACTATGTGCCTCATACGAAAACTCAGAGTCGCTCGGCGTCCGATGGAGAGGGCTATGCTCGGAGTTTCTCTACGTGATCAAATGAGAAATGAGGAGATCCATAGCAATCCCAAAGTCACCGATATAGATATAGCACTATGAATCGCGAACATGAAGTGACAATGAGCTGGACACATAGTCCAACAGACCGATGGACGTTGGGGGCCGAAGGTGCTGGAGTGGCGACCCCCCACAAAGTGGACCGACGACATAAAGATAGTTGCCGGTAGCCGCTGGAGCCAGGCGGCGCAAGATCGGGCCTTGTTGATATCATTACGTGAAACCTTCTGAGCAGCAGTGAACGTCCATCGGTTGAAGCGACGACGACGATGACGAATAGGATTAGCTTTTCAGCATCAAATCCTTTCTCCTACTAATGTAAGTTAAAGTCTCAAGCATTATAAATATACAAATTTGAGAAAAAAATGTACAAAATCAATAGAAAATTAAATGTGAGCATTATTATGAAACGTTAATAAAAGCTCAGAAGCTAAGATACTGTTACTATACTCTTGAGTGTATTGTAGAACCTTTTCATGTTATCATTAAAAAGGTATTCACAAATGATATTATCAAAGCATTCACAAGTAAGAAATATTTGTAAAACGATTTATATTATACTGCAACACTTGGATTGGCGAAAATCGTTTACGTCGTGTTCAGAGAAAAATGCCATACCATATTTCAATATAATAAGGTTATGAAAGCCCTCAGTGGGTTCATTGGTGCGTTCTGATTTTCCCAAATTTCTCATCTCTCAAATATTTCACCTCGTTGAAACATAATTGTATTGTTATTTTATTCTCAGAAAAACTGTATCCAATTTACTCTCTAATGCGTAAAATACAGATTTTAATATATACTTGAACAACAAAAATCATTTATGTATGTTAGTTAGATATAAACTTTGTCAGTAAGTCAACTTACTAATTCACTCTCAAAATCTTCAACACTATTCATTGATATATTCCAAACTGAGAGATACGCGGGTGACATGACTGGGATAAGCTAATATGTGATATATTGAGATAATGATAATGTTACATTAACATAAAAAGCCAATATTTCCAAATTCCATCAATATCAGTGCATATAGAAATCAATGAAAATAGTATCCAAATTTATATCTAGTGCCAAAACATATTTATAAACAAAGCATATTACAATGTTGAAGATTATTTAAAAGATAAAAACGTTTGGACTGGGTTCCAGTTACATATGGAAGCTTAATATCACACAAAGTACATTATAAAAGAACAATGTTTAAAAGAGTAACTAATATAGTTTTTGCCGGTTTCTGCAAAATAAAATAAGCCAAAGAAATATCTGAAATTTATTTATGTTTATCTATACAAACAGTGCCTGAAGACCAAAGTCTTCGAACCGTGCGTGTTGTCAGTGATGACCTACGGTTCTGAGACGTGGTCGCTGACTATGGGCCTCATGTGGAAGATCAGAGTCACTCAGCGTGCGATAGAGAAGGCTATGCTCGGAGTTTCTCTACGTGATCGAATTAGGAATGAAGAAATCCGTGGTAGAACCAAAGTCGCCGACATAGTTCTACGAACCGCGAATCTGAAGTGGCAATGGGCGGGGCACATAGTCCGAAGAACCGATGGACGTTCGGGGCCTGCCGAAGGTGCTGGAGTGGCGATCCAGCACTGGACGGCGCAGTTTAGGCAGACCCCCCACAAGGTGGACCGATGATATAAAGAGGGTCGCCGGTAACCGCTGGAGCCAGGCGGCGCAAGATCGGGCCTTGTAGATGTCATTACGTGAGATCTATGTCCAGCAGTGGACGTCCATCGGTTGAAGCGACGACGACGACGACGACGATACAAAGAAGCGCAGCTCTTAATAATCTAGTGCATGGGGGTGTGTGCTTGATAGTGTGTGTGACTGTGTGGGCATGTCTGTCTGTGTGCGCGTGTAAGTCTGCACGTGTGTCTGTAGTTTGTTGCATAACCCTTAGATTGCCCGTGTCAACTAACAACAACTGACATAATACGATAGTTCTATCTCAACTCGTGCAATCAGAATATATGTTTACAATTGAATTTGTAAAGCCTTATAAAATCAAGACTATTTTCATTTTGACTTTGTCTAATTTGTTTTTACGTATACTTGAATTTTGATATAAAATCTCTAACAAAATTTATCTGCAGTTTAGTGAGAGAATAAATCTGTAAATTATATGTATATTTTCCAATTTATACGATTACTATTAACAGGGAGTACGGGCACAGGTAAATAATTTGCATAAGCATTCCCCAGCTTTATAGCAGGCGTCACGGCATCTTTAACGACGGAGAAGGTATTTTGCAACACCTTTAATGCAGCAATTAGAGCCTCGGGTGTAAAAGCTGCTATTACTAAATAATTTAAACAGCATCCATTTTAAAGTAATATATTTTACAGTACGGCTTGCATTATAACACATTTTTTAAAAGAGTTTCTAGAATTATTACATAGATTATGTCATTTATATTAAAGTCTTTTTCAATAATAAAGCTCAAAAATAAAAGAAACTTTACTCAAGTACGCTCAATAACCTCTTTTGAATCATATTTAGTTATAGCAAAATATATGAATAGATATAACTAGGTAGTATTTCGTATACAGTTTATCCTTTAGATTGTCCAGCTGCGGTTTTTTGATGCCCGTTATTTGCCCGAGCTTTTTAACGGAAACCATCGACGCCTGTTCCGCCTCGCACGTACGTTTTTGCGTCGGTTGTCCTGAGGGTCGAATGACGGTAAAGTGGCTCTTGGAACTCAAATGTTATGATTTTTGTATTTGCTAATCGTTAAACTATACAATGTTATCCTTTGTTTATTAAATTAAGACTGATGTAGCGTCATGTTGCGCTAATTTTTGAGATAGTGAAAAAGTCCGTCTTCTATTTATAGGGTCATATCTTAAAAATTAAAAGTTTCCTATAGGGTTTTCATTATTATTCACATCACTTATATAATTAAAAACACAAATAATCACTAATAAACACTCATAGTTTATAAAATCCTACCAAAAAACTTAACTAAATTCGACGCGACAGACACCGTTGGTACTTTGTAACAGATTTATTTTTTGTTTTATCTATTGTGTGATTTTATCGCTACGCATATTTTATTACGATAGTTACCGAGAAGCGACATAGTTGTCTATTTCGCTTCGCATTATGACTCAAACAGAAAGAGATGCTTATATTTTTGATCGCCCGAGTTAAGACATTACTATCGTATCATGTCACTAGTATTTGACATGGGCAATCGAAATGTTATGGAGTTTTTAATTTCATTTTCTTTTATATTACACACTACTTATACACACTAGATATCTTGGCTTCGTGGATCAGGGAGAGAAAGTCCCAGCTGATATGGACCAAACCTCTTATAGAAATCACCGTCAATAACCAATCCGTATGTTTTTAAAAAGATACTCTCTTTCATTTATTCTCTCTTTATGTCGTGCCGAAACAACGGGGTCACTGACACGTAACACGCCAAAGCTCGACTTAACGTAAACTGATTTACTTATAGCAGTAGCCCGAAGCTATGCGTGACCACAAAGCAATGGAAATACATGTTTTTCATTTTATAAACGAAAGCTCAGTAAGAAAATATGACTGATGGAGATTTTTTCTTGTTTAAAAAACACCAATTTTAAAGTCAAATATGAAATTTTAAATATCATTTAGGCACAATAACTCCTATTATTTATAAGCGGTTAAAGGTTGTAAATTTGAATGTTTATATTCATGAATTTGCTCCGTGTTTATCCAATTTACATGCAACTTTAATTTTTTAAACAGTTTTATTACGTACTCGTAAAGATTAGTTATATAAGGTAATTATGTCAAGCGTATTTTACATATACTGTAAAATAAGGGCTCACTTATTGATAACATTTTTCATAAGTTTGAAATTTATATATATATATATATATATATACACACATAGCATTACGACTCAAACCTATAAGGATATGCAGAGACCACATCCTTCCTCTTGTCACGATCCTTGCATATCTCCTTCGCTTCTTTTATTCTCATTAAACCTTGCATACAAGTTCATCGGTTTCGAGTACTCTTGACCTGGCCCTTATTCAAAATGTCCTGGATTTGGTCCAGGAACGTACGCCTTGGTCTTCCCCTTCCAACTTTCCCATTCACTCTTCACTCATAATCCTTTTTGTCAGTCTCTTTTCATTCATTCTTTCTACGTGCCCAAACCATCTCAGCATACCTTTCTCCATTTTAGTCACTACATCTTCTTTTATACCACAACGTTAATAATACGTATATTATATTATTATTAATTGCAAGAACTTTCTAACTACCTCCTTATAAAACTCATATTCAAACTTGTCATTTCGGGGATTCGATAATATAAAGAGGTTTGAGCAGAAATCTCTTAATTTCATTGATGTATTTTAAATAATATGCAAGTAAGACTGAGCTACGTTTAGAAAAAATCTTTTATAAAAGCATGAAGCGATTGGTTAATATATTTATTACATGTTTAACAAATCGGCTATTATGAAAACACAGACATAACTGATACAGTAAACATGAACTTAATGAAAGCTTTTATTTATATTTTGCTTTGTATTGAGAAGTTTAGTAAAACTTTATTTATATTATACGAGTAGTTTCCTATTTTAGTATTCATAAAACCTTTATTAAAGGAAAGCTAATTAATAACTGTACAATAATTTCAACAGGCACCTTCACAATAGAAAAGTGGAAGTGAATGAATGAATTAAACTTTACTAAAAGAAATTAAAATTATATTACATTATAATTAATTACAGTGTTCATATAGTCATTCTTATAGGGCTATATTTGATTCAAAAGGACTGAAAATGTTGACCTTAATAAAAAGAAATTGATTGCACTTGTTTTAATTTAAGGGAACGTTTTAATATACAATCTTCTCCGTTATATATACTTGTATAAATTGTATTAAATTCGTTTCCTGTGTGTAGTGGACTGTAGATAAATAAATACGCATATACAATAGGCAAAATTAAAAATTAAAAATCGCCTTCGTGATATGTACCCGTTCAAATAGTCAATAAAATAAATACATGATCATTACGTTGGTTCAAAGTTTTATATAAAGTTCTTAGTTATCAATTATCTTACTGGTTAAACAGAGAACTCCCACAAGACTTAACCTTTATTCAAATATAATTTCCCCGGAGTCTTGTGGCTGCAAACAAACCCTAGGACGTGATATTAGCTCTAATCTTAAATTCATAAGACTTATTGACAAAAGCTTCGGATATTTCGCGTAAACCTACGTGTATTATGTGTTAAATAAGTTATATTTTTAGTACTTTGTAAATATAATGTGAATTCTGTACCTGTTTAAAAATTATATGAATATATTTTCTTCATTGTCTGATAGACTTTTAAATGCAAACATTTATAAGTATTTTACTGAAATTTAATAAACATACTTGGTAGTTAACCACTAGCAATTCCCTGCAATGTCACTCGCCTAGATACCGATTTCGTGGCAGTTTGTTTTTGTTAAAAGGTAGAAAAGTTTTATATCAAAAAGTTTTTAATTAATTCCTTTCAAATTATTAGATACATACTTACATTCATAATCTAATCAATATACAGATTTTACTTTGCAACGAATACATATCTTACTAATACATTTTAAATTCGTAACATCATTTACGTAGATTGTCCGACATTAGTAAATTTAAAAATTCTCAACTGGCATTGAAAGAATTATTTTTTAAAGATCCAGAAATTTTAACCTTTATTATTATATATTTTTTTTAATGAAAACAAAAATTCATTCATGTATAATTTTCTTCTGTAACATTAGACAAGAGATTTATTTGCAATAAGTTATTTTCTGAGAACTCTATACATAATATTTGGCGTAGTTTTGTTTTTCTGGCATTCGACTCGGGATATGCCATTTTTTTTAGATTGAAATTCTAATATTCGTTATACTTTTGAATGAAATGTCCCATTTTAATAATTTAAGTAATTTACAGTTATTCAAATATCATTTAATAGGATACTTTTATACAGAGGTACGAATAATATCGTTTGATTATTGCCGGCACTTTTATTAACTTTTAAAATGCAAAAAAGTAGTTATAATGGCATAATTACAGTAATTGGACAGATAGTATCCTTGACTTTTTTGGAAATGTTAATATGTTCTATAATATTGTAGAACATTGTTTTGTTCTATCTTCAACAGTTTTCACAGCGCACGCGATGACAGATTTTTTGTGGCAAATTTTTTCACACCTTAGGTTACATTAATGAATTTTTATTAGACATCCCTATTATATTTGAGCAAGTAATATAACTTAACTTATTCAGTGAAAATGCAGCGTTCTAATGGTGCAAAAATGTTTGAAATCGGTCCATTACTTTTGTGTGAAACGTAACAAACATACTAGGGAGTGTGAATTAGTTTATGAATTTAATAACTTCAGTTTAATTATATTAAAGAAAAATGTATAATTGTGGGACGGATTGTCGTCATTATAACATTTCTTTAACAATGAAACATTTATTTCTGTAATACGTTAGATGGATAAAATAAGGATCAATTGTGCAATGATACCGGAAGAGGATTTCCGAGTCAGTGAATTGAAAACATTTTCGCATTGACACTTTGACTTAAATCTATGTGATCGGGCCTCTGTTCGTGTGAAAATATATTCGGATTATTTTCGCGTGACATGTTAAGCAATAAGTTTTTTGTATTTATTTTTGTCTATTTGACCAGAGAAACTTCACCTATTTATATTTTAATGCAGGGCTTAAGAGGGTATCCTAGCTTAAAACTTTGAATTTCGGAAGTCATTTCAGATGAATTAAAAAGCAATCAAATATAACACCAATATCACAGTATGCTATTGAAGTAAAGTGGGGGAAAGAGAAACCGTGTATCACTTGTTATGTTTGCTACATTTCTGGTCATCGGAAAAAGAAGGAAATTATTCGTCTGTAAATATTTAATGCCTCATTAGTTTATTATCTAGTGATTAGCATATTCGACTATTCACATGTGAGCTGGAGTCACGGATCCGGCCAATTCAAAAATCGATATTGAGATTTCTATTAAGACTTTCTCAATATTTTCCCAAAATTGGTGGTGTCATCAACCCCCGTGCCTCAGAGAGCACGTTAAGCCGTCGGTGTTACACCTGATCTCTCTCCAGTCTTGTCGGATTCCCGTTACATCGGACTATAAGAGTGTAAGAATAGAGAGTGCATTTGTGTACTATGCCTGCCGATTCGCAGTGGAGCAGCGTGGTGGTTGATTACTCTATAAACCCTTTCTTATATGAGTAAGGAGGCCTGTGCCCAGCAGTGGGACCTTAATTGGATGCTACTTATTTACTTTTACATAGTATAAATCAAGAAAATTTCAATTGTCATTTTTTTCAACCACTTACTTGCTTATGAGTGGCAGCGGTTTTGTAGGAAAAAGAGAGAGAGGTAATACATTTTGTCATACACCACAAAGACGTCATGAATTATATGCAATAATTTAAACATAGAGTACAAAAAGGCGGCTAATTTAGCAATAAAAATTTCTGCTACGCAACTAGTGTTAGAAAAATTTTCTTACGAAAGATGGGTGGGTAGTGTCTAAAACGAATACATATACATGACCACATACACAGATACATACAAAAAATACATATTATAATAAATAAATACTGTATTTTAACAGATAGAATTTATGATATAGTAATTTAACTCAAAAACAACGGTCAGTTATATTTTTGAACCTAATACGACAATTTAACATCCTCAGCGCCACGTGTATTTTTTGTCACACACTGTCCGGAATACTGTGTATTCAAAAGTATACACATCTTACACATCTTTAGGAACACACTTTCTACACATCTGTCACACAAAAAGGAAAGTCCAGGCCTTACCCATTTTTCTGATGTAAGTGGTCTGGGGACCGATAATTTAAAAAAAATTATAGACTTTAATTATTTATATATATAATTATATATATAATTATAGCTTAGGAGGCAAGTAATCAATAAAAGGTGTGAATAAATAAAAATTATATATATTTTTATTATTATTCTATATTATTTTGAATGAATTTCAAATAAACTATTTCCAAGGCTACGTATATCTAAATGTCACACGGATAAAAATCCAAGAAAAAGGAGGGAAACGGGGAGGGATGAGTGACAATATACCATTATTATGTAGTTTTAAACACTTCCGAACAAAAAAAGATTTATAGTTTTTATTTAGAACCGTCACTTAGGGTTTGGCGCTGAGGTCTTGCTGGCACAATGGCGTAATTGCTCACTACTTTAGCTGAGATTCTGGGTTCGAATCTCTTTTATCTAATTTATCTGGCTGCTGAGCTTCAACTGTAGCTAGTTAACACCTTACTAGCAAAGACGTACCACCAAGCAAAGATTTTGAGTTACGGTACAATGCTGTGTAGAAACCATAAAAGATAGATTCCCTTACCATAACAGATAAATTATCAGCTAAAATAAAATATATGTAAGAAACCAACTTGTTCACACTTTCATTGCAGATACTAACTCGAATTAAACAAGTGTTTCCGTCTACTCGTACTTCAATTATATTTCCTCTTTTTGTGTCGTAGTGCAGCGGACTCTTAAGACGCTCTAGCTTCCAACATTACAAACGGAGATTAAAGAAAATGGCTAAATGTTTTTCTGTTTCCCCTGACTAAGGAGTCTTACGAGTTATTTATTGTAACGACTGAAAAATAAATGCGCTTCTACAAACTTCATTGCACATTTAATCTGACTTTAAGTGATCCGAGTACTTAGGGTTTCTAGGATTTTATTATTAAATTTAACTTTAGAATAGATTTTCATTTGTAATAAGAATTATTTATGTTGTTTTATCGTTGTAACGGTATATCTATTGTTCATAATTAACTTTTTTGCTTGAAAGATTCTTAAAAATATTGCTAGGAACAGCACCGCTAGGGGGTTTACATTTGTTTTGAATTTTCTAATGACAACTATTGCAACCAAATACATGTCTAATATTGCAAACATTTGTTAAAATATAATATATAAATACATACATAGCATCACGCCTCATTCCCAGGTAGGCAGAGACCACGTCCTTCCACTTGCCACGATCCTGGCATAACTCCTTCGCTTCTTTCATTAAAGCTTTCATACAAGTTCGTCGATTTAGAGTACTCTTACCTTGGCCCTTATTTAAAATATCCTGCATTTGGTCCAGGAACGTTCGGTTTGGTCTTCCCCTTCCAACTTTCCCATTCACTCTTGAATCATAAATTCTTTTTGTCAGCCTCCTTTCATTCATTCTCTCTACATGCCCATAACATCTAAGCATACCTTTCTCAATTTTAGTCACTACATCTTTTATACCACAACATTCTCTTACCACACTATTTCCTACTTTGTCACTCAGTTTCAATCCACTCATACTTCTCAACACTCTCATCTCATATCATATATATTTATATTATAAATTTATCTGTAATTTTATAGATATCCTCTAGTAGTATAGACACCCAACTTACTCTTAGAAGAGATTTATTAATTTTTACTATTATAAAAATATAGAAATACTTAAATTATGTAACATAAATAAAAGTCAATTTCTACGCTATCTATCATGAACTTTTTCAACTAAATAGATAGAAAAACCTTTTAAACAAGTTATTATGTGAGCCTTTAATATATAGCGCTAAACATTTGCAAATTAGCGAAATAAATTGAAATGACATTAAAAAAACGATACTACGCTGCTTTTTGGGGTAATGAAATGCGGGCTTCCGGTGTACCTGAGAAATAAACTAAAATGGTCTGAAGCTGGGTACTCGGAACGCACGAAGGCTTCAAAAATTTTCCGTATAGAGCATTCGATACCTGTACACAGATCAGCCGCCTTTACTGGAAGTTTCAAATTTGCCGCCACTAAGTGCTGGAATGATTTACCACCACCAATTCGTGGTACCCAAACAATTGGATCTTTTAAGAGGAAAGTCAAGTCTCACCTGCTATCACTTCAAAAAGAGTGTGATTAAAGGTGGGACTACTATTTCCAGCATTTATGTGCAAACCAGATAACACTGATGTGGCTAAATTTGAACAAGTAGGATTTATTGTGCAGCGTGTAGTATATAATATGTATGTATGTGTATATATATATGTAAAAATGTGTGTGTACGTGTGTATATGTATATGTACATATATGTATGTGTGTGTATATTTAGATTTAGGTTTAAATTTGTTAATTTTCTTGATTATTTTGTACTTGTTTTGCCTTTCTTTGATTATAGATGTTATAGTAGGTTAGTATTTACATTTAAGAACTTATTATCGTTTAAATATAGTATTATACAAATGTTATTGTAAGTCTACTGTCGCAAGGGTATCTGTGAAGTAACTCAGGTTCTCCCTGAAAACCAGCGTCGCAGCTTGCTGTGACTTCGAGCTGAGTGGCGAACCGTATTTGCTTCACAGATATATGTAATTTTTTCACTTATATACTATTTTTTATAAAAAATTGTGAAAAAAGCAAATAAAATTTTTATCTATCTATCTATCTATCTACTAACAGCAATTTTCATTCACTACAAATTTTGAAAAAAGGTATTTAAACTTTCTTGACTTTAAAAATAAATAAAGTAAAAATGCATTTTATTAACGATTGCATATTTAAACAAGATATAACTAAACTAATATTATAAAAACGATTCACTTTGTTTTCGCCATTAAAAAGCTGAATTATCACTAAGCTACAACAGCTATACTACTTTCTCAATAAAAATAGGAATTCTGCATTTACTGGTCTTATAAAACCCAAAGTGTGCAAAGACTTGTCACAAAAAATCTGTCATAGCTTGCGCTGCGGAAGTTATTAATGATATAACAAAACAATATTCTACAATATTATAGGACGTATTAATATCTAGAAAAAAGTTCACGATACCACGTGTTCAATTACTGTAATTATGCCACTATTACTACTTTTTTACATTTTAACAGTTAATAAAAGTGCCGACAATTATCAAACCATATTATTCATACCTCTGTATTAATCTTTATCTTATTCAATGATGATTTACTAGGGACCGTTTTAATATCTGTAAAATACTTTTTTAATTATTAAAATCGGACACTCTCATCTAATGGTATCAATGTGAAGAAAACTGCAGCGACTTATAACTGGGCTTGCGACTGGTGAGTTACCTCATATTCCAAGGATACCGTTAATACCCACCGATATACCTAAGCTGTTTTTATTATTATCAAGCAAAACATTATTGGAGTGATTTAAAAATTCTTTCATTACCGCCTTGAAATCTAGAATTTTTACCTGTAGTGTATTTTTAAATTAAGTAATGTCGGACATTCTATGTAAATAATTTTAGGAATTTAAAAATGTATTAGTTAGACATAGTAAGCCCTTTTAACGTCCTACTGCTGGGCACAAGCCTCCTCGCTCCTCGGAGCGAGGGTTTTTTAGAGCATAGACCCACCACGCTGCTCCACTGCGGATTATATAATGTTAGCATATTCGGCCAGAAGCATGAGGTCCTGGATTCGAGTGACGGGTCGTGCCAATTCAAAAATAAATTTTCGATGATGATTTTCTCAATAGTTGCTCGAGTTGGGAAGTTGGTGGTTGTCTCCACCCCCGTGCTTCGGAAAGCACGTTAAGCCGTCGGTCCTGCACCTGATTTCTCTCCGGTCGTGTCGGATTCCCGTCCCGTGAAGGAATAGAGAATGTACATGTGTACTTTGCCAGCCAACCCGTAGTGGAGCAGAGTGGTGGTTCTATGCTTTAATAAACGTCTCTCGTATGAGTAATGTGGCCTGTGCCCAGCGGTAGGACGTTAATGGACTGTTGCTTATTTTTAATAAAGCAAAATTGACACAATTTTCACATAATTATTGGTATCGTAAGTAACACACATTAATTACCCTTAAAGAGTTTTTCTTTAAAAAGGCTTTATCTCGAAGGTACAGACGAAGAGACATGCCTGTTACAAGTAAAATTGAACTAGAACTATGCCAAAAATAAACAGACCGTATAATAGAGATGCTAGCTTTCGTTTTCGCTGTTTGTGTATGGGGCGCTAACAGTCTACATCGGCCACTGCTGTAGAGATGTCAAGGGCCACTTGTTCTCTGGATCGTGTGCTATCTTGTTTATGCTCTGAAATGGAGCATATTGCTGCCGTTGCCTTGTTTTGCGGTATTTTGTGGACCATGTTTATGAAGGCTCTCGACTAAATTTACTTCCAAGTCTCGACTACACAGATCGCAATGTTAAAAATGTATGTAAAATGGTTTCCTCACGCCTGAAGTGACGGAGTGGATAAGATTGGTTATAACGTCTTTTAAAATTTGGCGTAAGTCTTATTTGTTTTGAAGGGAATATGAAATGAATTCTTATATATATAAGATATTCAGGTATCTATTGACTTATCACGATATCTCTGGAACCATAAAGCGTAAGAGACTTGAAATTTGGTAGGAATATTTCTTTTGCCGAGTAATGGTCAGTTAAGAACGGATTTTATGAAATTCCACCCGCAAGTAGGATCACGGGGGTGTTAATTAAAAAAATCACATTTTCACGTTTAAAATAAATTCGAACCTCACATTTACTACAAACTTTTATGGTATGTAAAACTAGGTTAGATTTTTTTTGATATAGTGGAAACTATCAAAAGTAAATTTTAGGAAATTCCACCCTTGCAGGACAGTGCGGGTATGTTTCGTATTTGTAAAACAATTTGCCGAAATTAATGAAAATGCTACCAAGAAAACATTCTACGCAGACGAAGTCGCAGGTTCAGCTAGTACACATATATATATTCGTAAACATAGAAAACACTTGCAGTATTTTTCTACAGCTGTAACACGTGATTAGAGTCACGAAAATGTGCAGCGTTTTTATGCTAATTCGTTTGAAGGTTAAGTAGTTTTTATATTTAAAAACAACATGAGGCATTTTAATTTGTCACTGGTCATTTAATAATTTAATATACTAATTTTCAAAAGAATATTTCATAAATTCTCTATTCTAAATTTCAAAATTTTATTAATAATTTCTAGTATTGACAAAATAACACGTAGCATTTTTATTTACATTCCGTCATTTGAGATTTGAATAAATTGTTTGTATTAATTTTCGACACTTTAATGACAATTAAATTCATTAAATCCTTAACATATCTTTCTTTTTCCTTGCCTCTAAGTCTTGGACATCTAAAGTTTTAAATTTGTATAAATATAAAAATTAGTTTGCCAAAGAAGTTGCACTTCTGACATATGTACTTTGTACGTACGCACTTTTAATTTTTTTCATTGTCTGTTTATCATTTGTTACGAACAAAATAAAATCGCACTCTGTGGTTTAATTTACAAAATATGAAATTTCACAATTATCACGTTATTGATGTAAAGAGACTATAAATATTTATCCTACCTGTGGTAGTACCCGCGTGATACAGAAATGTGAGGAACCCGTTAATTATTACATCGAATTTTAAATCTAAGCCATTCATCTTAAAACACAAAAACTTCTTCTAAATCAATCTCAGCTTTCAAGAGGAGGAGAAATTCTGTTACACGTATACAAAAGAATAACCTATGTAAGCAATTATTATTTTTTGGGAGTTGTATTGTGAAGACGGAAGTTGCACAATTATTAATTTACCACAATGATTTTTAAAAGGAAGCGGAAGTACCCCTTCGCGTATCTTTACCCGATGTTTCGGCCCACCACGCAGATAAAAAAATGCTAAGTAGCAGCCCTTTAACATCCCACTGCTGGGCACAGGCCTCCTCACTCATATGAGAGAGGGTTATTAGAGCGTAGACCCACCACGCTGCTCCACTGCGGATTGGCAGGCATAGTACACAAGTGCACTCTCTATTCCTTCACTCCCATAGTCCAATGTGGCGGTGATCCGACACGATCGGAGAGAGATCAGGCAAAGGACCGACGGCTTAACGTGCTCTCCGAGGCACGGGGGTGGATCATACCGCCAAATTTTTCCCAACTTCGGGCAAATATTGAGAAAATCTTACCGAAACTCAATATCGATTTAGAATTGGCCCGAACCAGGACTCGAACCCAGGACCTTATGTCTGTAGTTGAAAATGCTAACCACTAGACCGATGAGGCAGTCAAGACCACGGAGATAAGGGATATAAAACTCAGGTAATGATATATGAGGCAGAACAGTTACGGTGTATGATAGTAAAAGTGAAATTAATAAAGTGGTAAATAATTAAAGTATTGTGAATTAACAAAGTGTATATTGTATTATTTGTGGACTTTGAATAAATAGTTTGAGAGAAATTATATATGTTTAAAACCACCTCGGAAGATAGAGCTATCACATATAGATAGATAGATAGATAATATTCTTTATTGAACACCATGCTAAAAATAGATTTACAATTACTCAGTAGTAAGAAGTATATATATAGTAAGAAGTATATATAACGACTTAGAAATAAGCGAAAAATGATCACTAACTATCTTATGGATTTGATATTTATTAATTATTTGAAATTAACTTTTTTCGTGATGTAGATGATGTAAGACGAGTGCATTTTAAAAGATGATAAGACCGATAAGCTTTTTTTGAAAGACAATTTCTTTCAATTCTTGAAAATATAAATAAAAATCATCACGTATCTTAAATGATATGCAGTTATAATAAATGTACACGGAGTTTAAAATTTTTATTAACGTTAATATATGAAAAGAACGTATTGCCAAATGTTATTTACTTATTGTCTGTAGATAGACAAAGATTTTAGCGTAGTCACAATAAATTATTAGCAAAGTAAGTGATAAATCATTATTTATAGCTTATTGCTTCTTTAAAGTTTTGTACCTGAACGTAAACAACAGTGTCATATATCTACAAGGCTGAAGCTTTCCATTATTTTAGTCTTAAAGAATATATAAAGTACAACCTAAAATGACGTAATTAAAAAGAATATAATATATCACTATTTCTGCAAATTCATACATACCTTATTTGCAATATATCTTGTAAAATAAATAATCCGTTATTATAATAGTTTTATTATCATCGACTCTAGTCTAAAGTACAGTATTTGATGAATAATCTATAGAAAGCTCTCGTAAAAGTTTTGGCAATAGATTTAGATCTTGTTGCTTTACAGATAGACTTTAACGGCATTATCCTAGGTATTTATTGAAACAATATTTTGCGAGCTACTACGTGATTGCTTCCCAGCGAAGATATACATGGTGTAACAAATACATCGTAAAATTTATGATTTAAACTTTTTTTAGAAACACAAGGCAATGGACTTGTTACGGTGCGAATACTTGCTAGGGATCTATTCTCGGAGGGCAAATGTGTGAAATTGCATTTTCTGATTTGTATGAGTTTGAACTGGCAGGAGGCTTCGGCCTTGGCTACTACTTAAGTATCGCCACACAAAAAACTGAACTGATTGCGATAAGATGTTGTGTAGAAACAATCAGAGCTAAATGACCTTTTATTAGATGGGATTAAAGTAAATAATTGAATTTCATTAACAACCATTTAAATGTCAGAAAATAAACCTTTAAACTGATATCTTTATCAAACATATAACGCTTCAGATCTCAGCGTTATCTGAAAAAGATTTTTTGCTGACGAATTACTAACAAAGTGCTTTCCTTAATAGAAAATACTAACAAAGATCCCTCCTTTGAGTAGGAAATTTAATAAAATTACGAGACTTTTTTATAGCTTCACTAGTATTACATACCTTAACAATTTCAGTAAAGTAGATTAAATATCTTTGCGAAAGTATTGGTCTAGATGCCTAAAGAAAATTGCTGGAAACAATAAGACCGCATAAGATTTATAATGTTAATTGTTTGTGGCATTGTATATGGAAATATGTATATGTCGGAGGGCAGATGTAAATGGAAAGCTGGCGCCATCTATCGGCGTGGACAGAGTCAATGGTGGTAATCCGGCGGGAGCGTCTTGGCAGTTGTCGAGTGGAACTGTCGCGTTCCTAGCTATTGTTAATGAGTTTGTGTAAATTCATATCGGGAACATTAAGTGATTGAACATTATAATCCGAGTTCATTAACAAAGTGTTTGATTGCACCCACATTACCCACGAACGCCCACACTATAAGAAATTAAATTATGGATCCCATTAATGACGATGTCGGCGGAGAACCCTACGCCCCTGCGCTTTATGCTTCTCCGTTCTCTCTTATTCTCCGACATATATATATATATATACTCTTCTGGACACATCTATTGGCCCACTTTGCATTTTCAGCTTCGTTTGGTCCTAGCTAAAATTTTATATTAGTTCGAGCAAAAAGTTTTTATGCAGTTTTGAACCTGGCACATTCATAATTTCATTCAATAGCCTTTTTTTAATTTCGAACATAGAATTTAAAGAAACAAAAGACAATTTGGACCTTTTCGTTGTTAACAAACAATCGAATACTAAAAAATACTTGATTTTATTGGTTTACTCGGATTTAATTCTTGAAAGTGTGATTTTTCTCATTGGTTTTGTTGTATATATATAACAATGTCGGAGAATAAGGGAGAAGGAAGGAGCATAAAGCATAGGGGCGTAGGGTTCTCCGTCGATATTGTAATTAATGGCTTCCATTATTAATTTTCCATACTGTGGGCGTTGGTGGGTAATGTTGGTGCAATCAAAGACTTTATTTATTAACTCAAATTATAATGTTCAATCACTTAATGTTCCCGAAATCAATTTCTATTCTCATTCACGCCGATAGACAGATGGCGGCACCGTTCCACAGACTACACTCTAATTCAGCGTTATATTTTTTGGTTAAGGTATACATAATGAAAAACCCTGCACACCCTGCGATGAGTTCTGGGAATTTGCAGCCTGTCAACACGCAGTGGGGCAGCATGTTGGGTGTATGCTCTACAAACTTCCCCTCCCCTAAGAAGAAGGCCTGTGGTCAGCAAAGGGACGTGAGTTAGCTCTTAACTCATGTTTAAGTTATCATCATTGATAAAATACTTTCTTATTAATCCACTAATTTTTTTATACATTTTTCATCCAATTATCCGATGATGTCATTATATTGTATATAAATAAATTTTGCGAATAATTCCACAGCGCTATTTAATGAAAGCTGGCGTAAAAGGTTTCTTTTTATGTTATGAGTTTAAGAAAATCGTGATAGATTGTGTAAGAATTGAATTAAATTTTACATATTACTCGCTTACAATAAAGATTAAATAACATTGTAAGCACGAGATTTATTATCGTATATCAATATATTTATCACATTCAATGAAACTAAATAAAATAACATGAATTGAATTTCTAAAGAAAGCTTCAAAATAAGTAGCAACTGTTTTGCATACAAAGTGTAAAATCCGATAATCCACAGAAAGTAAAATTATTTTGATACGCTGATGTTTGTGAGCCAGTGATATTTCTAAAATGAATTCCGTCAACTTATTCATGTATTATTTATTAGCTTAGCAAACAACGTTTTATTTTTATTAACGCTTTTACATTTTGTATTGTATTTACTCGTTTAGAAATAGCACAGGATATATCTTAATGACATCCGCTATATAATTGAAACTTATAGCTAAAAGTTTGCCAGTAAGAAGAAGTAGATAACGTTTGTCTTTTCCTGTAAGGGTGGCCTTTCTTTGAAGGAGGAAATTGATAGCGAAATAAAGGTTTTACCCTCGTATATGCCGATGCTGTGGAAATATGAGGAAAGCCGTTCTTTGTGAGTCCAAGTCATGCAAGAAATATTTTCGCAGTGTTTCAAGACAACCGCGTCAATATTTCGGGATGCATCAGAAACATGTCACGACGTAAACACTTTTTTAGAACACGTAAAACCTCTAAATAACCTAAAGATAAGACACTTAAATCGATTTATTGAAGTCACTTCTCAACCATACAAAGGCTTTCACAAGTTAAAGTTGACTTCAAACAAAAATTGTGGGTAAAGGATAATTTATTCTAATGTCTCCAGCGTCAATCGAATTTACATTTAACTTCGAATAAACTGTGGATCACCGTATAAAAATAATGTTACATCATGAAAGAAAATATAACTTCTAGTACAGTTCGCTTCAGATATATGTATAATTGATCTCCTGACTTGACAAACTATATACTAAAACTACAACATATACTCAGTTTATTGTTGGAAATCTTATGAAAATTCGTTCAGTTTTTGAGTTGAATAGAGGGACTGACTTCATACTACGAAAGCTTTGGTGGGGTACAATAGCTCTTTCCGGGGTGGCGCGCTACCATGTCTGTTTCAGTTAGGTGAGATCATTAGGGTACCAATGCGGCGCACAAGTCGTCTCACTCATAGGAGAGAGGGTTATTAGATTAAAGACCCACCACGCTGCTCCAATGCGGCTTGGTAGGTATAGTACACAAATGCACTCTTTATTTTTTCACTCTCATAATCCAATGTGCCGTGAATCCGACACGACTGGAGAGAGATCGTGCGCCGGACCTAACGTGCTCTCAGAGGCACGGATATGAAGCATACCGCCAACTTCCCAATTTCGGGCAAATACTGACAAAAGTGTGGAACTGCTTCATTGGTCTCGTGGTTAGTATGATAAGTCACAGAGACAAGGTCTTGGGTTCGAGTCCCGAGTTGGGCAAACTCAACAATCGATATTGAGTTTTCTATTAAAGATTCTCTCAATGGCTTGGAGAGCACGTTAAGCCGTCGGTCCTGCCCCTGATCACTCTCCGGCCGTGCCGAATTTCCATCACATCGGCCTATGAAAGTGAAAGAATAAAGAGCGCACGTGTAGTTTGCCTGCCAATCCGCGGTAGAGCAGTGTGGTGGGTCTATGCTCTAACAACCCTCTCTTCTATAAGTGAGGAGGTGTGCCCTGCAGTGGGACGTTAATAGGCTGCTACTTACCTTACCTTTACTGAAAAAAGTTTTATAAAAAACTCAGTATTTATTTTTTAATGGACCTAACCCGAGACTCTAACCCAGGACCTCCTGTCTGCATCCAAACATGCTAACCACCAGACCAATAAGGCAGTCCTGTAAGCTATAAACAAATACATTTTACATAAATTTGGTACTCACTGTACATGATTTGTATCTTTTGGTTTTCCGTTTTATAATTTTTACGGTACGGGTACTCGCGTGGTTTCTTTGCGTAGTCGTATTTTAAATATAAAATATAACAGAGGCCCATCTTGGAAAACATATTATTTGAAATTCATGGATTCGTGTCGTTGAAAAATATACTCGGGTATTATGTAAACCACTCGTGAAGTATTTGATGTTGAATAACCGTTTGGTTGACATTCTTAAAATTTTTATAACACTTCTCTCGTTAAAAATTAACACATGTCGGCTCGACGGTAGGTTATTTAGGTGATTATTCGAACCATTTCGAACATTGTGAAGATATTTAGTTTCTATTCATTTAAATATTAGCATTACAGGCACATCATTAGGATGTTTCGCATCATATAATTTAAATAAACATCATAGAAATTATCGCAAAATTAAGATTTCAATAAACTATTTGTATCAATTTTCAACACTATTAATATTTTAATGACAATTTAATTCATTAAATTCCTAACATATATTGTACTTTTAATTTTTTTTTTAATCCATCTGGCAGTTACATATTGTAATAAAAAATCACCATAGCACTGAATGTACACCTTATTTTCGAATCCAAGTAGGTCTATATAGGATGTTACCCAATATATTAAGGTTCTATTGTTTTAACACAAGAAACCCTTTAAGTAAAATATCATATCCAAACGTCGAGAATGAAATCTGAACATGTACAACCCTTTGCGATTGAATCTTCCAAAATCCCTTCTTGCTAGCCTATATTACCCGTGGGCCTATTTAATAACACGTTTATTTTTTAAAAAGGTTTCTCACTTATGTGTATTAAAAAAAATCATATTTGTTTATAAGCATCTTGACAGCTTACCTGTCGAAATAATACGAGCACTTGCTGCTTTTGTTGAGGTCCTGGGTTCGATATCCAGCTGGACACATTTAGAAAATTATATTTTTCCAAGTTTGGACTAGTACATTTAACTAATGAATTAATTATTAATACAAATGTATTAACTCTTAGTGTTATCCACCACAAGCATAAAATGAAAAAGAAACTAAAATTCTAGTATCCAATGGAAGGAATAACACAAGATTACATGTAATTATATTTTTAAACAACAAATTACAATAACACATTCATAGTGCTTGATTATAGTTGTTTAAGTTAACTGTCTGTCGCATACGTTGCTGTAAGAGAATTTAGTCCGGAAACTGCCGTTACTTAGAAAGGTATTTGCACCACTCTCAGGCGAAACTGGCCCTAGGCCAAAAGAGACGTTATTATTTTATATTACGACACCACATGCCGGCTATTCGAAAGACGTCTTGACATTTAACCAAGAGTGAGGAAACATATTTGAATGAATTTTATTGTTTTGTCTTCCTTAAAAAGTTAATTAGTGTTGAGGGAGTCATTCCGGTTGCAATGGTGAGGGTAGTGAATTTAGGAAATTAGTATTTTCTAATGTGTTTAAGTTTAAATGAGTGGGAGACTTTGGCTGTGAATGGGTACCACCCTACCAGAAAAGACGTAGTGCCAAGGAAATACCTTGCCATACACTGCTTCGTGTAGGAACTATAAGTGGTACATAACCTCTTACCAGGTTTGCGCGTATCAGAAATGAGAAATAATTAGTAATATGCTCGTAATTATAACTGTTTTCAAATAAAGACGATTTCACACAAAAAGTCTATAACCAAACAAAAGTATTATTTAATTCCATTAACTTAATCTACCACCAGTTCGGAATGTCATATCTACTGAGAAGAATCCGGCAAGAAATTCAATAGTTACTCTTTTCTATAAATGTTATTATTACCATAGCAATAAAATTGCATCATCAACATCTATTAACATTAAATATACAACCCAGAAAACACACAATTATCATTATGGTACAATAATAAGACAAAGATTTTAAATTCGAGAAATACGCTTAGCTTTGTATTGCAGAGCGGCCCAATTAACCAACACAATAACAGGTAGTTGACGTTGATTAAAACTGAAACTGATCTAATCTCTACTGAATTGAATAAATCATCTTTATGACTTCACTTATAGATTAGATGCATTTATGTTTAATCGTCAATGAGAGTATTTCCCGCCAAATACATTTGTTACTTTTCTAATGTAATACAGAACTACCATTCCCTGCTACTTTTCAATAGTTACAATTAATATAATATAAGTAACTCTAAGCATTTATGAAACATTAAAACGATTCTATAGGTACCAATTACAATTTTTAAAAATCCATCAATAAAAAGCGTTTCGTTTTGAGGAATACGATTTAGTCAAATGACAAACCGTATCCTTTACTTAAAATAATATTTTATTTTGGTTATACTACCACGCGCTTCCACCTTAGATTGTCTTATCGTTTACTAAAAGGTGTAACTATAGTCAAGTGCTATCCTCTCAGTAATTAAAAACATCAAGTGAAGCTATTGATGCGAGTCATGGACGCCCCCATATAATTTATTAATAATTTTTCGGGGTAAAGGTAAAAGCAACCAAGACCATGGTTGCTTTTACCTTTACCCCGAAAAATTTGGACCTATTAAAATTATTTATTTTGAAGAGTAACATTACTTACCTTTTTAATGTCTACGGAAAGAATATTTTACTGTACATAAATTTATTGTGGGAATCAAACTACCCACTACATTAGAGAAACGATAAAGGCAATCGTACTATAAAAAGGGTAACTCCCTACACCGTGCGTGACCACCAACTCAATGCAAATTATACACCCATACAATTTATACAATGGAACCAAATGTGGCCTTTTAACGCAACACGAGAAATCGATAAAAATACACGATAAGCAACTTTGTTCGCTCCTACCCGGAGGTAAGATTCAAATGTGTTTCACTAATGTCAACTAATGATTTTCCGATAAGTAAGCAGTCGTTTAAAGTTTTGAATACTTAAATTACCGAAGTGGTAGAAAGATTGTCGACCTTTAGAAGCCGGCGAATGTACTAAATTGTCTTCTTTTTTTTTCGTGTGTAGTTGCTGTTAGCCCTACTGGCTTTTACAGCGTAACCGAGAGGGATGGCGAGCGCAGAAGCCTTGCCGAGGGGTGGGCCCGTAGAAGGACCCTGCTGCGTCGGGGGAAAACGTTGCTCTAAGGGCGCCTCCTGCGAGGCTCGGACCTAGCAACGTTTGCTGCTGCTAAAAAAGACAATCGGATAGGTGCTTAATCTTGACGCCCATGGGTCCGCGACTGGGAGCCGCGGGCGGGGTGCGTCAGATAGCGGGGATAAATTGTCTTCTTGCTTACAATGGTATTTATACCTCCGTTACTTGTGTCAAAGTACAAACTAACATTAGAAATAAAAATATGAATTGCTTATACAGTGTGATCTTGTTATTCTTCCTCTAAGTCATGCATTCCTAACGGAGTGGTCGTGGTCTTGGATACTCAGGTGTGGTGGTAGCAGTCTTTGCGAAATTGGTTGTATTTTTTGTGTCTTCTGTCAAGGATCACTTTGTGGACCTTTTTATGATGTCTGTCCATCTCTTGAATGACCAGCCGCGAGAAAGTCTATCTATCTATCTATCTATATATGACTGTCTATCTTTCCCTGAAACACCAATTTCGTTATAATGATCCGCAAAACGAATTAGTCGGTGTAACGAGCGTTTTAATATCGCTTGAATCTGTAAAAGCTAATAAAAAATGTTCCTTTACGAATACAATCATCATAATAATCTTTATAACGTAATTTCAATAATTGCAGACTATTCATGGCTGTTAATTAATTTATTTCAATCCATAACCCTGACATAAAGTATCCCCTGAATTATTCCCGATTAATTCTTCAATTTTATCACAAAATGCCAAGGTTTATACCTTTTAAACTCTCCGTCAGACAATGCTGTTTGATGTTAAGTAACAAGTTTTTGTATCTTTTTAAAACGAATCGTCGTATATAGTCTAACCTAATGTACCAAAAGCTGAGTCTTGAAACAACTGATTTGATATAACGAATATTTCTGTAGTCCCTTCAGTGTAGTTATATCAGCTTTGCACTATGTTTACATTAAGTCGGTATTGAATGCGAAAAGAAATCCCATGTTATGATTGATTACACTGAAATTCTTGTGAAAAATGAGACAATCAGATTATGGGCAGACAACAATGGAACTAGCATGCGAACCTGTATAGTTGATTAGCTGTGTTAATGTAATTTGTACTAAAGTATGACAAGTACTTTAACAAAGCATTAGGCATAGGTATATTTCCACAGTGCCAGAAACTATATGGATGATACCACAGGAAAAGTTTAATAAATATATTTTGTTATTCTGTTAAACTAAAAATGATATTATAGTATAAAGAAATAAATAAAATTGCATTAAACTCTAGGATGCCGAAAAATTTACACGTACCTTCAAAGTTGCATGATTGACAGCCTGTGATCTTATATGAGACATGTTATTATTTCCGGAGTGTTTTTACATCAAAACGGCAAATATTTGTGCTCCTTATTAAAGTAGATCAATAAGAAGCGTAGGGAAGACATCAAAATATTAGAAGTGTTGAGAGACGTTGTAACGACTCGCGGTTGTAATGTTTTAAATCTGAAATTGAACTTGTTTTTTATAAAAGTTTTATTGTATACCATTTAATTTCATCTGATTGTAACCGATGGTACAATTGATTGAAGGCCTCGCTGGCGCGCGGTGGAGTACTTACCTTGGTAACAGAGGCCCAGGTGCGATCCCCAGTAGGGCGAACTTAGAAAATTGTATATTCTAATTTGTTTGAGTCTGGTCTGGTGGGAGGCTTTGACCGTGGCTAGTTACCACCCTACCAGCAAAGGCGTACTGCCAAAACAAAGAGATTTGTGTTCCGGTACGATGCTGTGTAGAAACCGTAAGATGTATATCGCCTCTTATCCGGATTAGAGCGCTTCCATCTTAGACTGTATCATCACTTACCATCAGGTGATACCACAGTCAATTGTCAGCAATAAAAGAAATACTATCTAATACGACAGTAACCTAATTTATCTCTCATTCTTTTCAAAACACCGTATCAATATTCAGATATTTTTGATTGATGGTGGAGTGTTAATTAGCTACGGCTAAATCCGCTAATCTACCAGTTCAGAGTTAGACAAATGAGACCGTCTTGACCGAATGAGCATTATGAGAATTGGATCCAGGGCTTTTTTTTTATTGTCGAGTAGGAAATCTTTATAAGATACCCGACCTTTTCGGGGGATAGATAGGGTTATGTGATATTTTCCACTGAAACTCCCGCGGTGGCCTGCTTCTACGTATAAACGGAGAGCTCCGGGATCTCCGGAAAATTCGCCGGGGCCTCCGCCACGTTGTGCTTTTTAGGCTCCTCCTATTAGGTGATACCTTTTGCTGGCAATAGGTGTTACCACGACAGATTAGACCACATTAACCTACCGTCTTCCTGAATTCGTGTGTGTGCTAAGAAAATGGCCACAGCCACCCCAGGGCTACCTGTTAGCGAAGCAAGTAATCACACCATTACTCCGACTGAAACACCTTACGAGTCCAGAGTTAGGTATATTGTGACTGCTATTTTTATTCTTTCGTTAGCGAAATGGCGAAAGGACACGCTTTAATAGGAGAGCTCCTAGGTTTGCTTCCCGCTAGGACAATTTAAGGGTCTGAAGAGTTTGAAGGTTTTGACCGTGGCTAGTTACCGTCAAAAACGAGCCGCCAAGCAACAAACCTTATATACCGGTATGGTGCTGCTTTAAAACAAATACGAAAAGTTTCCTCTTCCATTTCATCATTTACAATAAGGAGAGATCACAGTTACAATAATTTTCATTTTACAAATAATGAAGTAAGGTCTTGCAACATTACGCCAGTGAGTCCGTCAAATAATGAAGCCTAAATTCAATTAGGCTTCTACAAACATAATAATAGATGATAATATCACATTCGGAAGACTGAACTAAAGCCCTTTATCTTGTTTTACAAGATAATCCTTCGCAAACATACTGTTAGAATCCCATCTGAGTATAATTCGATCATTTTTAAGCCCGAACAAACGTTCGGACCCGAATCGATTTCACTCAAGGAGTGAATTCGAAATTGTTCTCCATTCATTGGTTCAGAAATCGTCCCTCGCATCTTTACTAAATTCCCCTTTATTTTTAGTTACAGACGTATAAGTGAAAATTATGGTATATCAATGAATATAGAATGTACTTATACCATGTATTATAAAACAATATCTATACGTTTAAATAAAATAGGAGTGGCTGCATCTAATATCAAATCAAAAGCTTTAAAGAAATCCTTTTGAAACTATATTAGGGAATTATGACAAAAAATCAATTAGTGAAATTTATGTCTCTCTTTCTGCCTGTCTATATGTATCTTCCGCCTAATCTCTGAACTCTCACAGGCAGATGTTGTAAGTACCTTTATTTTAGAAAAATAATTGGGTTAATAGTAAGAAATTTCAATAAAGTTGTAAATCCTAGTATTAATATTGATTGCCTTGATCCTAGTATATTCGTCAGCAGAGGTCCTGGGTTCGATTCCCGACAAGGCAAATAAAGAGAAATGCATTCTTTAATTGGGCTGGGTCCAAACTAGTGGGAGGCTTCTGCCTTTTAGTGGTAAGTCTACCACCCTACCAGCAAAGAGATATCCTAAAACAAAATATATCTGGTATAATACTGTTTAGAAACTTTCCAGGTCACCAAAGCGCTGTCTTCTTAATCATTTATGTCTCACATTGTCTAAAAATGTACATACCTATATTTTGTAATAAGAAATGAAAAAAAATTCTGCGTTTTTGACTAATCAAGGTAGGTAATATTATCCCTGTTTTTCCATATCTGCGTCCTGAGAGATCTATTCTATCATTTACTACCTGTTGTTAGAATGAATTATGTCATGGATATATCAAATCAGACGAGGTCGTGAGCACCAAAAATTTAATTTATTATGCATCAGTTATTATGCGTTTTAAAGCATATATTTACTAATTAAACGTGATTTTGCATTTGCTTATATTCCTGAATTAGTTATTTACACAAGGTAAGCCACAAAACCCTTGGGAAATCAAGATAAGACGGATAAAGGCTAATACAGAATTCAATATTTAGTTTGGCGTATCATATAGTAATACCTTGTTTAGTATATGTACGAGCCCGAATATTTATAACTAACAAAATAAAGACTATACAACATGAATAAGTAATTTACAAAATTCGTAATCTAAATATGCTCATCTAAGGGAATATTTTATCAGTCTATGCATACCAATTAATACTCGGTAGAAAATTAATTTATTATGAAGAATATATCACAATGACCTAACGGTGACCAGGAAAACTGTTCTTATACTGTTGATGGGTTCGTTAGTAATTTGTTGCAGAGCATCTTGTGTTTTGTGATAGTGAATAGCCATGGCCAAAACTCCTATCACTCTAATCTAAGACAAATTTTAAAATGCAATTTTTAGAAATCATTATTATTTTATTATAAGCCAACAGCTTCATATTAAATAACTATATTTGTATATTCAAATTATAATTTTATAATTCAATTATATTGATCAAACTCCCTCATTGGTCTAGTAGTTAGGATGTTCGACTACAGACCTGATTTCCTGGGTTTTGAGTCCCGAGTCGGACCAGTTCAAAAATCAAAATTGTGTTTTCTATTTAAGATTTTCTCAATATTTGCCCGAAGTTGGGAAGATGACGGTGGGATCTATCCCCGTGCCTCGGAGAGCAGGTTAAGCCGTCGGTCTTGCGCCTGAACTCTCTTCGGTCGTGTCGGATTTTCGTCACATCGGATTATGAGAGTGAAGGAATAGAGAGTGCACTTGTGTAGTATGCCTGCCAATCCGCAGTGGAGCAGCGTGGTGGGTCTATGCTCTAAAAAGCCTCGCTCCTCGGAGTGAGGAGGCCTGTGCCCAGCAGTGGGACGTTAATGGGCTGCTACTTTTACTTACTTTTTACTATTTGATTATTAGGCTTAGGAGATTTGTAATTAGATCAGTAAGACTTGCGGTTTAATACTATTGGTGGACTTATTAGTTTTGAGTGGAGTTTTACAAGGGAGGGTAATGGTAGCACAGGAGAATGAGGGACATTCTCCTGCTGACAGTCTCTGTTAGTATCAACGTTGTCTATTAGCATTGTGTTTTGAATCATGTATTGTAAATAATATATAAAGAACAATCTCAGATAGTATTACTTATTCTTGAAATTACTGAACGAGTCTAAAACAATTTCCTAATTTTGCTCTTTTGGGAATTGAACCCAAGCTCATTCCTAGCGAAGAGACTCTCCTCCTTGCGCCAACAAATCTGACAGATATTGTCTAGACTTTAGACAGTTCACAATTTGAAGTCTACCAGAACACTGCTGGTAGTAAGTTAAGTGAGCTATAGTAAAACGCAGTTATTCTGTGATATTGACCGATTTTTAAGGGCCCACTCCACATAGGCAGCCGTTGTCCCTTTTAAATTATCTAAATTGACAGTCATACTTTTTAATAGCATTATATTTTTCAACGGGACGAGAGGAGCAACCATTAAGTATGTGGGTGTGCGGGGAAAGGCACATACAACGTTTGTGCATTTGCTACAGTACCGCTTGTCATTAAGCTGACAATCGAAACAGGTCAGAGTAGTACCTTTTAAGCCTTCCAGTGTAATAATAAATATAGTACGTTTCAATGGATGCTTTGATTTTATTGTATACTAATAAATAAAGTGATTATTCAAAATCATAGTGTTTATTCCATTAAAGGTAAGGTAACGTCCCACTACTGGGTAAAGACCACCTCATTCATATGACAGATGGTTTTAGAGCATAGACACACCGTGATGTTCCACTGGGGATTGGCAGGCGTAGTACAGAAGTGCACTCTCTATTCCTTCACTCTCATAGTCCGATTTGACTGAAGTCTGACACGACTGAAAAAAGATCAGGCACAGGACCGACGGCAAATATTGAAACAAATTAATAGAAAACTCAATATCGATTTTGAATTGACCCAACCCGGGACTCGAAACCAGGACCCCATATCTGTAGTCGAACGCGTTAACCGCTAGACCAAATTAGGTACTCGCTTATTTACTTTTTTCCGACAAGATGAAGGAAAAAAATCCAAAAAGGTATCAAAATAATCAGGTAGTTCCATAATTCTTATTCCATTCTGAGAAGGTTGTGGGCTCTTATTAGAAAAGGGTGCGTAGGATTCCTTGTGACTTTAGATTGTAAGTCGTTCTTTAGTGTCATCATCAATCGTACATTTAAATAATATATGAAAAAAGTATATTTGGCTATTTAAAAGTGCTGTACAGGCCTACTTGAATAAAGATATTTTTAATTTAAATTTCAATCACAACATACTTCCGTTTATCTTCAATTATTATATGAATAGGTTTGTTAGTATTCCGACAAGGGAACAGCCAATCTACTAGATACATTTAGCAACTGCCTGCGCGATTTATTTATCGACATACATTTTGTAATACACATAAAGATCATGTCACTTATTTACGGGCAGCGCGTTATCTGTCAATTGCTGCCAAACCTATTGTCAAAATCATTAAGAATATTGGAAGACTTATATGGTGGTAGTTTTCTTAAAATTTTTAAAGTTCTACGCAACTTTATTAATTATTTCTTTCATGTGAATCTCCTCTTGAATAATATAAATAAATAGTGAGACTGATCCAGTCGATTACGCGTAGTGCCTTGATATAGAGAAATAGGGACTCATTTCCTTATTATCATTTCCATTATATAGCTGCTCCCCGCCGTGTTTTCCGCGTAGGTCTGGATACCTGCGGAAATATGGGGAAACTAACATGTATACTGAATCCTATCCTGTGCGAATTCGGGGAATACCCCGATGCTATGGGAATTTAGGGAAACCTGTTCTTTGCAAGAATTTTACGCCTTAACAGAAAGATGGATACTGAATATAAAGTTGATAAAGCGAATAACTTAAAAGATTATATAATGAGTTTGTGAGTGATCCTTGTTCACTATTGTATACACATACCGATTGATCTAGAATAATGCAGACCCAATCAATATGTTTATATTTCGATGCGTGTATTTGTTACATGTTACAGTATCATTCTATATCAATTTCTTCAGGTATATCTACGATATTGTAATAGTTAAAGTGGCTTTTATTTCAACTAACTAGTTATAACAGCTACACTTATAAATGATGTTTTATAAAAACGTTTTTTTGTTGACAAATGATACTAAACGAGAGTTTTAATGATAGTCAAATTAAATATCGATCGATATGTCAAGTTATTTATAAATTTAATTAGTTTCCCAAGCAAAATGAAACAAAATATATATGATTGGCCACAGTGTTCATCACATAGGTTATTTCACTTATAACCGCATTGTTAAAACTAGTTTTTTAGTTAAGTTTCTTGCAAAATTTCGTTCGGTCGTTCTTACAACGAATAGCTTAGTTGTCGACACCAATATCACAATATTTCTTATTAAGCAAGCGTATATTGCAGTCTGTCTGTCAAGTGGTAAATGATTTCTGGAGCTTTTATAGCGTAAATATTGTTAAATACTTTATATTAATATAATTGTGATAGTCATATTTTTTTTTAGTTACGGGAGGCACGATTTATTCCTAAATAACAAATCATGTTTGATTATAATGTAATGTTATACACGCGAGCAAGCAAAGAGAAAATATAAAACATTTTTGACACAACGAAATGGGAAATGTCGTATTTATAAAAGGACTAAGCTATTACTATTTTACGAGGTCATTATAGAAACAATTAAATGTATGATTACGAGTCCTGGTGCGGTCGACCATTTATTTAAGCACATGGAGCCGTCGTTAACGACCCTTTAATTTTTTTGAACCTTTACGAGACAATAAACTTTAACAATTTCTACAACATATGAATAATATTACGACCCTTTTAATATAATTAAAATATTACATTACTTTTAAATTTAAATAAAAATAGAAAAAACAAAATTGCCCCTTAGTGACAAAGTTTTTTTATATATTATTAAAGTGGAGGTTGGTCTATGAAGGGTAAACTTGCTTCGTATCATCTTTCATGTATACACCAGGTAAGGTAAATCTCTACTAAATAATTGCATACTCTGGACTAGCAGAAGGCTTCGGCAACAGCTAGTTGCTACACAACCAGCAAAAAACGTACCGCCCAGCAACGAAATTTGTGTTGCAGTACGATTATGTACCATAAGAGGTAAATTGATTCTTTATTCTTAAATCGCGCGCAATAAAAAAATGCACGTAAGCACTCATATAGAAATCTTCAATATTTCATTATATGAGTGGTACGTAAAAGGCAATGATGATTGTCTATACGCCTTGATGATATCATCAATCTCTCTGTAATGGTCTCCTCAAATGCGAACGGTCGTCCGATACGGAACATTTGCTAAGGAGAACCCTTCCCATTCTACCTGACTGTTGTATAAGAACAGCGTGTCTAAGTGATTTTTTTCTCACATATACCAAGTTTTTTTCGATAGGAAAGAGTCAGCGGCTTATTTTAAGATTAGCTGTTGACTAGGTGTCGATCGCGTAGTTCCCAATGCTGCGGTAATTTGCGAAAAATTATTCGTAAGTGTTTATTTTGTCAAAGGAGTTACTATGCTAAATTTAAAGTCAATTACAAATACCTTTGTAGACCTCCTGATAACTGATTCTGTCATCATTTTGCATACAAACAATACTAGTTTAGTATTGTCTTTATAACGAAAAACTGTATTGGTGCATATCTATTTCCTAGTATAAAAGTATATCGGAGAATAAGAGAAAGGAAGCATAAAGCACAGTGGCGTGGAGTTCTCCGCCGACATCGTCATTAATAGCATGCATAATTTAATTTCTTATACTATAGGCGTTGGTGGGTAATGTTGGTGAATCAAACACTGTATTAATTAACTCGGATTATTATGTTCAATCATTTAATGTTCCCGATATCAATTTACACAAACTCATTAACAAGAAGAGCTAGGAACGCTATAGTTCCAACAGTCGACCGCTCTGGCGGAGCGCTCCCCGAGAACTACCGAGAGACTCCCGCCGGACTGCCACTATGACTCTGTCCCACGCCGATAGGCAGATGGCACCAGCCTTCCACAGACCCCTGCCCTCCGACAAGTATATAATAGACTTGAGACATGGTTTTTATTACTCGTGTACATATAATGTACTACCTGATTTCTAGGACTCCTACTTGGAAATACTATCACTTTTCTACGTTTTTATGTGCCTTCAAACATTGTATGACCTCAGCTTTTATACACAGTTAAGCCAACGCTATATTTTAGTGAAACATGCCAGTAACTTGAAGTATAACAAACTCTGGAAGACCAATATTTGACGTGTCAAGCGTTAAAACTAAATTCAAAGTTCATGGATACATAATTTTGTATATAACAAAGAAATTGTTGAAGGTTTCAATAATGTCTACAGGTCTTTGTAATTTGGCAATAAATAAATAATTATCAGCTTTCAATGTTTAATGTTTAAACAAAATTAAAAACAAAAAGTAGTACCAATAGATAGCACCGTATTTTAAGTCCTACACTTAATATAAGTTTTTAGAGGCCCTCACTAATTTGTAGGTTAAGTAATACTCTTCTCAAATTCTTCATTAGTTTCAATGACTAAAACACAATACTAACGATGACACAATCTAAGAATAGACGAATGTTCCCTGTGCTAAATTTCTTATGAATGAATACTCCTGTGCTACATTTCTTATATCAAACGCCCCACTCAAAAAATAATATGTTCACCAATCGCAGTCGTCGTAAAAACGACGACTAATCAGAAGTGTAGATTAAATTTGAGAATGTCCGGAATAGCGTTAAACCGAATGTAGTGCGTGTTCACTTCACTGACATAATTAAAAAGACCTAAGCATAATAAACAGATATACTAATTTAATAGCAAACCACAAATAAAATAATAAATTGTGCGATTTATCTAGTAACAAACAAAGGTTGTACATGCTCCTTCTTTTTTTTAATTGCAAAAGAAAAAAAATCACAAACTTTCAAACCTGACTACTTATTCAAAAATGAAGCCCAAACTTAAATCTGACAATGAATTCAAATATATAGAACATTTATCTATTTGAATCGTTATACAAAACAATTATTTAAGGTCAAATAACCTGTAATTATTTTTACTCTGATTAATGGAGTCTGTAAAAGCCCCTTTCTCGCCAGAGAACTTTATTTGCGAATAAAGCAGGTGACAATTTGATAAACGACTGTAATTTAACCAAATGCCGCTTGGAGGGGAATCCGTTGTCTCTTCTATTGCACTTTCGCAAAATGATTATGCTAAAAACGAATGGGTATATTCAATTTTTATATTTATTTTTATTACATGAGAATTATACGGGCAATAAGCTATCTATTACAACAATGTTGTGAAGAAAAGATAGTCCCTTCAAGCTTTTAAACACAACAGTTTACGTTGATTTATCAATCTGAACCTTTACTTAATACAAGAAACTTAATTTTTTTCCCCCTCAAACATAAAATTAATTTTCTTTTATACTATTTGTAAAGCTACAGTCGCGATTGTAGCGAATATATAAATTAAACGCGTACATGTACAAATATAGTCACTTTAATCAATAGTACTCATTAACACCAGTTATGTCACGCTATATACTTTATTACAATTTACTATACAAATAATTCACTGATTTACGACACACAATAAACACTTGATCCACTGATATCACATGACTGAATCTCCGCTGTGGCGCGATTTAACACGTAGACTTTTTTCCGCGGAAACGTCTCACCGGCGCTCATTTCATGATCAATGCTGCTACTCGTTTCCGCCGGAAAGCATTCGACAACAATAGATTTCGAAAATACGAGAACGTTTTAGAAAAAGAGATTCGTGAATGTCGTTAGATAGGTTTAAATGATAAAATATGATATATGAAATGTAGGTAATACGCGAGTAGTGTGAATTAAATACGCCGCAGGTAGAAACAGAGAACGGACTGTGTGTAATGTTCTCAGTGAATATAAGTATTGTGTTTGGAGATATATTATTAGTAAGTGATTTTAAGACGCATTAATAATTTATAATGTCACAACATCTAAATCGGATGTGTCAGTGCGTTCCGTTGTGTGAGCTCAGGGTTTAAAATGATGTGATATAGCCAATGTAAGGATATGTGTTGGGCTTCAAGATAGACACATGATGGCTTACACCCCTTATCGAGTTATTAACGGTGATGCTGTCGTAGAATATCCTGGTGAAGGTCACGCTGTACGTACGTACGTATGTACGTTCCCGCGATATCCACCTGAATACAAGTAAATAAATGATATTAGTTTAGCTCAGTCACGAATATGCTTAACCGTGGAGTCTTCTCAGAGACGGATGTGACATAATGAACCTTGGCAATTAATTATATTAATGGTTATCCCCAAATATGAGTAAACAAGACATGAGGAGGAATTTGAAAATTACATTTAATAAATTGTTTATGTCTGCTTTTAGGCAAGTCTCATTACAACGCAAAGACATAATATCATAAAAAATTGCACTATGAAGAATACATTTGCAAGTTATATAGTGCTCAAAACACTTTGTATTTTACTGCGTACTAAGATCAATATACTATCTCCCAAAGTCGTTATTTCAAGATTGCTTAAAGAAATATATATGATATCACTAACACTTGGAAATCCTAAGGATTTCATCGCAATCATTGCTGACGGCATCCATCAGTCTGGCTTTGACATTACTGAGATAAGGTCTCGAAGGAAATAGAATCGCAATAGATTTTTCGGCGGACATATTTCTATTTTGTAGATGTAATAGAGTCTAATTATTTAATCGTAATATTAAACAAAGCGTATCTGTACGTAGAAAAACGGACTCAAATTCTGACTATGTCTTCTCGTTAAAGGAATCTATAAATAGTTAAGACTGTAGCCCGAAAAATATAAGCTGGTGACATTAATGAGACTAGTAATTGTACCGAGAGTGAAAATAAACTAAATATACGAGAATAAAATATTTCATCCGAAAGATATTACATTTTTTTGAGTACATACATACATACATAGTATCTTGCCTCATTCCCAAATAGGCAGGCAGAGACCACGTCTTTCCACTTGCCACGATCCTTGCATATCTCTTTCGCTTCTTTCATTCTCATTAAACCTTTCATACAGGTTCGTCGGGTTAGAGTATTCTTGACCCGGGCCCTTATTTAAAATATCCTGGTTTTGGTCTAGGAAAGTTCGCATTGGTCTTCCCCTTCCAATTTTCCCATTCACTCTTAACTTATAAATCCTATGTCAGTCTCCTTTCATTCAATATCTCTACGTGCCAAAACCATCTAAGCCAAACTATTTTTTAAAGTCAAATTGTAAATTTGAACTGCGTCTTGTTATACGATTGGTCTTATAGCCCGAAAAAATTACAATTCAAACAGTTGAATGATCGAGGTCAAAAACTAAATCATACACATTTTAACTTGCAAAACTATATTTAAAAGAGTTGTTTGCGGATTTTTTTCAGTGGAACCGACGTTCCGAATCGGTGGTAGATTTGTTACTAATGGATAGACTACTGGCGATTCAAAAGTGCTAATTGGGCCTACTTAATTAAAGAATATTTTTTTCTGATTTTGTTGTGCATAAATATACAAATGTGTATCAACGAGTCCCCCTGCACTCAGTTTCTAGACTATTTGTTAGTTGAAAATGATTGATATTGTTTTTAGTGTTAATGATTTTGTAAGTATATTGTGGCTTCAAAAGCTTACATCCGTATGCAAACTGCCGTAAGCATATTCTCCGGGGGCACGTATTTCAGTAACTTTCATATGGCATCGCGTATATAAATTGTTCTTTTAGACATTTAATGATAATTTATGCAGATAATTTGCATCTGTGCAAATATTGTTGCTCTATAGTTAAAATTTATTCCCCAAAGTGTACCGGAACGACCAATATAAATTAAAATAATTACGGCCACTCTGTGAAATAGTGACTTAGGCTTGCAACTTCTCTAGGCTGTTTCAATTAATTTGGTTCTTTCTAAATGTGAATAGCATTTTATAGTAAATGTCAAAATAATTTAAAGTAATTTATAGCCTTACACGTTTTTCATATAATAAATGTATCTATATCCATAACCACATGATGATTTTTAACAGCATTAGTAGAATGAGAAGGTACAAGTGAAAGTTGTGAAAGAATTTAAATACTTGGTGTCTAAATTTACAAAAGATGTAACATGTGAAAGTGACATTGAAAGGAGTGTGAATGCAGGGGATATGGTAAATGGTGTTCTGAACGTCTTTATGAATAGCCAAATGGTGTTCCAAAGGGCCAGAATGGCTGTGCATGTAGAAGAAGCATAAAAGTAAAATAAATACGGTAGAAGTGAGAAGATTGAGAAGTTTGAGTGGATTGAAACTGAGTGACAAAGTAAGAAATAGTGTGATAAGAGAACGTTGTGGCATAAAAGTAGATGTGGTGACTAAAATTGAGAAAGGTATGCTTAGATGGTTTTAGGACTGACTAAAAGGATTTATGAGTCAAGAGTGAATGCGAAAGTTGGAAGGGATAGACCAAGGCGAACGTTCCTGGACCAAATCCAGGGACATTTTAAATCAAGGTCAGGTCAATGGTACCATACTATGTTATTTATTGCCGTTTACCTTGTTGTTATGGAACTGTTTACAATAAAGATTTATCAGATTCATCTTGTTGTTGATTTGAAAAGATTTATGTAATTTTAGGACTGAGCTCACGACTATAACAAAGCATCCAAGAGGGTCATGTAAGCACTCAGGGGCACGTGTTGCTACCTATCAAACTAATGTAACAAAGCCGACTAAGTCTTGTATTATGCAAACAAGCATCATGTAAGGCGAGGATTTATGAGCGAAGTTCGTCGAGGCTCGCACGCTGTGGGGAACAGTTCACTGATGCTCTAAATATTCATATTTAGGTTAGAAGCATTTTATTTTGGACTACTCTTCCCTTATAACTTCTTCCTGCTAATTCAATAACATCAGTTACTTTTATGTCCTGCTATTGATAAAAGGATAATAGGTAGCATTAAACAGTTTATAGGCCAAATGGGTGTTTTTAAGTGACATATCATGGTAAATGAATATTACGGATGACAATCGTGTATATAGATAAAATACTTCTAAAATCTTATATGTGTTTAAAATCTTGAATAAATGCACAGTAATGTAATGTCAAATTGGTTTCAGAAGTTTAATGAACAAAAATCTTTTTAGTTATGAAATGATTGGCTTACAAACACATTTTATATCGTGGAATCTTTTCGAGAAACTGAAAATTACGCTGAATCAAATAAATAATTAACATATTTACGAATACTTTACATAAATTAAAATTGTAGATTTTAGAAAATATACATTTACTGTCTTAAAATAGAATTGAATGGGTTGCCTGCAAAATAACTGTTCTTGAAATAATCTTTATGGTATGTTTCCATAATGCGCCGTTCCTTTTTCTTATTCAGAAATTTACGGATCTTTAGAATCTGGTATATAAGAGATGCAAAGCAAGTACTATATTAGACTATTTTCGGGATTTTATTTGTATTGAAATAATACTCATGTCTTTGGGGTATCGTTTAGCGCTTGACTGTGACCTCACCGGATAGTAAGAATTAACTTATCTCTTAACTGTTTCTACACGGTATCGTAACAGAGCTAAAATTTATACTTTTGTCTTTGCTGATAGGTGTTTGCCACACTGAAGCCGGGACCAAAAATGAAAATTATAACTTCGTAAATTGCCCATCAAACTCAAGTTCTCTAAGTGGAAAGTACCTACTTATATACCTATACACAATATATAGCGTAAGGCAAGGTACATCTATAGTAAATTAAATTACAAAAGCTCACCATAAAAAATATAGTCGAACTCATTCTTTTATTTAAAAAAAGATAATTAGCAGCCTCATTAACGTCCCACTGCCGGGCACAGGCCTCCTCACTCTTAGAAGAGAGAGTTTTCCGAACATAGACCCACCACGCTGCTCCACATCGGGATGGCACGTAAATGTAGTACACAAGTTCACTCTCTATTCCTTCAGTCTTATAGTGGTATGTGGCGGCAATCCGCCACGATGGGAGAGAGAACAAATTTCATATGATCTGTGCTATTTTGTAATTTACATTACGACGTTTCAAAGACATCCGTGATCTATAATCTATATTATACTTGACGTAATATTAACTATTCTAAGAGACGATATTTTATATTTTCTTGTTAATAAATATATTAATATATCATTAGCATGATCACTTTACTACTCATACTTCTGAGTGGATTGAAACTGAGTGACAAAGTAAGAAACAAGTGAACGTTGTGATACAAAAGAAGAAGTAGTTACTAAAATTGAGAAAGGTATGCTTAGATGGTTTGGTCACGTAGAGAGAATTAATGAAAGGAGACAAAATGGAGCGAAGGAGATATGCAAGGATCGTGGCAAGAGGAAGGACGTGGTCTCTACCTACCCTTGTGGAAATGAGGCGTGATACTACGTATGTATGTACTTTAATACGTTTCCATAAAGATATCAAGAAAAAATCGTCGATATACTATAAGACTGCCTTTTTTACATTTGCTTATGTAAACCTTGTGTATTATATATTTCTGTTTCTTTCGAGAAGTACAATAAAGAGTATTATATCTATAGTCGTATCGGATATTTTATTCTATAAACAAAAATTAAAAAATAACAGATAAGTCAATCAGTACAAAACGAACAAACATACCTGCCGAGGAATTGATCTCGTGAACCTTTTATACCAAGGATGAGTAACCCTTTAACTATCTAGTAAACTTTTTTTTTTCTTTATAATAACTTATATTAAAGTCTACTTGAGTTTAATCGATTATATTCAAAAGATCGCAATTAAACTTTTTACAAGCTTCTATTGTTTTTATTCAGATTAATTGAGATTCTAAAAGCCCCGCTGTTGTTGGAGAACTTTATTTGCAAATAAGGCAGGTGACAATTTGATAAACGACTGTAATTTCGCCAAATGCCGCTTTGAGGAGAGTTCGTTGTCAGTTTACCGTGTTTTAATAGAAAAAAATTTAAAAAAGTATCATTTAATTAATTGAAGAAGAGGTAGAGAGAGATACTATATCACAGTAACAGATACTATAATAAAAATAGTTAAAAAATTCTTTGTTAAAATCTTATTGCTATTAAGCGATTGTTTTCGGACAACTTATGGCTTAAGGATATAGAAGATATTATCAATTTACAGATACGCTAATGGTTTATGGAAATATATATTAAAATATATACTTGTGGTACGTTTATTATCCAAAGTGACAAATCTATGGAATATCTAAGGAAATAGTATGCTGATAGGTGAGTTATTGACTATAATCTCATGGTAAGTGATAATACAGTCTCATAACAGCACGTTAAAATGATAAGAGATACCTTTAAATAGTTTTTATACAACATCAAACTTTAAAGCAAACGTTGTATATTCGTGGATAGTATTAGGTCAATGTTATTAATAATATGTCATTCATTAATTTTTTTTAGAAGATCATACAAAGTGAATTTCTTTTTCACAATATATTGCTTAGGTCGTTTTTACGCTCTTAGATAGAATTCGTCTCATAGTTCCCCGTCTACATGCCTGAACATAAAGCTAAATCTGGTTAAGCTTCTTTGTCTTCCAAAGGGTAAACTATAGGGCTATAACTTTTGTATACTGTACCGATACTACGGATGGCAAACGAATAAATCGTATTAGAGCCCGTCGATTTAATAACGATAAAAGTTTCTGAAGTGCTCGCAAGTAATCGTAATGAAATTCTGTCTGGTTAGGAAAGGGGTTATGACGGAAGCTTTTATTTAGCATATAGAATTGAAAATACTCCATTTATCTTTATATTCACTTTAACAAATGTTAAAAAAATGTCAGTTTTTACATAGTATAAAATGAAAGTCATTTTTAGCAATAGATACAGTGATTCAAGGGGAAGGTTTATATTTGTAATACATACATATTATCGTACATGATGTGGTGACATTTTTAATTGCATACGCTGGTAAAACCTTACGACATAGATCAAAATAATTTGTTACCGAATAGTATATCTTAAAAACAACGATAAAAATCCACGATGGTACATGTATATATTTATCTCTAAAGGATAATTCACGGTAAACATTTTTATCTTTTACATATTACAAAAAAAATGTGTTATTTATTACGAGCTATTTTATACAATATAGTTTTATTTTTCATTCAACAAAATATATTGCATACGTTATATATTTCATGTAGATTAAAACTGCTGAAAATAGCATTTCATTAAAATGGATTTCTTGGAAGATATCACAAATATAAAATGCGTAGGGCGGCTGGTAAGCCGTACTTTCGTTACACACTTGAAGCCCTTTTCAACTGATGTGCATCAAATCGGTTTCATAATGAAGGCAATAAAGTGAATATAAAACTATTAAACTCAATCGATGCTCACACAGATCCTCATCGCGAGACCTTTGAATCTCCTGCACGACGAACGTTCATGTAAACTTTTTAAATCTACGTGAAATAATAAATTTAGACTTTGATGAGTTAATATTCTTTTGCTCTTGGATGTGATCTCACCTAATGGTCTGTAACAATACAATATCAAGTGACAATGTTCAATTCTAGCAGGTGTTTAATAAAATTAACGATTTATCTTTACTTGTAGTGTGGTGAAATGAGAGTATAATAAAAGTCTGACGTGTACACGGTGTATATTACAATAAAAATGGTCAAACATATTATATTAATTATAGGTGTATGGTTTTGTTATGGTTATTAAAATCATGAATAGCACGAGACCAAGTAGTTGGATACTTCCTTCTTTTTATGTAGGCCGATGTAACAAGTAGTACCAGCGCGGTAAGGGCACCGAATCCAAAAAATCAATCACCCTGATAGCTGGTACTGATTGAACGAAGCCAACAATCGATGTTCATTTGGCGTGGCTCTCCTAACTTTATCTTGCATAACATTATATTGATGTAATGTATTTAATATGTACTTATATTATCAATCTAGAGAGTTGCATTCAAGAGCAGTTAAAAAAGTATTTTAGTGTTGGATACCTCATATATACAAGAAGACTACACAAAAATTGTATTATTATGCGTCGATTAGAGACTTTAAAACAATTAGATCCAACTAAAGTACTTGGTGCGCTAAGGTACTAGCTTATTTAAAAAGTCAATAATGTAAAAGTCAAAGAAAAATGTTTAAACGAAGCTTTATTTCCATTCAAGAGCTTCTATTAAGTCTTGTTCAAAAGGTTTGAAGTTAGGTATGCCATCATTATGTATAACTAAATTGTTCCTCTTCAGAAGTTCTAAAAAAGTAGCAAAAACATATCTCTTAACGACAATTCATTATAATTTTTTATGATAATGTAATTTATTATCTCTCCAACCCTAAATGCCTAAATCACAGAGCCTGTATCTTTTTCACATTTCAGTAGAATATCTTATAAGTCAGTATTAATATCTATAAAAATATTAACTGCTTCTATGATTTAGTGAAGAAGTTGTGGTCAAATTAAAATACAAAAGTTTTCGAGTGGGACCAATATTGTTGTCGAATTTTTCCTTATTACAAATATTTTTAGACAGCCTCGCTGATGCAGAGGTATGAGTGCTCGCTTTGCCAACAGAGGTTCCTGGTCTAAACTGGTGGGAGACTTTGTCAAGACTACTTAACACACTACCAGCAATGACGTATTGCCAATTAAAGAGATTTGTGTTCCGTTACGATACTGTGTAGAAAGGTTAATTACCTCTTACTAGATTAGCGCGCTTTCGTCTTAGATTGTATCATCGTTTACCATTAGATGTGATCTCAATCAAATGATAACCTATCAGCAATAAAAGACTACGATTATAAGTATAATAATAAAAGTTCACTCACGAGTCTTCGTTCATTAATATATTATAGTTTTTTAGATACATATTGTAAACTATAATGGGTAACCTATAATTAGGAAACATTACATAGGAAGCATGTATTTTTTTCTTCCTAATTGGCACCGTATATTACGAAAGAGGGTCTCATATTACCCATTACCTATTTACCAATAGCTTGTTCCTCGTCCATCATCAATCTTGCAAGCAGTGCAATTGATCACGCAGCCCTAATAATGTATTGGTGAATTAGTTTCTTTTAAAGCAAATGCACTTATATGGTAAAATCACGTAGGAAGTAATTCGGCATATAACGATAGTATATTTAATGGTAATTTACACTTTTCGTAAAAGGGCACTTTAAAGGGTATATTCTTTAAAAAACTTAGCGTGTGCTCATCACACAACAAAAGTGAAAACTTAAAGCGAGCGAGGTTAACTATACGAAATGCAATTATTTTTTGTTCTATATTCACGATTTAATAATATTGTACTGTCTTATTGCCACCGTAATTTGCCCGCTTTTTTTAACGGAAATAACCGTAGCCTGTTGCGCCTCGCACAGACGTTTTTGCGTCGATTGCTCCGCGGGTCTCATGACGCTAAAGTGGCTCTTGGGACTTAAATGTTCATGAAAGACTACCAAATATTATGATTTTTATGTTTGCTAATAGTTAAACTATAAAATGCTATCTTTATTAAATTAAGACTCCGATGTAGAATCATGTTGCGCAAAATTTTGAGATAGAGAAAAAAGTCCGTCTTGCATTTATAGGCTCGTATCTTAAAAATTAAAACTTACATCAAAGGTTTTCCATGTTATTCATATCACCTATATAATTAAAAACATAAATAATTAACTAATAAACATACACACTTTATAAAATATCATAAAAAACTTAACGATCTTTGACTCGACACATGCACCGTTAGTAACGGTCACTTTGTAACTGACTTGTTTTTGTTTTTTTTTAATTGTCTGGTGTTTTCAGTATCCAATCTTAGTAACAGTATATTAAATATTTAATAACTATAGCATTGACGCTTTGACTATATCTCTCTCTCCACGTACATTACAAAACCTAGAGTGGATGGCACAGTTATTCTTTGAAGAATGCTTTATTATAATGTCGAATCCAGTTCGACATAGGAGTTGATGTGAGAAATTAATATAATGTAATTTTGTGGGGAATAGCTATTCCCCACACAATCACCTGGGTAATTCCCGGTTCCATATGAGTACAAGAGAATCTATACATTGTAACTGGGTCTATGAACTGACTCACTGATCTAGTGATCAGCAGTTTCGACTGCAGACATGAGGGCCGAGTTTTCTGTTAAGAAATTCTCAATATTTGCTCGAAGTTAAGAAGGTGGTGGTGTGATCCACCCCCGTGCCTTGGAGAGCAGAGAGTCGGTGCTACGCCGATTTTGCTCCAAGTCTTGTGGGATTGCCATCTCATCAGACTATGAGGGTGAAGGAATAGAGAATGTTTTTGTGTTTGCAATTTATACATGAGATTAGCCACCGTAGCTGAAAGCGGTCTAAGAGGTCGAACAGACTTTTCTAAATTTCAATACAATCGCGGATAATTTTGAAGCTCTCGTGATGTAAAGTAATCTAAAACCATTTTCGCTTTTTTGCTTATTGAAACCAATTTAAGACACATTGATTTGATAGATTAAAAATCTAGAAAGGACTTCGGTGGAAACACTATTGTTATTTATGTGTAATAAAATCTACTAGACAAGACAAAACTTCCTGTTATCAACTGACCTGCAAAGAATACTGTCTGACACCTTTCTGCGGAAATATTTCCGTGTTACAGTAAAAATAACATGATATCGTGAAATATTCCGTCTATGGGACGGAAAGTCATACCAACCCTTCTAAATTTTATCCCCGTACGCTTTATTAGTAATTTCTGTTATTCGTTCAGTTTTATTGGGCCATAAATATTTGGTTGTTTGGGAATATTGAAATGGATTTATTGTGGGATCTCATCGACCGTTGCGTGATTTCTAGATGAATATCAAAGGCTTATAAGAATATATTTCAATACAGTCAAGAAATAAAATCTTGTCTGTATATTTAACTTTCTTCTTGTCTGTAAGATTTTGCTAAATCATTTAATCGCTCGCATTTTTTATACACAAGGGGTGCCTAATAAGCATATCCTGTGACTTTAGTTTCTCTAAAACAATATTTGCTAATATGAAACTTAAATATTCGTCTTTATTGTAACAAATTTAATAGACCAATTTTTTTTATGGGTACACGTAAAAACTTTCGCTGCCTAGAGAACTAAAAGGTTATCTATTTGATAGTGTTCAAATAAATGTAATTTATACGTTTGCAAATATCGTATCTGAAGTAATGGACATTAAGCTTACTCTCTGAGAGCGTATCCAGTGGAGGCAGATTTAGTAGATTTAACTTTATGCGAAGGCGTACCGACGGGAACTAACAGGCTCTGCTTATCAGGACTGATCGCTCGTATTGCAAATATACGGCGCGCAAAGGGATATGTAATCGAAGGGGAAATATCTCTATTTTTTTTCGTATAAGCGATGGCACAATGAAGACAAAGAAGCCCCGCAATATCAAGTTAGATAGCCATTATAGAAGAACAATGGCACTTAACGTCATCCAGTGAGTGCTTTTAACAAGAGACAACAAGTAAACATCTTGCAAAGATTGTTTCCTTTGTCCTATTTATTGTACACTATCTGTTCCGTGCAGTGGAGCGAGTATTCGCTTCATAATTCCCGGCAGGGTATATTAGGACTTGCCCCCTGTTGTGAGGCTGCAAGATGCAGAAGAAAGCATTAGAATGGTAAAGGAAAAGAGCCGTTATGCCCATTTGCCCCCCTTTCTTCACTCTTTTAATCGGATTCATCAAACTTAATGTGTCAATAAACATCTGGCACCTACCAATCGGATGAAGCAGGTTCCAGTGGGTTTTAATATGAATCCTTATCTAGTCTAGGAAATTACATTTTCTAAGTTGTCAGTGACTGGTGGGTAGGCTTCGGCTGTATTAAGTAACCACTCTACCAGTAAAGACATGCCGCCAAGCACAAATACCATAGATATTATAGAAATAGCATTTTATACATATCATTTCTATTACAAACTTGAACTACTAATTGATAAACATTTTTTATTCGTACAGGTCACCATTTCACTGTAATCTTACCTGAAAGTAAGTAAAGTATGATACGGTATAAGATGGTAATCCACTATCTTGATAAGATGTTAGGAGGTTCGATGGTGTTGCTGGCGCAGTGGTACGGGTAGTCGCTTTGCTAGAATAGGTCCCGTGTTCAAAGCCTGGTGTGAGGCTTCGGCCGTGACTACTTTTAACTATGGCTGACAGTTTAGCGCTTGACCGTGTTCTCACTTGATCGTAAGTGATGATGCAGTCTAAGTTGGAAGCGCGCAAATCTGGTAAGAAGCGACATACCTCTGACGGTTTCTACACAGCATCGTGCCGGAAGACAAATCTCTTTGTTTTGGCAGTACTTCTTTGCTGGTAGGGTAACTAGCCACGGCCGAAGCCTCCCACCAGACTACTGCTTGGCGGTACATCTTTCTGTAATTAGCGCACTTTCATCTTAGACTGTATCATCACTTACCACCATATATTCAAAGTCAATTTAAAACCGCTATTAGAAAGGTATCTGTAAATTGCGAATTCCTATTTTGTTTTTTCTTTCTCCTGTGACTAATAATTAAAAGTAATAACAATAAATTGATTGCCCTTTTCACTATACGCCACTTTCAAAGCCATGAAAAGCAATATGTTATAACTGAATATTTAAATAGCTGAAGGATTGTAAATAAAAAGTACAAAATACACTTTCTTTTCTACATTTTCCAAGACAGATTATATTAATATGTCATAAAAAAAGTCCCCGGAGACAAAAAGGGGCTTCGATATTGCAAGCAACATCCATTTCACGGAAACAATAGTCCTTTATGATATTCAATATATCACTGAAGATAAAAAAGATACATGATAATATTGTTTACCAGTCGACAAATATAATTATTCCTTGCCCAGAATCTTTTACATATATTTATAATAAAATTTCCCTGATTCGTGTTGCTGGATTTGTTCTATCTTAAGAGATGGGATAGGTTTCAGTTTAATTTAGAATAAAAATAATAGCAAATATTATTTGAAATCGAGAGATTGTTAAGTTAGTTATACAACTAAGTTTAATTAGCATCAAATAACATTTTAAGTCCCTTAATGAAGTGTACCGAGGCAAAGTTGTACGAGTTAACTAGTATAAAAATATTTTCTGTTTATAACTTGTGGAAGGTTTTTTTTATAATATTCGACATTGTGCTTTTTCTGTAAAGGACAACATCGCCAGGAAACTTATATCTACCGGAAACAAAGGAGTATGTAAGGTAAAGGTAAGGTAAGTAGCGGCCTGTTAATGACCCATTGCTGGGAACAGGCTTCCTTGCTCTTAGGAGAGAAGGTTTTAGAGCATAGACCCACTACTTTGCTCCACTAAGAGTTGGCGTGGTATTTGTAGTATGAAGCATGTGCAGCCTGCTTATCTGTAGTAAAATCATGCACTGGCGGATATCTAGGAATACATATCTGATATTATAGGAAAAAGGATTCTCTTTGTTCCTAAATTTAGTTTAAATAGTATCAGACTCAGTTACAGCTAAGCAGGATCATATTTAACCAGTTATTTATTTTTAAATTACTACTATTTAGATATTATTTTACTTAATACATCAAACCCTACAATTATAAACTAAAATATATTTAAGAATTTTATATTTAAGTTTCTGGCACTATTCTACCCTATTATTTATTTTATTCAGCTTCTCATCAGACAGAGGTTGTCTGGAAGAGATTGCTTGCAGCAATAAGACCGCCTTTGCAGGCTTATATCATAGTAATAAGTCTCTTATCTTATGTTTTTTGTTTTTATCGTGTGCAATAAAGTATTCTCTCTCTATTATATATATTTTTTTCAATTTCTAATATAACTTTTCACATTCTTTAGAAATATCATGTATAAATTTTTATTATTCATCCACTAAAATTGTAATACATTTCTTGACACGATATAAATAGTTTTATTCAAATATTAATTCACTAATGAAATTTATTTCATTAATAATGGTATTTGTTAAAAATTTTTCATATATTGAACGCTCATGTAAATAGTTTATAGGGATTTTTGTAAGTAATGAGTTTAAGAGATTGTTAAAGATTGAGTACTTGAACATATTTTTTATATTACTTGTTTAAGAGCAAATGTACCAATACTTTCAGTGTTATACGAGAAAGTTTAAAGTGCTTCCCTCGACTGCAAGTGCGGTTCTACAGAGTTAAGGATATGCAATAAGACATTTAAACAGTTCCGCCATTACACTCAAAAACCAAGTTAAGAAGTATTTGAACATAATATCTTCCCAGTTTCACACATGCTTCATGCAAATGGGCACGAAATTTACTACTTAAATTTTGAATCACTTATCGCTCTGTGTATCAGAAGAATACATTATTAAATAAGAGTTTTTAAACGCGTGGCATACCATATTTATATAAAAACACAAAAATGATTCTACTTCTGTCGATTATAGACTTTGAAACATTCAAATCTTTGTGCTATAAAACGAATTGATTAAAGAGGGAAGATGGTTTTTGACCACTAATTTCACTCGTTCACTCAGTCAATGAATTATCACTTTGCTCTGGCCCTGAAATTGATTACTTACGCAATGCAGACGGTCACAAGTACGGTATATATGCACGTGTATATTGTGATAGGAAAAGCTAATAACTTTTGATAAAACTTTATGTTCGGTTTCATATACCTATAATGTGTATACTTTAGAAAAAATTGAGTTCATATACAATAATGTACAGAGATGCCGAATTGACTACAGCTACATACACGCGTTGAAGTGCTTGTACGAAAACGCCACCATGTCAGTCCGTATACAGGCCCAAAGCACAGCGTCTATCCAACTGCAGCGTGGAGTGCGACGGAGAGATGTTATCTTTCCGAAGTTCTTCACTGCGGCGCTGAAAGACCTTGTTAAGCTTTTGGAGTGGAACGGACACGTGGGCATCAATAACAACGGCGAGTACATCACTCATCTACGGTTTGCCGATGACGTAGTTATTATGGCAGAGTCTCTCGAAGATCTCAATACAATGCTCGGCGACCTCAGCAGAGTTTCTCAACAGGTGGGCCTGAAAATGATCATGGATAAGACGAAAATTATGTCTAATATCCACGTACCGCCACACCCAGTTATCGTTGAGAACTCAGCTCTCGAAATTGTTGACGAGTACACTTATCTGGGATATATAGTCCAGCTAGGTAGGTCCAATTTCGAGAAGGAGGTCGACCGCCGAATTCAACTCGGTTGGGCTGCGTTCGAAAAGCTACGCCAGATATTTTCGTCCGATAACCCTCAGTGCCTGAAGACCAAAGTCTTCGAACAGTGCGTGTTGCCAGTGATGACATACGGTTCTGAGACGTGTTCGCTGACAATGGGCCTCATGCGGAAGCTCTTAGTCACTCAGCGTGCGATGGAGAGGGCTATACTCGGAGTTTCTCTGCGTGATAGAATCAGAAATGAAGAGAGACGTAGTAGAACCAGAGTCACCGACATAGTCCTACGAATTGCGAACCTGAAGTGGCAATGGNCTGCGTTCGGGAAGCTACGCCAGATATTTTCGTCCGATAACCCTCAGTGCCTGAAGACCAAAATCTTCGAACAGTGCGTGTTGCCAGTGATGACATACGGTTCTGAGACGTGTTCGCTGACTATGGGCCTCATACGGAAGCTCTTAGTCCCTCAGCGTGCGATGGAGAGGGTGATAGAATCAGAAATGAAGAAATCCGTAGTAGAACCAGAGTCACCGACATAGTCCTACGAATCACGAACTTGAAGTGGCAATGGGCGGGGCCCATAGTCCGAAGGACCGATGGACGTTGAGGGCCGAAAGTACTGGAGTGGCGACCCCGCACCGGACGGCGCAGTATAGGCAGATCCCCCACAAGGTGAACCGACGATATAAAGAGGATCGCTGGTAGCCGCTGGAGCCAGGCGGCGCAAGATCAGGCCTTGTGGACGTCATTACGTGAGACCTATGTCCAGCAGTGGACGTCCATCGCTTGAAGCGACGACGACGACGACGACGACAATAATATAGCAGGTAATTGGCGCAATTTCGTATCTCTATTGAAATGGGAAATTGGGGTAGGAGGATTAAAAACACATTACAACCTATTGTCAGACCTGTCAAATATATAAAAATTGGTCAAGCCTTTGCGGAAGATGTTGATAACTCTTAGATTGCCAGTGATAACTACTAGTTGACGTCATGTCGCAACGCGGGCAACCAGAAATATAAACATCTCTATTTAAGTCATAATGTGTATTATCTATTTCGCTTCTCGGTAACTGTCATAACAAAATATGCCTAGAAAAACAACCGGAAAATAGAAATAAAATAAATCAGTTACAAAATTACTGTTACTAACGTTTTTCGCGTCGAAGGTCGCTAAGTTTTCTTGTAGTAATTTATGAATATATTATGATATTGACTATGAGTGTTTATTAGTGGTTATTTGTATTTTGATACAAGTATATATAAGTGATTTGAGTTTTTAGACATCAGCCTATAAAAACAAGACGGACTTTTTTCAGTATCTCAAAGTTTAGCGCAACATGACGTTACACTAGAGTCTTAATTTAATAAACAAAAGATAACATTGTATGGTTTAACTATTAGCAAATATAAAAATCATAACATTGCGTACTCTTTAATGAACATTTAAGTTCCAAGAGACACTTCAGCGTCATTCGACCCGGGGAGGAGCGGGGCAGGCGCCGGTTATTTCCGTTAAAAAGCGCGGGCAAATTACGGGGCCCAATAAAAAACGCGGCCGGACAATTTAAAGATAACAAACACTGTGACATGAGATTTTAGTACATTAGATGAGTTTGTATATTCAAAAGTGTAATTCTTTGTACTGCAAAGTTGTGAACATTTCATAGGTTGCAATAATCTCGAGATAAATGAGAACAAGAGACATTGTGTAACTGCCACAAGAAGAAGATAAAGTGTTGACTCATTGTCTTAGATATCAGTTAAAACAGCCATTAGCAATGAACAATAGCATTCTGTTTATTTCAATAAGTCCCTGGAAAACAAAAGTGCTTAACGATGTGAAAATGTACTTATAAACAACACAAATTATTTAGAATCTTTAATTATACAACTACACAAGGTGGTGTTTGCGACGATTGCCCACTGGGAGAAAGCCCGCCAGCCCGCCAGCCCGCCAGCCCGCCAGCCGCTTTTTAAATCTCTTATATCTTCTAAGAAATCTATTTCAATGAAATGCTGTTTGAGGCAGTTTTGATCAACATATAACATACATAATGTATTTATTTGCACAAGGATTAATACTGTTTTCTATAAAATAACTGCCTCATTGGTCTAGTGGTTAGTATTTTCGCCCCAAGTCATGAGGGTATCGAGTCTGGGTCGGGCCAATTCAGAGATGGATATTGAATTTTCTCACACTATTAAGATTTTCTCAATATTTGNAAAACAAAAGTGCTTAACGATGTGAAAATGTACTTATAAACAACACAAATTATTTAGAATCTTTAATTATACAACTACACAAGGTGGTGTTTGCGACGATTGCCCACTGGGAGAAAGCCCGCCAGCCCGCCAGCCCGCCAGCCCGCCAGCCGCTTTTTAAATCTCTTATATCTTCTAAGATACCTTTTTTAATGAAACGCTGTTTGAGGCAGTTTTGATCAACATATAACATACATAATGTATTTATTTGCACAAGGATTAATACCGTTTTCTATAAAATAACTGCCTCATTGGTCTAGTGGTTAGAATTTTCGCCCCAAGTGATGAGGGTATCGAGTCTGGGTCGGGCCAATTCAGAGATGGATATTGAGTTTTCTCACTCTATTAAGATTTTCTCAATATTTGCCCGAAGTTGGGAAGTTGGGGGTTTGTTTCGCCCCTGTGCCTCGGAGAGAACGTTAAGCCGTCGGTCCTGCGCCTGATCTCTCTCCGGCCGTGTCGGATTTCCGTGACATCAGCCTATGAGAGTGAAGGAATAGAGAGTGCACTTGTGTACTATGCCTGCCATTCCGCAGTGGAGCACCGTGGTGGATCTATACTCTAACAATGTAAACGTAATGGGCTGCTACTTACTTATATATACTACACGTATTATTTGTAATATGTAAAAGACAAAAATGGTAACAGTGGGTTATACTTTAGAGATAAAAGTATACCATCGCGGATTTTTATCGATGTTTATAAGATATACAATATCGTGGCACTGTAATTTGATTTATCTTGTAAGGTTAAGGCAACATTTGCGATTTAAGCACATAAATATTTGTTAGTTAACATTACATTAGAAATCATTGAATTTTTCGTCTTTTCTGTACTTTAATATGAATATATTAAACGTAGAAAACTTGCTCTGGAATCACACTATGCATTTCTGAAAACTGCATTAAAACCTGTTGAATAGTTTAAAAGATCTAAAGTAAGACATAGCGAAAGCGACTTCATTTTTTATTATGTATAGATTAGCAGGTAACCATTTATTCCCAAATACTATAGTATCGTACGATAACCTTAGTTTTATACGTCGAATATGTGCATTAGATTTCAATGTAAAATAATGTATACAGTATACAGTTACATTAAAATATTTTATTGTACGAATAGAAAACTCAATATCGATTTTGAATTGGCCCGACCCGGGACTCGAACCCAGGACCTCATGTCTGTAGTCGAATATGCTAACCACTAGACCAATAAGGCAGTAACCCTCTCGCTCCTCGGAGTGAGGAGGCCTGTGCCCAGCAGTGGGACGTTAATGGGCTGCTACTTACTTTTATTGTATGAATATTCTCAATATAAACAGAAACTAAAATATGTATTTACTTACAGCATTGATAACTTCTGCATGATTACGATCGACTAATATAGAAACAGTGGGCAACTGTTCTATAGAGAGAATCCTTTAAATTATTAATATAGAAATTCTTTGCTAAACAAATTTATTTAATGAACTAATATATGAGAAAACTATAATTACATCAAGTGTCAGCTATTGTAATTTTAAAAATTAAAAAACGTCTTTGAAGTTGAGTAAAGAATACAAAATTATTTTAATAACAATTGAAAATTGGAAAAAAAATCTAATATATAAAGGGCACAAATTAATAGTTGGAATTGAAAATATATGATCTTTCTAACGCCCATTTTTAATTCTAGACGTTCATTACAACTTTCACATTGGTGTGAAAGTTGTGAGAGAAAACAAAACTGATTTATTGTAGCATAAACTGTATTTTGAAAGACAAAGAGGCTCGACGATCTCGAATTTATCAGCCATTACTGGAAAATAATGACATTTATTGGCTTTCAATGGGTTCTTTGTATGAAAGACACGATGTCAGCATCTCGATTAAATTGTTCTTTTGATGATTTGTTTATTGCTGTACGTTTTCAGAGAAAAAACGTATCTTCAGGATTATTGTTAAACAAAGGAAATGGATATTTTCAAACAGTTGAAAAATTCATAAGTTTAAGGGAAATAATTTAAACGTTGTTTGATTTTAGAAGTTCTGATATATCGATAATGTTATGAAATTACTTCTGTGATCTAGAGAAATAAAAAAATGGAGTGTATTAAGATTTAACATAACAGAAATTCACTAAATGCATAACATACTAAAGCATATTTGTTCCAGCTACTCTCTAAAAAGGCAGGGCCAATTTTGAAGGAACTTTCACTGACAGTGAGTTGATGTTATAATAAATAACAAATGCTGCTTTTTATATCAGAAAAAAGGTATCTGGAAATACGCTTGCAACAGGAACAGCTAGTGAGAAATTTGAATGAAATGTGAAACCTTTGACTAAAATTACAGTTATATTTTATAGATTGATTATCATTAATTATAACAACATAGTTGATCACCTTATTTTTACGCTGTACCATCAGTGTAGCGCTAAAACGTATTATCATGTTTGAATCAAATCATGGATTATAATACTTAGCCTGGGAACTACAACTATCTTACAAACCAACACGAATAAGCAATCCGATACCTAAGATTGGAAAAAGGCTGGCTAAATATCTTTGCCCTTTTCAAAAAGCTTCGCTTTGGCAAATTAACTGAGTATATTTCATTTACCATTAATTGAGAACTATCACAAGAAATTAATAGCAAAATAGTTTAAAACAAATGTAAACATTAGAGAAACAACATTTTGAATCAAAAAGGAAGCAATTTGTAAAAGTACAAAGAGACAAATTATGAAAAAAATATTAGAGTAAACGTTCAGCATCTGCGCTCCTGTGCCGTCCCAGAAAGTTTTAATCATAAGTCTTGGAGGCTTCCCGAGCGAACATGGCACACTGAAATAAAATAGACAATAAAACATTAAAATGTTCGCTTATTTTTACGATATTCTTGTAATTTTTCGTAATTTCAAAGACCAAAATATTTGAATAGATCCCAAGTAATCACACTCAATCAATTGGTCTAGTGCCTCATTGGTCTAGTGGTTAGCATGTTCGACTACAGACATGATGTCCTGGGTTCGAGTCCCGTTCGAGGTTCGATTGGCCGTGTTTTCCACCCCCGGCGAGCACGTTAAGCCGTCGGTCCTGCGCCTGATCTCTCTCCGGTCGTGTCGGATTCCCGTCACATCGGACTATGAGAGTTAAGGAATAGAGAGTGCACTTGTGTACTATGCCGCAGTGGAGCAACGTGGTGGGTCTATGCTCTAAAAACCCTCGCTCCTCGGAGTGAAGAGGCCTGTGCCCAACAATGGGACGTTAATGCGCTGCTACTACTAATCACACATATTTATTACAAACAACAAACTAACAACATAACTTCGTGCTAAAACTGAACTAAATGTCCGTAAGATATACTTATAGGTACAACATAATAGAAGTAGAAAGGACAAATATAAAATAAGGCAAAACAAACCGTAACTTATATAAAAAAATAAAAGTGCGTGGGTAAAAAGTACATGTCAGAAGTGAAATATCTTTGGCAAACTAATTTATAAGTCTTATTTATATTTTTACTTGAGATTCTTTAACTTTAGATTTCCGGGACGAGGGATGAAAAAAGGAAGATATGTTAGGAACTCAATTGTCAAAAATAGACACAAATAATTTATAGAAATCTCAAATGAGGAGTTGTAAAGAAAAATGCCAAAAGTTTTTTGTCAATATTTGAAATTATTAATTAAATTATGAAAAGACAATTCATTACATATTTTATGAAAAAAAGTATATTGAACTATTACATAACGAGTGGCAAATTGAAATGTCACATGTGATTTGTAAATATTAAAACTACCTAACCTTCAAACGAATTATCATAAAAAACGCTGCACATCTTCGTGACACTAACTCATTTTATCAGTTAAAAATTTTACTGTCATGCACCTAAAGAAGTTTCACTTCAATAAGGAAGTGCAGCTGACATATCCCTACTAAATTAAACTGCGTTATGATGGAACATGTAGCTTTGTAGGTTTTTATTGACAAATTGATTATAAATATTAAAATATTCAATGAAAAACAAATATATTTTCGTATGTGTGCATACCTTATATCTTAATATCTCCCGTCTTCCCTTCCTTTCGAATTTAATTTTAATATATTATATTTAAATAAGGGGTGTAAGGGAGAAACGCGTCCCAATCCGTTTCCTCAAATGCCAACCTCACCTGCACGCGGTGCACCCTGCTTCTACCGACGAGGCTCTGGCGACCGACAAATGGCGGTATAACCATTCTCCTTAGCTGACCTAAATGCCACAGACCGATAACGGGCAGCAGCGTTATCGGTGCGATAAGGTCAGCACTGCGATCACCAACCCGCCTGCCAAGCGTGGTGATTATTGGCAAAACCACACATGATGACGACAAGGCAGCAACGGCCCCCAGTCCCCGGCAGCCCCGCTATTCCAAGCTCTGGCAGCGGTTTCGGTAACGGCGGGGCAGGGGGTGCTAAGAATCTCCGGAAGAGATTCCGCTGCCAACCCCGACGACTTGACCTGGCAACATACAACGCACGCACTTTGAGGACCGACGAAAAAGTCTTCGAGCTGGAAGAAGCCATGAGCAAGTTACACTGGGATATTGTGGGATTATCCGAAGTCCGTAGAGAGGGGGAGGACACGATAATTCTCAAATCCGGTAACTTGCTATACTACCGGGAGGGTGAACACCAATCCCAAGGTGGTGTCGGGTTCCTCGTCCACAAATCTCTCGTTAACAATATTGTCCAAGTAAACAGTGTGTCCAGTAGGGTAGCGTACCTTATACTCAGAATTACCAAACGGTATTCGTTGAAGGTCATACAGGTTTACGCACCCACATCATCGTATCCCGATGATGATGTAGAGGTTATGTATGAGGATATATCAAGAGCCATACATACCTCTAGGACACACTACAATATTGTAATGGGAGATTTCAACGCAAAACTCGGCGAACGAAGTGGGGCAGAGTTGAGAGTGGGGCAATTTGGATACGGGCAACGGAACCAGAGAGGTCAAATGCTGGCCGATTTCATGGAAAGGGAGGGCCTCTACATGATGAACTCCTTTTTCAGGAAACGGCCACATCGAAAGTGGACTTGGCTTAGTCCCGATGGTTCCACGAGAAACGAGATTGACTTCATCATGTCTACGAAGCGAAATATATTCAATGATGTCTCTGTGATCAATAGAGTGAAAACTGGGAGCGATCACCGTATGGTAAGAGGCACATTGAATATTGACGTTGTCCGTGAACGGAACAGACTGGTGAAGTCAACGCTCCGACCCACTCGCGCTCATATCCAAGACCCCGAGAGCTTCCAACTGGAGCTGCAAAACCGCTTCGCTTGCCTCGAGAATTGCGAATCCGTGGACGAGCTAAACAATAGGCTAGTGGAAACTGTCCATACGGTTGGGATGAAATTCTATAAACCCCGTAGAAAGAAAACCAAGAGATTCTCAGACCATACTCTTAATCTCATGGAACAGAGACATGCAATGAGCTTGCAGTCTGCAGCAGACGCGTCCGCATACCGGCAGATCAATAGACAGATCTCTAAATCGCAAAAGCGTGATGTGCGACACTTTAATGCCGAGCGTATACGAGATACCATCGAACGCAACAAAGGCACTAAAGTGTTCGCAAAAGATCTGTCTATCGGTCAGAGCCAGTTGACGCGGCTGAGGACTCATAACGGCGAACTCATTGCATCTGGACCTGAGATTCGGAGGGAGGTTGAGAGTTTCTATGGGCAGTTATACACATCGACCTGCAAGCCTATTGATAGTTTGGCTAAAGATCCTCGTGCCAAACTTACTCGACATTATACCGAAGATATCCCGGACGTCAGCTTGTACGAGATTAGTATGGCCCTTAAACAGATGAAGAACAGCAAGGCACCTGGTGATGACGGAATCACAGCGGAACTCCTGAAGGCGGGTGGAAAACCCATTCTAAAAGTCCTTCAGCGAATGTTCAATTCCGTCATCCTGGAAGGTACGGTGCCAAAGGCGTGGCATAGGAGCGTGGTAGTTCTGTTCTTCAAGAAAGGTGACAACACCTTATTGAAGAACTATAGACCTATTGCGCTGCTAAGTCATGTCTATAAGCTGTTCTCGAGGGTCATTACGAATCGTCTCGCTCGCAAGTTTGACGACTTCCAGCCCCCCGAACAAGCCGGATTCCGAAAAGGCTTTAGTACCATAGACCACATCTTTACGCTGCGGCAGATTATACAGAAGACCGAGGAGTATAATCGGCCACTTTGCTTGGCGTTCGTGGACTATGAGAAAGCCTTCGATTCGGTGGAAACATGGGCCGTGTTGAGATCTTTGCAGAGATGCCGAATTGACCACCGGTACATACACGTGTTGAAGTGTTTGTACGAAAACGCCACTATGTCAGTCCGTATACAGGACCAAAGCACAGAGTCTATCCAACTGCAGCGTGGAGTGCGACAGGGAGATGTTATCTCCCCGAAGCTCTTTACTGCGGCGTTGGAGGACCTGTTTAAGCTTATGGAGTGGAACGGACTGGGCATCAACATCAACGGCGAGTACATCACTCATCTACGGTTTGCCGACGACGTGGTCATTATGGCAGAGACTCTGGAAGATCTCAATGCAATGCTCGATGACCTCAGCAGAGCTTCTCGACAGGTGGGCCTAAAAATGAACATGGATAAGACGAAAGTTATGTCCAATATCCATGTTCCGCTCCACCCAGTCATCGTTGAGAACTCCGCACTCGAAATTGTAGACGAATATACATACCTGGGACACATAGTCCAACTAGGTAGGTCCAATTTCGACAAAGAGGTAAACCGCCGAATCCAGCTCGGTTGGGCAGCGTTCGGGAAACTACGCCAGATATTTTCGTCCGATATCCCTCAGTGCCTGAAGACGAAGCTCTTCGAACAGTGCGTGTTGCCAGTGATGACCTACGGCTCCGAAACGTGGTCGCTGACTATGGGCCTCATTCGAAAGCTCAGAGTCACTCAGCGTGCGATGGAGAGGGCTATGCTCGGAGTTTCTCTACGCGATCAAATCAGAAATGAGGAGATCCGTAGCAGAACCAAAGTCACCGACATAGCCCTACGAATCGCGAACCTGAAGTGGCAATGGGCGGGGCACATAGTCCGACGGACCGATGGACGTTGGGGCCCGAAGGTGCTGGAGTGGCGACCCCGCACCGGGCGGCGCAGTGTTGGGAGACCCCCCACAAGGTGGACCGACGACATAAAGAGGGTCGCCGGTAGCCGCTGGAGCCAGGCGGCACAAGATCGGGCCTTGTGGACATCATTACGTGAGACCTATGTCCAGCAGTGGACGTCCATCGGTTGAAGCGACGACGATATTTAAATATGAAAAAAAAGCTATAAGCACCAAGTTAATCCAAAATGATTGTGTGCAGGGTATTAAAAAAAACTAAGCTTAAGAATACAGTTAAGATGAAGCAATATAGGTATTTTTTTCCGCGATATCATAAATCGCTCACAGGTGACCCTGACCACTTGGCAGGTGGCGAGAGTCACTAAGCACTCCATGTGCGGGTCGGGTGACAATCGCGGCGATTCTGCCTGACTTGGTGGAATGGTGCTTTCAAGACTTCGGGGTAATTACATCCCGCCTTGCACAGGTCCTGTCCGGCTACGGCTGTTTTGGCAGATACCTGTGTAAGGTGGTAGGTCGCGAACGGAAAGAAGTGTGCCACGAGTGCGGATATAGCTCCAACACGGTCACTCACACGTTGGTGATGTGCCCGAATGGGCTGCACTTGTGTCTGTTGTTGGAACGGAAATTTCGCTGTCCACCGTCGTCAAAGCGATGGTCAGCAGCGAAATTTCGTGGAATACGATGGTCTCCTTTTGCGGTGAAGTGACGTTGTAGAAGGAGATGGCGGAGCGGTCGAGAGAGGAAGACGTTTCCGCTCCCGCCATATGCAGAAGAAGGATGGGCAGGAGACGTGCGGCTCACGAACGTCGACTCCCTCCCTAGGGAGAGACCTCTGGGCAACGGGTACAGGGCTAGAGGTTGGTGGCGTGCTCGGTGCTCCAGCCATGTCGCCTTTGTAGAGAATGGTCGTATGACAGCCGAGTTGGGCCCGTCGTCAAGGGTATTGTCGCCGGCGCGGCTGTGGAGCGTGCGACACGGCATCGTCACTGCGACGTGTTAGAGCACCGTCAGGTTTTAGCCGGTAAGAGTCCGGCATAACCCGCAACCCGTTGGTGTTGCGGATATCCATGAGGATTTCCTGACGAAAAAAAATAATCATAAATCGCTTAAAGAATTGTCATTGGACATTGCTACTACCTTTATATAATATAATAACAAAACTAAGGATTCCATGCTTCACTGAGAGATAAATTCAAAGAAACATCACATTACCGTCGCAATATATACAACAAAAAGAGAAATACACAAATTTAATACAAGGAAAAGAAACAAACTGCCATATTATAAAACGAAGAAAGTTCAAAAATCATTTGCCGGGTTGAGCATATGCATTTTTAATAAGCCGTAAGCTTCTTTGGATTCGCCTCCACATAATTTTTAGTAATATGTTTAGGCTTGTTATAATGTTGAAGATTATTTGTTTGATTTTATTGATTTAAGTTGCATCCGGAAGCATAATATTACACATTGCTATATTCAAAAGAATAACCACTGAGTTTCTTGCCAGTTTCTTCTCAGCGGCATCAAATTTCCGAACCGGTAGATTTGTTACCAACGAAAGCACTACTGACGATTCAATTGTGCTTTTTGAACCTACTCGAATAAAGAATATTTTTATTTAACATCGAAACTATATTTATAAACATTCTTTCGAGATTTCCCAACTACGATTCGATGTAAAGGCTTTAGTGGCAATTTAAAATTGCTTCCATTAATCAGCGATACAAAATTGAATTAATGAAAATTGTGTTAAATAAACTGGAAAACTAATTATTACCAGTTTTATTGGGTGTTTCGCTCCTTGTGTCGAAATATTATCATGGCGTAGTAAAAATAATACGCGGTAAAAGGTTTTCCGCCTCCAGGCCGGAAATTTATACAAACATTCCAATATTCGAGCTACGGTCGCGCTTTATTGGCAAATTTTATCCTGATGTACATTTTACCTCCACTACATACGAAATGTACAATCGAATTGTTTACGAATTGAATATTGACATATCGACGCTGGAAAGCAAACTCGTAGTAATTTGCAAAATATTTTACGAAAACTTAAGGACTAAACTCTAAAGTCAATTAGTTTCGTTACAAAATTTGGAATGATCTTTCTTCCATTCTGGACAACTGCATGAAGAGCTTACATTTAAGTAGCTTTGCATTTAAAGTTATGCTTATACTTATATGATCTCAGCGTTAAAATGTTCATTAGTAATAATTAAAAAAAATCTTTAGACGATAATTATGGTTTTATGTTCTGATGCACAATTTTGGATGTTTGCTATCTAGCGCTGATGTCGAGGTTATTGATAATTCGACGTATTCTCGTTGGTAGGTGATAGAAATGACTATTTGCGATAATTTGAATCCCTATAAGCATTATGCAAAACTGAACCATTTATCATAATTTTCAGGGTTTTTCATTATATTTTCATTTAATCTAATTTTTTATTCTGATTTATATAAACCAGTAATCCCTCTTTGTTTTTCAATATTAAAATAACAATTATATGTCAAAATTTTAAAAAGACGAGATGAAAAACGACATGATTTCATTATTACCTTAAAAATGAAAAAGAAAAGTTATGGAACCCGGCTTGCACATGATATTATAATGGTAATGGTTTTCTTAGCTCTCCAATAATGCATAGCAACTAGGAAGGGCTTTCAAAGAAACTATAAAAAATTACAAAAGTTTAAAATCAGTATCGTAATTATTAAAATTGGAGCCAGGCGACGGCTCGATAACCATTTACCTAATTGTTGGATGGGAAAAGGCAGACCAATTCCTTGACCTGTGTAGATTTTGAACTTAATGCCAACTAATTTCATGTCTGGAGTACCATACATTTCTTTAATAAGAATCCAGCAAATTTATCTGCGAATTTAGTTCCCCCCCCCCCCTCTCAAGATATAAGAGAGGGGTTCCATTTTTAATTGAAACTACTTTCACTTTTTTTTTAAACTGCTTAAAACCTACTAGAAGATCTCTAGTATGTGTTATAGAAATAAACTATTTCATTATATATATCTTGATGGCTACTGTGTATATACTGATCAAAATATAAACACATATACGTTTTTGTAATTTGGATTACTATATCACCCATGGTCTCTTTCTATGTTTTGCAATATTAAAATTTATTAGCTATATCATTAAAAAAAACGATGCCCTACCTTGATAAATAGGATCATATAATCAAATTTTCTAGGAGCCTTCGCCCACTCTTTAAGTAAAAGTCTGGTCTCCAACTAAATAATTTGCTGCCCAATAAATATACAACTGCACTAACGAGTTACACAATATCCTCACTCACCTTTCATTGAAACCAAAAGCTCTAATTTGTAACTTGTTAATTCATTTTAAGTTATGCAAACTTTCTTGTACTACAAAAAAATAACATTTCCCTTCTTAACAATTCATGTAACAAGTCGAAAGGGGACACAAATATAAAATAGAATAAAATACGTGACTAAAGGTAAAGTTATTGAGGGCACATTACTGTTAATATGTCTTGAAATAGCCCCCGAGGATAAAAAGGTGTTGCGACGTTGCATAAAATATCCATTACAGGCAAACAATTGTAGTTTACGATACGTGATATATTGCGGGATACAGACAGGGAATTTAGGTCGCCATATTAATAGATTTCCTTTGTTAAGGATTTGAGGAACAGAAAATACTTATGTCTACCTTTTCATGGGCTTCATAGATTTTAATATACTACCTATCCAAAATATATAGTAAAGTATTGAATAAATAATGTCATTGATGCATGTTCTGCAAAAAGAGGTTTCGCTTTTGAACACTGGCAAGATGTGTAAAGGTTTTCAATACACTTAAGTATGGGACACTGGAAAATTTCGATAACCAATTCAAGCCAAGAAGTTGTGTAAAGCAGTCCGTGTGTTTCTATAAATATCTATGGGTGAGGACTACCACTTAACGTCAAGTGGGCGCATCGTTTACTAGTTTATTTCTATTATTATGAATAGTATCAAAATAGAATGAAATGCAATATTTTCAAGCGCTTCAAAACTTTATTAAAAGTTTTCAATACACACATGATGTGTCTAAAAAAATCTAGTATTTTTAAAATTATTCTATTGATCAGTTTGACTTAATTAAAATATGAACACCAAAAGGTTTGAAGAACCCCAACTACAGTTTACTATATTTAAATGTCGTCTAAATTAATAATCACTTTAGAACGCACTGTTAATACAAATTGTCCAACATTCATAAATAAGCAATTTATAATATCTATAGCAACGGTAACCGGTCTTTCAACAATACTTTACTGACTAATCCTTATCCACTTGGATGGCCTATTGTCTTAATGATGCCATTCACTTCCCTGTCAGATTTTGCAGACCCCGTCCCGATTTAGTGTCGGGAGTGTGGGTGTCGGCGTAGGAAAAGAACACACAATACCCACTAAAACCTAGTGGAACCCTCTTCATCCATTCGGCCGAGTTCGGGGTTCACGAAGGCAGCATGACGGGTGCAAATAACCGACGCCTGGAACCCCGCCTGCGTCGGCAATGAAAGGAGGCATTGACTGCGTTTTCGCTCTATCGGTCGCGAGCCTCTTTCAGTGAAAACAGGGCCACTCCCGCCCAGCATCTCTCACCGAAGAGCTTCGCGCCTACAACACTCTCCAGCAAAAGATCCACGCCAATCACACATCAGCGCCACCAGAAGGTGATCCTAAGGTGCCCAGGCTCCACATTAGAGGCATAACACTCATGGCAGGCGAGTAACATTTCACGGCCAATTCGGTGCTGGAGCCGTGTCCGGTTAGAACCTGCACCAGTCTGAAAGAGAGCGACCCATACCCCCTGGTAAGCCATTGTTCCAGGTGTGGGCGGATTGCCTCCACAATAGCCTCGCCCGCTACTGGGTACCTGAGATCATCTGACACATTGCATTTTCTAATCTGTCAAGGTCTGGACTTATTGAAGCTTTTAGACCTTTTGAAAGAGCTAGTTACTACCATACTAGCAAAGAAGTGTTGTCTAGCAAAATATCTGTGTTCCGATACGATGCTGTGTAAAGATAAATTACCTTTTTCAGATTAACACGTTGCTATCTTAGACTGTATCATCACAAGTTTACAATAAAGCGCTAATCTGACAGTAATAACTAGTTTCATGTATAAATAATCATTAAGATTTTTCCAATATTTGCTCGAGGTTGGGAAGTTGGCGGTGTGCTCCACCCCCGTGCCTCGGAGAACACGTTAAGCCGTCGGTCCTGAGCCTGATTTCTTTCCAGTCGTGTCGGATTGCTGTCCCATCGCATCCCATCCCATCCCTATGAGGGTAAAGGAATAAAGAGTGCACTTTTGTCTACTTGCCAACCGGCATTGGAGTAGAGTGGTAGGTCCTATGCTCTTAAAATCCTCTCTCCTATGAGTGAGGAGACTTGTGCCCTGCAGTGGGCCGTTAATGAGCTGCACCTTAATTTACTATAAATTTTCTCTGCGTATGTTGGTTTTCTAAATGGCAGGATTGAAGAGGGTTTTAGATTGACAATTTTATCGGAATTCCCTCATTATTATTTTTCCAGGATCGTTAACAACACAGATGACACCGCTGATCACAACTAGTATATTTATAATCCGATAAAAAAGTTCACAATTATTTCAATGTCATTTTACGTCATCCATTTTGTTATAGTGTTTGTATGTTGTATAAATGATATACCGTGTAAAATGACTTCAATAATACATACACGCGTGTGCACGAACCTATAAAAATGTGTATACTTTTGATAATTGAACAGACGCTGAACATTTACGGCAACATGTTGAAGTCTTTTACGATTATTGCCATCTTTATTTGTATAGCGTACAATGTGATTGGCGCAAATGCTACAGGTATTTATATTTGATTATTTTAATTAATGACGCTTTTTTTGTCGCAACATATTATATTATAGCTACGTGGATGGTTATTTCGAATCCTGAGCAGGCAACATAAGGTTTCTAAGTAAATCTTGAAAAACCGTAAAAGAAAACATTGTCCTGCATATTCCTCAAGTTATTTTCGTATACGTGTAGCCTGACATCTCGCAATGGAACAGCGTGGTGGGTCATGCCATAAACCCTCTCTCCTATGAGTGATCAAGCCTTTGCCTAGCAATGGGATGTTAAAAATACGACTACTTAACTTACGTTACGGGCCGTTATATCTGAATGGATAGTAACTTAGACTGTTGTCAACATTTAAAAGTTAGAATCCAGCTTACCAATCCAAAGTGGAGCAGCGTAGTGGGTAAATGCTCTAAAAACACCTTTCTCCTAAGACTGACCAGGGCTGTGCCCACCAGAGCGATATTGATAGGCAGCTACTCTTAATTTACTTTACTACTTTTTAATATTATGTATATTGTTTGGTATTACATACCCTTTTGACAATTAAAAAGTAATAAATCTTAACAGTCCAATAATATTGTACGTAGTAGCATACAACTGCTTCATTGCTGCTACTGAACTGCTACATCGTGTACAGATTATGAGGTCCGGGTTTAATAAATGTCAAGAAGTCATGCCAAGGCATCGGATCTATCTCTCTCTTTGCGACGTCCCATCAGGCCCTTTTGAAAGCCTCAGTCTTAATAAATTGTGCGAGTATTTCCATCACTAACCATCGGTTCGAGCCCTGACAAGGCAAATTTAGGAAACAGTATTTTTTAATTTGACTAGAGTTTTGGCCGAGCGTAGTTACTTATCTACCAAAAGATATGCCGCTAAACAAGAAATTTGCATTCCGTTACCATGATGTTTAGATCTTTTTAAGGTAAATCACCTCTTCTCAGTTTAGTGCACCATCATTTGACTGTATTATCACCTCAGTTAGCAGTTTAAAAACCATCCCTCAGCCAAATAGTTTATCTCTATGTAAAATTGTCCTCTGTTATTTGCAATTCGGGTGGAAGGAAATTTTATACATTATCTTATGAAAATAATGGGTATAAGAAGTCAATATAATCGTGTTATTTTAACCAAAGTAACCTTTTGAAGAGAACCAAAATTCTTTCGTTTCCTTGTCTGATTTAAAAACCAATCTGGTTAACAGATATTTTTGAATGTATAGTCGAAAACTTTGCTGTTAAAGTTGCATATTTTCACTGCGTTATTTTAATGCGTTTTTTACCAACCTACTTTGACATCAAAATCCTTATTTTTTTCTTAGAAAAATTACGTCAGCTAAGTTTTTTATATGGGCAGAAATTATTCTATAGTGTTTTCCTTATATAACGAAACGTTTGAACCATTATTTTATATTTTATCTCGTTTATTTAACACTATATTATATGTATGTCGTCACGTATTAAATACTATGTTTACGTATATTATTTTTTTATAAATCAGCTATCTGCCAAAAAAAAGTCCGGTCAAAAATGATGAAACAATTTGTGAGTTTTTAATAAAAAATTCTCAGTAATCTCACAAATTTTATACCATTTTAATAAAAAATTCGAAACAAAATGGCCCATTTCTTCATTGTGACTTTGATTCAATACATATTAAAGATAATTTTTATGAAATCATTTTATTATTGAATCTAGTTTTGGCTTATAGATATATGACTGTTTCAACGAGTTTGAATTGTTTGCACAACTCAAATGTCATTAATAAATGTCATTAAAAATTATTGCTATAAGTGTAACACTAAATAGATATTCAGGTATATGTACCGTCTTACATTATATTTTCATTAAATAGTTCTTTTAAAAAAGTAAGTGCAAGTGTGTTTAGCCAGAGGTAATTAAGTAGCAGCCCATTAACGTTCCAGTGCTGGGCACAGGCCTCCTCACTCATGTGATAGAGCCTTTGAGAGCATAGACCCCCCACGCTACTACACAGTGGATTGGCAAGCATAGAACACAAGTGCCCTCTCTATTCCTTCACTCTCATAGTCCGATGTGACGGGAATCGTACACCACCGGAGAGAGATCATATGCAGACAACAGACAGCCTCATTGGTTCAGTGGTTTGCATGTTTGACTACAGACATGAGGTCCTGGGTTCGAATCCCGGGTCGGGCCAATGCATAAACCAATGTTGAGTTTTCTATTAAGATTTTCTCAATATTTGCCCGAAGTTGGGAAGTTGGCGGTGCGATACACCCCCGTGCCTCGGAGAGCACGTTAAGCCGTCGGTCTTGCACCTGATTTTTCTCTAATCGTGTCGGATTCCCGTCACATCGGACAATGAGAGTGAAGGAATTGAGAGTGCACTTGTGTACTATGCCTGCCAATCCACAATGGAGCAGCGTGGTGGGTCTATGGTCTAAAAAACCCTCTCTCTTAAGAGTGAAGAGGCCTGTGCTCAGTTGTGGGACGTTAATGGGCTGCTACTTAATTTACCTTTTAAACAATGACATACAGCCAAGTAAACAATTGCATTCCGGTACGATTCTGTGTGGAAACCATAAGAAGTAAATTACCACACCAGGTTAGCGCATTTCGCTCTTATCCGTATCAGATTGATAGATTCCGTCTTATCGTATGACATTACAGTCAAACGCTGACCTTTCTGCAACAAAAATAATACTATGATAACGAATAATTGTAAAAATATACATTTTTTAAAACTCTAAATCATTAATTTACCCATGAACTTCTCATAAAGTGTATTTTATGTGAATTGGTAACGTCTGGTTTGATAATATGCTAATTTTATGACCCTTAATTTTTGCCAATTTAACATGTTAATTATATGTTATGCGTACAAATATATATTACTAATACAAACTGTTTATTATCTTCACTTATTTTTTTCACGAGTCACGAAGAAATGATAAAAAACGAATTAATGATAGAAATTGTTTGAAAATAAAGTTTTCATTTAAATATTTGTATAACCGTAAATTTTAATTTTATGAAATATTTAATAGTGTTTTTTTCTGTATATAAAAAGCATTATTTAATACGCCTTACAAATTAAATCTTGAAATAATTGATTTATCATTGTAAAACATTTAATTTCATAATGCAATCAAAAGAGGCTCCTTGCCCGTAGGAAATCTAATAGAAAAATATACTATTTATTATTATATAAATACAACTACTATGAGTGAGGAGCTCTGTGCCCAGCTGTGGGATGTTAATGGGCTGCTACTTACTTCTTTTTGTATAAAATTTTCTGATTCTTCTATTATGTACGTCTTTTTAGAACACGATTTGCGTTTGAATAAAAATTAAGTGTCAAAAAATATATTACTAGTAAAGGTTATTCAATTCGTGTTTCACTAAACTCGTATTTGTTCGATTATTCATGTTTACTCCCCATTTTTACATCATATTTTATATTAAATTCTCCACGCTGATCTATAATCTTGCAAAAATGTGATTTAGCTAATTTCATCTTAATCGCCAATATATCGCGTAGTTTTAATTATTGTAAAAATGGAAAATTGTCACGTGGTAAACCTTAAATCAACCAAATTACAAAAAAAATGGCAATTACATTGTTGCTAACTAAATATTTGATCAAATGTTTTCTTGAAATTCATTTCTTTTCACTTAAACGACTACAATAGATGTCAACTTCGACTGACGTTGCGATATTGACAATAAAGAACAAATAAAGAAAACGTGCACAATTAAACAATATGAGTCATGTAACAATTGAGTTAATATTTTGTATTTTAATGAATTAAAAAGAGAATTATTTTATGCTATACAAATACTTGCGTCAGCAGCATTTTTTTGTTACAAAGGCGCACCTGACAGCAGTCACATCTAATCGTCCTATTAAGTGAAAAACATTACACAGGCCAAAGAAAATGTTTTTGAAAACTTTTCAAACAGATCTAACCATATTGCATGTACTTTTGGCTACTGATATCGGATCTCGTATCCATTTGTCCTGGTTTCACTAACACTTAGGCGGTAGAGGCCTTCCTCTGCGAGACCCTAATCTCGATAAAGGAGGCTCACGAGTAAGAGTGGGAGATTGAAAGGATTGCTCCCACTCACCGCTATAGCAGGCGGATTACTAGGCCGGGAATTTTTACACACCTGTTCGCATTACAATGAATCCTCAGTCGTCCTCATCCGGGATATTTGGAATGAATGGGCAAGCTGATCCTCTAGTGTCTTATACTCGGATATAGATGGTTCTGCTGGGTTTCAGTGTGTACTGCGCGGCCTCTTCCCTTATAGTGCTCCACTTTTCTTACCAATTGGGGTCAGAGTTTGTGCATTTTCAAGTGAAAAAAAAAGGATTTACTTACAATAGAACATCCAATTATATTCAAATACTAGGGAAATTATAAATGAAAAGTTCAATTTTTAACCGTAAATACGACTGCGAATAGTACTAATGTCTTTGCGTTAACTCGCATTAAATTTTCTCGGATAGCTTTTAACTAATGTAATCGCATTCTGTTGTTTTTTTTCTACGTTGTTTATATATTATTTTTATTATTGTTTTGTGAGAAATTCCAATTGTTTACAATATTTTTTGGCACACGAATTAGCTAAAATTATTATGAAGTTATTTCATCGTTGGCCTGTATTATTAAATATTTTGTTTTGCATCAGCATGAGAGGAATCTGTAAAACTGCAAGCTGTCCCGCGTCTGAATACCCTTAAATTTAATTTAAAGTATGGTATATCTTCTGATCAAGTTGACAAGAGAACTCACACCTAATTATCTCTCGTAAGTGTACAATATTTCAACAAAATCGGTTAGACACTTTCGAAGTCCATTGGTTGATCTGAGGCCGTTTCATGTTATATATATTATTTATATATATATGTATAATTAATTGTATTTGATGGCAATTTACAGATGTTGGAGAACCAGCAGCGAACGATGGGAAGAAATGTCCAAACCCTGCTGAACGTAACTATTTTATTTAAATTCGTAATCATACTCGTAGTTCACACACTTTTTTCCACATATTTATATGTTAATAAAATTACTTTTTTATTCATCTACACAAATTCAATTACAATTTTTTGAACTTGTAGCTGATAACACTTTCTGTTAACATTTTTGAATTGGAATTGACTTTAACTTAACGGAATTGATGTTAAGTAAAAACTTTTTGGTATTTATAAGTTTGGTATCGGTAAGACAAGTGCATTCGAACTACTACTAAAGCGTCTAAATTACATATGCTAACATAGCAATCTATAGCAACCTTTATTACGACTTTCCTTATAAATCACGCGAACTTTGATCTTTAAGGAAACCCCAGTGAATCATCGACATTGTTATCCTATTTTAAAGAACATACATAATAGGTTCGCGTGATTACATCTGCTTAATAATATTGATGTATTTGGGGTACCAACGTATCACCTACAAACATTTTTTACGACAAACTTGAATAAATGCAACAGCCTAACTTGTTAATAACATAGTTGAAACTGCATTTGATATTCTAACATCAACTCTACATAGTTACCAATACCTCATTAATTGTTTAAGTTAAGTTAAAGGGCAAATTATAAAGAATATATTCATTCATTTCATGCCATCAGTATACACTCTTCCCATATAAGTATACACTCTATATATATATTCTCATCATCTTATGTAAATTCTCAATCGTTAATAAAAATACTTTTTATTCTTACCTTTACAAATAAACATTTGTTAAACTTTTAGTTCAGGACACATCAAGTTAAGACGTTTGATGTTATACTTCTTTTCGCGCGTTATGGTAAAATGATGAGAGTAAATTTTTACGATGCCCACGCACTCCGTCACAAAAAACCGACACCCTGAAGTTAGCTATCGTCAACATTTTAGTTTTTTTTATATATTTTATGATGATATAGTACCTTAATTATTTTATTACATTACTTGTTAGATATATTTTGACATTGATAATATCAACATGAGATTCTTATCAAAATTATAACTTTCAGACTCAACTGTAGAAAACAGATTATAAACTATTTATATCCAATGAAAGTAATTTTACGTTAATTATTTTCGAATCTTTGGCCTTTGCCTTGCATTGAATGTACGAATGGTGGATGTATTTAATTTGTCAAGCAACAAAAACAACGGCGTGGATTTATGGTTAAAATTTCCGATATACTAACTGTTGCTTATAAATTATTTTGCATTTTTTATGCAATCAAGAGTGTATTTCAATAAGAGATTGAATAAACGCGCTAATAATTGTGCTATCCAATTCTAATGACTGATAATTTATAAGTTCCGAGACAAAGTTTATGCATATCATTGTTTGAAAAGATTTTTTTCTTGTCACGTCAAAGAAGCATAACTTCTAACGCGTGTATATAACACTTTTATACGTTAATTTATTTGTTTAAATTACAATGATTGATATTTGCAAAAAAAATAACAGCGCTCCCTATCTGAAAGCTGACGTAAAAAGTTTGAAGGTTTCTAAATATGAAATGAATTTATGAACTCATGATTAAGTTTTATTACTTCGATGTCCTATATTAGGATGTAAATATAATAAAAATTTCTTGCTTCTCTATACGATAACTTCTGAATTTAATGATCCAATTGTTATTAAAACATAAAACGAAATATAAATAAGTGAGAGATAATTTATCTTTAAAAATCTCCTAAATGAACTTGACTGTCCCTAACTAGTACAGAAATTTCCCATTAAATCTCCGCGAACAAATAATCCACGTCGTGCATGTAGTTTATTTTATATCAAACCCTGTAGAACTAGTTTAGGTAAACAGTCCCCAATTTCATAATTGTCCCACTCTTAAAACGGATACACAATGCAAGACAAACAATTAGGCATATTCTACAATAGCCTAGTTGTATGCAAGCATAAAATTATGGATATATTTATCTAATAAAATTAAGATAATTTGATTCAAATTCAAATATTATAGTGATTTTTAGTGACATTATCCTAAATTATCGTTATTATTTTCTATTATCTATATATATGAAAGAGATATTAAGGTATCTATTGACTCATCACGATTTCTCTGGGACCATAAGGCGTAGAGAATTGAAATTTGGTAGGAATATTCCTTTTGCCGAATAGAGGTCAGCTAAGAACAGACTTTACGAAATTCTTCCCGCAAGTAAGTAGCAGCCCATTAACGTCCCACTGCTTGGCACAGGCCTCCTCACTCATACGAGAGAGGGTTGTTAAGGCATAGACCCACCACGCTGCTCCACTGCGGGTTGGCAGGCATAGTATACAAGTGCACTCTCTATTCCTTCACTCTCATAGACCGATGTGACGGAAACTTTGACACGATCGGAGAGAGATCAGGCGCAGGACCGACGGCTTAACGTGCTCTCCGAGGCACGGGGGTGGATCACACCGCCAACTTCTCAACTTCAGGCAAATATTGAGAAAATCGTAATAGAAAACTCAATATTGGTCTTTGAATTGGCCTGACCCGGGACTCGAACCCAGGACCTCATGTCTGTGGCCGAACATGCTAACCACTAGACCAATGAGGCAGTAAAACCCTCGCTCCTTCCCGCTAGGGTGGTTCTTTTAAAAAAATTCAAATTTTCACATAAAAAAATTCAAACTTCACATTTACAAACTATACCTTTTATGGTAAAACTTGGTTAGAATTTTTTTTTTGACATAATAGAATCTATGAAAAGTACATTTTAAGAAATTCCACCCTCAAAGGGCAATGCGGGCACGTTTCTTATTTGTAATACAATTTGCATAAATTAATGAAAATAGTACCAAAAAAACATTCCACGCAGACGAAGTCGCGGGTTAACCTAGTATGTGTCTAAGAGATATCCAGGCGTCTATTGGCTCATCAGGATATCTTTGAAACCATACGGCGCATAGAATTGAGATTTGGTAGGAATATTCCTTTTGCCGAGTAGAGGTCAGCTAAGAACTGATTTTGCGAAATTTCACCCGCAAGGGGGGCTGCGAGGGTGTTAATTAAAGAAATTACACATTAAACAAAATTCAATCTTCACATTTTAAAACTATATCTTTTATGATATGTAAAATTTGGTCAGATTTTTTTTTGACATAATAGAATCTATTAAAAGTAAATTTTAAGAAATTACACCCTCAAACAATTTGCCTAAATTAATGAAAATGCTATCATCAAAAAAACATTCACGATTCATCTAGTCAATTATATATAATTAATTTTTGAATATTGACATCAATTTAAAATATTTATGTATGCCGTGATAACTATTACCGAAATGTACATTGACCATTTCTTTGATTATGAATTTTTTTTAGTTGTCCTTAATAAATATATCCCATTTTATAGTTGACAGTGTACATTGGGACCATCGATACAATGCCTTTTGTTCTTTAATTAAATAAAACTTAATTAACAAATCCTTACTCCCATATTTACCTAATTGTGTTTTAATGAGGATGTGGCAAGAATGAAGTACCAACTTCGTGCTTTGAAGCTGTTTGCGAACGTAGAAAGTGTTCAGACCTTGAGAAAGCAATTAAATGCGTGAAGATTGATCCTAAACATTGTCACAAAGGATGTCTTTGCAAAGAATCATATTTGAGATCCACTAATGGTACATGCATTCCTATTGAACAATGCCCAAGTAAGTTTGTGTTTTTATACAAAAATAGTTGTACTCTGCTGTATTAACCATGTACATCCCGATCCCGTGGCAATATGGGAAAATTCGTTCTTAGTACAAGTATAAGTCGCGAAAGGACGTTTTTCGATTTTATGCCCCTATTCCATGAGATCAGCCAGTTGTCATTTTTACCTTATATCTTTGTTATTTTCCAGTGTGATTCGCAGACATTTGAATAGTTATACTCTATTTAATACGGAGACGAATCCAAAGTATCAATAATCATTAAAATCGATCAAGCAGTTTCTTGAGCTATGAATCCTATACTGAACACGACTTTGTCATTTATACTATACTATATATAAAAAAGTCGAAAAATTATTATTTTATTTTTTTATTAATAATGTGGTCACATTATAGTAAAATAAGAAACTAATTTTAGTATTTCCAAGTAACACGTATCACGCAATCGTGATGAATATGATGAGAAAAAAACTTTTTCAATCCGTATTTTGGCATAGGGACTTTTTTTTCAATTCAATCAATATACGACTAGGATATATGTATACCGAAGATCTTACGGACGTCAGCTTGTACGAGATTAGTTTTGCTCTCAAACAGATGAAGAAAAGTAAGGCACCAGGTGATGACGAAATCATAGCGTAACTCCTGAAGGCGGGTGGAAAACCTATTCTTAAAGTTCTTTAGCGAATGTGCCTTCATCCTGGAAGACACGGTGCTAGATAGTGGCATAGGTGCGTGGTAGTTCTGTTCTTCAAGAAAAGTGACATCACTTTATTAAAGAAATATAGATCTATTCCGCTGCTAAGTCATGTCTATAAACTGTTCTCAAAGGTCAATACGAATCGTCTCACTCGCAAGTTTGACGACTTCCAGCCCCGCGTACAAGCCGGATTCCGAGAAAACTTCAGTACACATTGTTATGGCAGATTATACAGAAGACCGAAGAGTATAATCGGCCACTTTGCTTGGCATTCATGGACTATGAGAAAACCTTCGATTCGGTGGAAACCTGGGTCGTGTTGAGATCTTTGCAGAGATGCCGAATTGACCACCGGCATATAAACGTGTTGAAGTGCTTGTACGAAAACGCCACCATGTCAGTCCGTATACAGGACCATAGCACAGACTTTATCCAACTGCAGTGTGGAGTGCAGCAGGGAGATGTAACCTCCCCGAAGCTCTTTACTGTGACGTTGGAAGAAATCTTTAAGCTTATGGAGTGAAACGGACTGGGCATCAACATCAATGGCGAGTACATCACTCATCTACGGTTTGCCGATGACGTGGTCATTATGGCAGAGACTCTGGAAGATCTCAATACAATGCTCGATAACCTCAGCAGAGCTTCTCAACAAGTGGGCCTTTTTTTGTCGCTGGGAAATGCAATTTACGCACTAACCCTGACCGATGACGAGTCAGGAGTGTGGGACTCAGCGATGGAAAGTCTCGCAATACCCACTAAAATCCAGCGGAACCCTCTTCATCCATTAGTGAGGCACCAAGTGTTCAGCTTTCGCATTCTGCCCTGGTGTCCCGGATGAGTCCGACGGAGGATTCACGAAGACGAGAGGAGATGCGGTAACATGCGCCGCCTTGTATTCCGCCTCCTTCGGCGGGGAGCGGGTGCATCCACTGCATTCTCCCTCTCTCTCTATCGTGGGCTTCTTTAGTGAGACTACCTTCTCGCAAAAGAAGGCCACTTCCGCCCACCATCTCTCACTGGAAAGCATCGCACCTACAATGCTTCTCGACGAGAGGTCGCCGCTGATCAACGCCACCAGGACGTGACGCTGAGGTCCCCAGGCCGCACAATCTGCCACAGGGTGATGCACTGAATCTATAGCTGCGCCACACGGATGACAAGCGGGTGACTCCTCCCGGCCAATTTGGTGCAGAAACTTTCCGAAGCACCCATGTCCGGTCAGAACCTGTACTAATTTGTAGGAAAGCGTCCCGTGCTCCCTGGAAAGCCATTGTTTCTGGTGAGGACGGATCGCCGCCACAGTGGCCATGACCGCTACTGGGGATCCGAGACTATCGTTCCATTTTTAGACCAGAGCCTTGTCGACCAGGGCTCTGACCCTTTCGACCTCGTCAGCATCAGGCCGCAGGCCATCCGCCCTTACAGCCGCCGTGCCGATACACGACCGCTAAAGGGTCCAATTTCGACAAGAAGATTAACCGCCGAATCTAACTTGGTTGGGCAGCGTTCGAGAAACTACGAAAGATTTTCTCGTCCAATATCCCTCAGTGCTTGAAGACAAAGCTCTTCGAACAGTGAGTGTCGCCAATGATGACCTACGGCTCCGAAACGTGGTCGCTTACTATGGACTTCATACGAAAGCTCAGTCATTTAGCGTGCGATGAAGAGGGTTCTGATTGGTGTTTCTCTACGTGATCAAATTAAAAATGAAGAGAAACATAGCAGAACCAAAGTCACCAACCTACGAATCGCGATCTTGGGGTCCAAAAATGGTGGAGTGGCGATCCCACACCGGACTGGCCAGTGTAGGTAGACCCCCCATTAGGTGGACCGATGACATATAGAGGGTCGCCGGTAGCCACTGGAGCCAGGCGGCGTAAGATTGAGTCTTGTAGGTATCATTTCGTGAGACCTATGTCCAGCAGTGGACGTCCATCGGTCGAAGCCACGGCGACAATGGATATGGTGGGTTGTCTATTTGGCTTTTTGGTCCCTCTGGTAAATGTAAACTACATTCGATTTTATTTACAATTATTTGTACCAAATTATTTTGATTGAAATTTCTATTTAACATTACGTGATCCGTCTGCTGGTTCGCCTAACATATAATAATATTATGTAAAAACTTAAGCTACTATAAATGCACCATCAACTTATCACTAAACATTAAAGTAATTGTAAAATATCAATCAGTTTAATATGTCTGGCCATTACAGGTGGATACAGCAATATTGAATGTTAAATATATTATAAATATATTAAAAATATTGTAATATTTTTATAATAATTATTTTTTATTGTATAGCTTTTAGATTTCTTTAAAAAAATTGTATTCAGTAAAAAAATTAAGCATGCTGTGATAACTGTTACTATAATGTACATTGATCATGACTCTGTATAATTAATTTGTATTTCTTTTTATGTTTAAATGTGACATTTGTTAGTTATCCTAAATAAATAAATATTAACTGTAATGTGAAAAAATAAATTAAAACATACAAAATAAATAATTAAAATATAACAATATCAATTATTAGATATTCAATGCGGACCCAATGAAATATATGAAAGCTGTCCTTCACAAGAGGCTGCAGACCGATGTGGAGTGGACCCAAGTATCAATTTATGTTCGGAAGCAAGTGACTCCGAATGTATACCTGGCTGTCGATGTCGTGACAACTACTTGAGAAATGAATATGGTTACTGTGATCCACAACAGACTTGTTGTTAGTATAACTATTTGTTATATTATTCGTTCTACTACTATTTAATATCTAAACACGGCGTAGCATCATAGCGTGATCGGCAATTAACCCATTTTTGTGCCAACTTCGTAACAAAAATAGATTGTCCTCACAACATTCGATAAGAATCGGTCCATCCATTTTAGATATCAGATATATACGAGTAAACGAAATTCCTGTACTCTTCAAAAATACTGGTAATAGGTCTTAAAAGTAAATGTTTTTATATTAACAGTAAAACTACTGACATACTTTCACAATATACTAATAAATTAATAAGAACTAAGTTTTAAAGCTAGAAAACTTATAGCTATATGCGGAATTAACGAAGTATATGATACCTGTATCGCGTCGTGCCCACCACGAAGGTGTGACGTTGATGAAAGGGTTATCAAGTGTGGAAAACCACTAGAACCTGGAGACCCTAAATGTGTAGCAGGTTGCCGATGTGCTGAAAACTTTTACAAAAACGATAAGAATGTTTGCGTTCCAAGAAGCGAATGCCGTAAGTTTTTATTAATCTTTGTTAATATTAAATACCAACTTTTCCTCATAATTTTATTATGTAAAAGAAATAACAGTTCAAATCAAAATATTTATTCGCTCAATGTAGTATACATGTTTGGTGGTAAGGTTATACATATCACATGATCCTAATATTGAACTTAGGTTTATGAATGTCATACAAGATCATACATTAAATTATTACAATGAGATTCAATTATTGTATTGTATTTATATATTAGATAATATTACTTATTATTAGATATAGATACTTATTATTCCTAGATCTGAATCGAGGTCGTCAATGGAATCGACAGTTTTGTCGACAAGAAAAGTATTCTTAAATTTTACGTTACTATTAAATTTGGTAATTTATTAAATATTTAATTGCTTTTATTATAAAAAGATCTTTGACTTTTAAACATAAAAATAACATATTTCTATGCAGCTGGCAAACAGCCCGTTATTTGTGGGCCCGATGAGATATACAGTAGTTGTGTAAATGGAGGTTGCGGTAGATGGAATTGCTCACAACCTACAGAAGTTTGTATCAAATTAGCTGAAGGGGCCTGCAAAGAGGGATGTCATTGCAGAGATGGTTATTTGCGAACCGATGATGGTACTTGCGTCCCCGCTGATGAATGTCCAGGTGCGAATTCTAGACACCAATGAATATTAACTCGCCGCCCGTTTTATGCATGATATTTCCTTGAGTATGAAATAAAATGACCTTCCTAGTTTCGCTACAGATACAGCTAGTCCTAAAAATATATCGAAAGCCTTGTTCCTCTCTTCTTGATCATGGTAAAGATATTTACATTTATATTTCTACATGAGTGTATATATATATTCTATATGACGGCGCGCTTGTTATTGTTTGGTTTTGCTTATAAAGAGCGTCTTTTTTCAATTATGGTTCTTTAATATTGTTTACATTTTTATTCGAGTATGCTGTTGATAATGTTAAGTGTTTCTGAAATAAGAGCGGGTAACCTCCGAATAGTGTAGTAATGTGAGAGGCCGGTCATGATTGAGTGACATTCCGCCGCGGTGCGCGACTATTATAGGCAATCGAAAGAAATGCACAGGTGTGCTAACCTATTGGCTCTTCATTCGGTTTATTTCATTAATTGTGTGTAAAATTGTGAGTTGATAGAATAATAAGACGATGGACAAAATAACTATGGTCTTATTCTGAAGTTTCTGTAATTATAACGCCCACTATGAATAATGACAGCCAAGACCGCTATGAGGCCCCCCCTGACGCACTCTCTTCACTATATACATAAGTGTTGTCTCCAGTAAGAAAAAAGTTGCCAACCCAATTAGGACGGGTAGTATACGGTTTCGTTCGGTTCGTCCGGAAAACTAAGTAAGATCTTTTCGTCCATATCCCTCGGTGCCTGAAGACCAAGCTCTTAAAAGAGTGCATGTTGCCAGTGATAACCTACGGCGGCAAAACGTGGTTGCTAATGAAGGGCCTCGTGTGAATGCTCAAAGTCACTAAGCGGGCGATGGAAAGGGTTATGCTTGGTTTTTCTCTACACGATCAAATCAAAAATGAGGAGATTCGTACCAGAACCTAAGTTACCGACCTAGCCCTACGAATCGCGAACCTGATGTGGCAATGGGCGAAGCACATAGTCCGACGGACCGTTGGATGATGAGACACGAAGGTAGTGGAATGGCGACCCCACACCGGACGGTCCAATGTAGGCAGACCCCCCCACAAGTCCAGCAGTGGACGTCCATCGATAGAAGCGAGGGTTCGGTTAATTAATGTGAGATTTTTATTGAAAATTCTTGAGTACTTGAAATTGAAAAAAATTTCGAACAGTGATTGCTGCCAGTGTTTATATATGGCTTAAAAATACCGCTGCTACATTTGGCTTCTATAAGAAAACCCAAATTCTTGCAACGGGTTATAGAGAAGAGGATATGTTCTGTTTTTTTCTGTTTTATAGATATTCAAATGGGGAATCTTTGGAGGTTGATTGTCACTTTTGGATCGCGTTTTTGTACTGACGGCTTGANAGCGAGGCCGTCAACCGTGTTGAAGGGCAACTTCCAGCTTACGACGAACATTGTAACTAAGGGTTCGAAGAAACGATAAACGTTTATTTTTGACAGTGGTGAAAATGGTATATCGCAGCTGAAGGCGTAAGCAAATCCTCCTACTGGATCATAATGCTATTTGCCCTAGAGTATAGATAACAACATGGAATCTTGATCAATTATCAAATCTATACACAGAAAAGGACCCAATGATAATCATTGGAAGACCCTATATCGAGTAGACGTTTATTCATTAAAATAATATGCATATACAAAAATAACCCCCATAAATAAGAATTTCTACTATGTTGGGATGGAAAATAGTTAACAGTAATAATAAATAAACTTATGTATAATTTTATATGTTATAATTTTTTATATATTATCGACATAGAAATATTCGAAAGGAGTATAATTAGGATGTTTTACATGGAGTGGAGTTTGCAGTGTTTGAAAATCTTATATTTAACTTCCAATCTAAATCAAAACACAATATTTACACAAAAATATTCAGATTTAATTTATCTAAATTTATTTTTAATCGATTATAGCATATGTCACATGATATCGGGGTTACCAAGACAAGAATAAAATTCATTTAGAATTTAGTATTCTTAGTCATAAGCTCGCAATGTACCGTATAGGGTAAATATTGGTATATAATAAGTTGGTGTCTACTTTTACCAGAAACACCGCTCGTCCTAGTTAAAGCGATGTAGATCACTAGTGAAGCGACGTGGTGGTCACTGATGAGGTGATGTAGGATCACCAGTGACGCGATGTGCGATGTTTGGGTAATGTAAATAAGACTACACCAATAAAGCACTTTCACTGTTTTTGAATCAGAAGGATTGTAGTGAAAGGGATTGGATGATGGTTACGGTATGCTGGTTGTAAGGATAGAGACACTATTATAAATATTACGTTTATAAATATATACGTAGCAACGCGTATTTACCGAGACAACAAATATAACTAGAGTGTGATTTCGAGACGTGGTTGCTTTAACTACCTGGGACAGGGTCTGAGGATACGCAGTCCCTTATGACCACTTGAGATGGTAACGGCGCTTACGCACTGCGACGTATATAAAAATGAGATGTACGGATCTGTCCGTCCGTTGATAATTAATTTACAATATTTGTTATATGTTGTATCACTAATCTATTTATATAATACAATATTTCTCAGTAAAAACAAGGTATAAAATTATTTTACAATAAGAAAGTGTATAAATGTAAATAAATGTACTGTTGCCACTACATGGTTACATCGTTGCTTGCGAGTTATAATTCATGAGTAAAAAGATAAAATGAGCAAGACTTAGTTATAATAGGTCTGTGTGTGAGTATATGCGAGTGTTTAGATGATGCAAACGACTAATTAACTAATCACTAATTAACTTTTAATATGTTTTATTCATATTAAACCATATTAGTGCCAATAGGTGGTGATGGGATTATAATAAAATTTTACTTATTGAATTTGTGAGTAATAAAACGTTTAACTCTACAATTTAAGAGTATCTATCGAGCTTTTATCTTTTTTAAATTGGACAGGACGACGTCTGACGTATCAGCATGTTCCAATATATAACTAAATTATTTTATATTGTAACATTCACAGTAATTGTAGTTTTTGTGATTGAAACAGAGTATTACAATATGTTTTGTCTTTAATTGTAAGAAACATTTTTTTTTTCATTTTTATAGAAACTTGTGGAGAAAATGAAGTAGCAACATCGTGTTTTCAAGCAGTTTGCGAACGCAGAAATTGTACGGATCTTGGAAAGCCTATCGGTTGCGTACGAATAGATTCCAAGTACTGTACAAATGGCTGTCTTTGTAAAGAGTCATATTTGAGAGCTAAAAATGGAACGTGCGTACCGACTGATCAATGCCCAAGTAAGTTTATTTAGTTTTGATAGCTTTATATCTGTGAAATGTATGTAAACATATTCGAAAAGTTCTCAATAAAATTTAATTATATTTTCATTTAACCTTAAACTTAACGATTAAACAGTTAAGGATGAATTTTTAAGTAACACTGATAAAGTGAAAAATGCTCGGCAGAACAGCCATGGCCAATATCCCCGTGCCTTCATAGGTATTGGTGACCCCAATGAAAACGAAACCATAGAACATCTGTTACTTAACTGCCCAAAATGTGATGCACAAAGCCCAATGTTTAAAGAAATAGAATAAGATATTAATATAGATAAGAATAACGTAAGACATATAGTAAAAAGTAATCGGGAAAGAGAACTATTTTTAGCATAAGGTGTCAAAATAGTTTAACTGCAACTAAATGATTTAGTATAAGACTATATATAGTGATTATGTATTTAGAGTATGCTAGACATATGATAGAAATTTGTTGAAGCTAAAACAAGAAGAAGCAATTATACAATATTTAGATCTGCGAAGTCTCCGACCCGTGTTGAAGGGCAACTTGAAATTTTAATATAAAAAAGATGGCAGTGCCCATGGCTTGCATCAACGCATTCACTAGCGTCGTGATTTTATAAAACCACAAGATTTAATTTTTATTGTTAAACTCTAAGTATTGTTTAAAAAAAAAACCAAATTTATAAATAATTACAGCGTAAATGTTTGTGTGCCTGTGTAAATGACTAATATGTAACTGAATTTTCTCATACAATCACTGTTTAATAAAGAGTTTCAACAGCTTCAGATATTAAATGTGGGGAGAATGAAGTATTTGACTTTTGCCCACGGGAATGCCCTGGTGAAAAATGTGGAGATCCAGACCCAGCAGTTGCTTTATGTTTGGCCCAAGGAAACAGCACCTGTAACCCTCGCTGCAGGTGTAAAGACAACTACCAAAGAAATGATGAAAACATCTGTATACCAAAAGAAAAATGTCGTAAGTTAAATTTTGATTGTTACTAACGTCCTTTATAATAAAAACATACAACTCATTGATCACAATCATTCACGTCAACTCACTTTTAACCGTTTTGTCCTATCATTTCAATGTACGACTGATTATGATTTTAAGAGTGACTTTAAAATCTAAAGTTATAAGGACTCCTTGCCGTCCTCGTCTAAAAAACCTCACTTTAGACTCTGTCGGGTATCCTATTTTTATCATCATCGTTACAACTTTATTTCGACTTCCTTGGTTTATTTTATCGTCATATTTCTCATTCTAATAATAAGTTTAACAAATTATGAAATAATTTTATCAAATTTATGTTGTTTTAAGAGTCTGTAATGTTTTAAGATACATTTATCTTCATTTTCTTTATTAAATTACTGTGTTTTTTGTTTACCATTACATTTGAAAAAGATCACGAAAGAAGAATTGTGTAAATGTAAAACACCGGCCAATCCTCTTTTGTGAAATTTTTGGAATTATCATTGCATTGATTCGTAAAATATTTATTTTACAGTGACCTGCACCCGTCAAAATGAAATAAATGGTTGTCACAATACTTGTCCGCAAACATGTGAAAGTATCGGTAAAAGATACTCATGTCCGCTGCAATCTATTGAATGTACTCCTGAATGCCGTTGTAAACCAGGATATTACAAGAATAAAATTGGGGACTGCATATCAAAAGAAGACTGCTGTAAGTATAGATTAACTTGTTCACTCAGTGTTTGTTAACGAGGGACACATTTTAAACAACAAAAAAATACTACCTCATATTCCACTCACAATTGATAATCAGGTAATAGAACAGAAAGTAAATGAAAAATATCTGAGATTGAAGCTAGAATATGATCTGAGTTGGAAAACACAGATCAAACATATAAAAAACAAACTTTCTAACCTTACAGGACAATTACGTAATATAAGCCATTGACTATCTGCTCGCGTACGCCATATTATATACAATTCTCTTGTCAAACCACACCAGCAATACCTAATCGAAATCTGGGGATTCACATCAAAAACTCATTTAAAAGAATTACAAATCGTACAAAACAAAGTAATAAAAGTCCTTTTCAACTATGATTATGTAACATCCACACTAGAATTATACAGAAAAACTAAATTTATGAACATCAAACAACTTCATTCATATCACACATGTATACTATTTAAAAAAATTCTTAACAAATCCATTCACACACACATTACATTCACAAAAATACACCAAGTGCAAAGCCGAAGCCATCGTAGAGGAAGCCACATTTTACTTCCAGGAGTAAGTACTTCCCAAGGTCAAAGAAAAATAACTTTTGCAGGAGTACAAATATACAATAACCTATCGAAAGAAGTTAAGAATGCCGGATCATTCAATATATTTAAAAATAAACTCAAAACATTCATCCTTAATGACATAAGTTTACTTAAATAAAATACTTGCTATACGGAAACCATCTACACTATGGCAACAGTTCCGCATCAGTCAACTGGTTTTATAATTATTTGTGAGGGTACATTTAAGATTCTATCTAATTGCTAAGCAAACCAATTGTTTATTTTATATATAGTTTCTCGTTAGTCAATATGTTATAATTCTTTGAGAAATAAATTCTTTAAACATAAATATTAACTGGAGTTATATAAACATTCTGGTGCTTAATCACAAACTCAAAGAAAAAGAATTGTAATTGAAAACACAAAATTTTCAAATGTAATTAAATGATGACAGTGAAATAGAGGTGTAAAATTGTGTTGGGAAACATTTCCTTTTCTTATTAGATAATAAAAAATAATTTAAATATTTCCATAATTATCTTATTTTCAGTAAAATGCACTGGTCCTCATGAATATTTCTCACGCGGAGGAGCCTGTGACAATGAATGCGCTACATTAAAAAAACAAAATCAGACAAACTGTCCCATTGTCAATGTAGCTGTTAATAGAAAGTGTTATTGCGAAAAAGGTTACGCTCGTAATAGTTCTAATATATGTATACCTATATCACAGTGTCCACGTAAGTACAATTAATTCTTAATTCGTAAACTAATGTCGTGGTGAGACTTATGATTTCTTTTTCTAATATCGGACGAACACCATTAAGTGTCCATATCTAAAAAGAAAACATATTTAATTGTTTAAATTTAATTTAAAAAATTCGCCATTGTGCTTTTCCCGGGAGCAATTCCGAGATATGTAGCCTGCTAACCATTTATCATCCACTAGAGCAGCGTAGTGAGTTTATGCTCTATAATCCTCTCTCCTAAGAGTAAGAAAGAGTTTCTCATGCAATTAAATGTTAATAGCTTGCTACTTATCATTTGGATATAAAATGCGGCGTCGCCACGTTGCCTCTATTCCCGCTTTAATCGGCGATTCGAAATCTCTTTCACTGCATCTACCTACAGTGTATAAAGTGTTTTGAAATGTGCTTATAGGTTAGTTCTTGAGTGTAATCTCACCTGTTGGTAATTGATAATGCAGTCTAAGGTGGAAACGCGGTACACGGTGAGAAGTAATATACCTTTTATGGTTTCTACACAGCGTCGTTCTGGAACGATTTTTTTTCTTAACGGCACGTCTTTGCTGTTAGGGTGTTAAGTAGCCATCGCCGAAGAATTCCACCAGTTAACGTGTTTAATTACTTTTCAGCTACTTGTGGAGAGAACGAAGTTTATGACCAATGCCCTTCTACATGCCCACCTAAAACCTGTGATAGTATAGGGAGAGCTTATAAATGTAAACCTCCTCTTAAGCCAGGTGACCCATCCTGTAAACCTGGATGTCGTTGTGCCGATGGATATTACAAGAATAAAAAGAATGTTTGCGTTCCTAAAGACAAATGCCGTAAGTTTTAATTAAGACACAATAGAAATTGACTTTGATGTCACCTCATTGTAAGTGATAATATAGTGTACAATGATAGCGCATTAACCTCGTAAGACGTAAGACCTCTTAAGGTTTTAACACAGGTTCGTACTATTACTGAAATTGCTTGCTTGGTAGTACATTTTTTCTGCTAAATAGCGGCGACCGAAGCCTCCGCTTATTCCAAACCTAAGCACCTAACAAAATATTTATTTTTATTGCCGTCATGTTAACGTTTGACTAGGATTTTACCCGAAGGTAAATGATAATATAAAGCCGTACCGCACTGGACGAACGAGCAGTAAGTAACCACCACCGAAGCCCCCCACTCGTTCAGACTCAGAAAAATTAGAAATTGCAATCAAATACACATAAACAGGGTAAACACTTATATCACGATAGCAAGCAGCCTTTGATCATCCCACTGCTTGGCATAGGCCTCCGCATTCACAGAGAGAGAGAGAGGGGGGGGGGGGGAGAGCGTTTTTAGAGCATAGACCCTATTCGCTGCTCCATTGAGTATTGACAAGCTACATACGTCTAGAATTATTTCAGGGATTTGGAGGTTTCCCCAATATTAATGTTCAACGAAACGAATAATGATCGATTAGAAAGATTAACCGAGCTCATTAGTGCCTGCTCAGTACTAGAATTCATATATGTCACTAGGTCATCATTATAGGCTGAGCCATTATGAAATCGGTCCTCTAGAAGTTTGTGAAAATTCCGTAGATAGATAGATAAAGGTGAAGCAGCGTATATAAATATATTGTTGATTATGTTTGTCAGCGAAGAAACCAACTGTTACTTGTAAAGCTAATGAAGTATATCCCAGTTGCGCTAACGGGGGATGTCGTAGATGGAACTGCTCACAACCCGGAATTCTTTGCATAGATTTAATTGAAGGTGGTTGTAAAGAGGGATGTACTGTTTACGTTTCTACAATAAACTCCCACAAGACGTTCTAAAGATTTCAATTAATAAATTCAAAGTTTTTGTTAAAAGAAAGTTGATANTCAGACGTATATTAGAATCAGAGTGTGAAAAAAAATATATATAATTTGACGATTCAAAAGTGCTGTAATATGCCTACTTGAATAAAGATATTTTTGATTTTTTTGATTTTGGATGCCTTTGCAAGGATGGATATCGTTACTGACGAGCTGATAACGGCACTTGTATTCCAGAAGATAAATGCCCATGTATGTTATCATAACTTTTTATTAAAGACAGGTAATCACTTGACTGTGATCTTATCTGACGGTAAGAGGTAATATAATATAACATGGAAGCGCATTTACCTGATAAAAGATTTTGTAACTAATACAATTTCTACACGTTTAATGGCCTTGCTGGTACAGCGCTGAAAGTACTTGCTATTCTGCTGGCAGATTCCGTGTTCGATCCCTGTTTTTGTTTTGCAAAAAAAATTGTGTTCCGGACGATACTTTGTAGAAACTATGTTAATTGCCTTTTACCATATTAGCAAGCATCCATCTTGGATTGTATCATCACTTACATCATGTTTGATAACAGTTTAACTGTCAGCAATAAAAAAAAACAGCATCGTACAAGAATGCAATTTTATTACCTAGAGGTATGTAGATATGTTACGACCAAGTAAATGTAGGCAGAAATATTAAATCAACATTAACACACATACATAGAAATTATACAAATATATATAAATAAAAGACGAATAGGTTTTTACTACAAATATACACCAGCCAAACTGCCCAGCTACCATATCATCATTAGCCAGCCTTAAATATCTAAAGTGCGATTAATTCAACATACAAAAAAAGCAACGTTGTATATTCTAATGATTATAAGTTTTGGAAACTAAAACCATTTGTTCTCATACCTACTATATATTTAGCCAGACTAGCTGACAATCAATACTATGTTCGCGGTCTAGATTGTATAATTTATTCAATAAAACACTACTCATTTTTCCAACTACAACCCGGAAATGCAAAATGCAAGTTCAAAACTACCTGAACGGTTTATCTTATGAAGAATCGAAAAGTTTTCTTTATATAATCATTTAGTTAAAGTACAAAACACGCATACACACACCCACACACACATGCTTTTTAATATAAATTTAATAATAAAAATATTTATATTCATCTAAATATATTTTTGGTGGTTATCGCTAGTAAATTAGGAAGATGATAACATATACTAGTTCAGTGGTCATCAATTTTTATTCGTAATAACAACACACATACATGGTGATATATAATAAAAACAAATACAAAATTAAAAGTGCGTGCCTAAAAATTCCCCAGGTCTTCTTTGGCAAATTAATTTTGAAGTAGTTATGTCTATGCAAATTTAAAACTACATTTCCGAGATTCAGAGGGAGAAAAAAGATATGTTAGGAATTTAATTCTCAATAATATATTAATAGTGTCGAAAATTAATACTTTACTGACATTTCAAATGACGAATTGTAAATAAAAATGCCACGTCTTCTTTGTCCATGTTAGAAATTATTAAGTAAAACTTGTTTTTAAATTTAGAAAAGAGAGAGAAGGTTAAGTAGTTTAAGATTTGTAGATATTAAAATTACCTAACCTTAAACGAACACATCTTCGTGACGCTAATGATGCGTTTCATCCGTAAAATTTTGCTCATGCGCCTAAAGAAGTTTCTCTTCAAAACTCTTTATGTGTATCGAAGTTGTACTATAGTTAAAACCAAATTTATATCGTCTTACAGTACTATGCCTAGGTGAAAATTAAGTCAGTGGCTGTCATAGTACATATCCCCAAACATGTGAAAGCATTGGTAAAAAGTATTCATGCCCATTACAATCTACTGTGTGCAAACCTGAATGTCGTTGTAAACCAGGCTATTACAGGAACAAATTTAATGAATGTATATCAAAAGAAGACTGTCGTAAGTATATATCGTGTTTTAGGTAGTATTTCAACATTTTTAGTGTTTATCTAATATTTTACAAAACAATAAATAGCCACACGGGACTGATTTCCATTGTTGGAAGTTTGTGTTCTTTTTTGTCTTTAAATATCTTTATTAGTTATCAATTTTAACAATATGCACAAACTAAACTAACATGTACACACTAACTTTAGGTATTACATTTAAAAGCATCTAATTGGATAACAAATTTAAAACTAACAGAAAATATTGACCCATGTCTCTTTGCTCGTTATTCATAATCAGAAGTTCTCATGTTGTTTCTCGTTTTTAGAGGAACCTACAACAAATTTTGTCGGGTGGTCAATTTTTACACCATCTTTACTTTTATTTTCTTTAGGGTGAACTTATCGATTCGCTACAATTATTTTTTATCGTCTAAGTTTTCTTCAAATTTTAGTACAATTTTACAAATAACAACATCTCAAGGATCCTTTGGATGTTATAGAAACCTACACAAAATTGTAATGTTCACAGTGAAATGTACTGGCACACAGAGACAGAGTGTACAGAGTGTACAGAGAGTGAGAGAGAGAGAGTGAGAGAGAGTGAGAGTGTACAGAGTGTGACAATGTATGTTCCACACTAAGCAAAAAAAATCAAACCAATTGCCCGATTGTTAACGTCAAATGCAACCCAATGTGCTATTGTGAAAAAGATTACGCTCGAGACGCCAAAAAGAATTGTATACCTATAAACCAATATCCTTCACGTAAGTATTATGATTATGGAAAGAATAATTATAATGATGGGTAACTAACAAGTAAGATATATGGATAAACACTAATAAGTTATGCCATAAAACATCGTTGTTGTTTTTATCTAGGTTCATGAAATTCTGACGTCGTGACATACCTGAAACAAGTAAGCTAAAAAATATCCAATTTCTAATTGTTTAAATCTAAACTTTCGTAGCTTATCGACATATTGCGTGACCACGATCCATGCAACTGGGTTTCGACAAAATTCAAAAACGCCATCGTGGTTTGTATCCGTTAAAACAATTTTCAATATCCAATTTCTATTTAATATATAATAAAGACAGTATAAACTTCAAATTCAAGAACTGTTTTCTATTCAACTAGGGTTTTACAGCACTTTGAATCGTCAAATATTATAATGATGTTAGAGGACTTACAATCTAAAGTTATGAGAATTCTCTGGCGCCCTGTTCTGAGAAAAGCACACAACAAACTCGGTTGTCCTCTATTTTACCAACAACATAAATATATAACTGCCTCATTGCTCTAGTGCTTAGCATGTTTGGCCATAGACATGAGGTCCTGGGTTCGAGTCCCGGGTCGGAACTTAAAATGGATATTGAGGTTTCTATCAAAATTTTCTCAATATTTGCCCGAAGTTGGGAAGCTGGCGGTGTGATCTACCCCCATGCCTCGGAGAGCACGTTAAGCCGTCCGTCCGCGTCGTATTCCTGTCACATTGTACTGTGAGCGTGAAGGAATAAAGAGTACACTTGTATTATGCCTGCCAGACTGCAGTACAGCAGCGTGGTGGGTCTTTGGTCTAATAACCCTCTCTCCTATGAGTGAGGTGGCATGTGCCCAGCGGAGGGACGTCAATCGGCTGCTACTTACTTTATAACTATATAAACTTTTATTTATTTTATTTAGAATAGATATTATATATAGATATTTCACTTACTCCAACGCCTTACATCGTCAAAATTACCCTTCAAATAGTAATACGATTTTTCAACTGGCTTTCTCTTAATTAAGAATTTAAATATATTGATCTATTTCTAGAAAGTCTTACGGTATGTGTTGAAACTTACTAGGATACTAACAGCAAGAAAAGTTTTGACATTTCCAGCAATAGTTATTTAGCAAGAGTAAATAATTGCTTTTGAAACTATCGCAATCTAGCACGAACTTCATAAACCTATTACATTGAAAGAAATCTTACAACCTTATACGTGAGCTTTCAGCGTGTTATACTAATTAAATTATAGATGGATGGAGCTGCACAATTCTTAGAAAATAAAATTAGTGAGATATGTTATGTCTTAAGTCTTGCCTGCAGTGATTTTAAGTCAGTATATATATTCAGAGTATTTTATTAACGATTGACTTATACACACATACACACACGTATATTAATTCACAATTATACATGAAAATCAATTAGTTAATATCAGGTGAACCGTATCTTCGTATGACATTTTTACATATTCACATCTAAAATTTGTCTCATGTGGATCTTGTTTAAGTAATTTATTTAACATGTTATTTCAACTTCTAGAAGACGACGGCAATGGATTAAAAAAATTTGAAGAAGGTGATGCAGCTTTCACTAAAGTATTCCTATACGTAAGTACTTACGTAGAGTTACTGTTTAGATGAAACAAAGCCTATTTTGTTTACAAAAACCTAGAGACTTAATTTCATACTTGATTTTGTACGATTTTATGATTAACCTGTATTACCTCACTTTGATCGACGCGATTTGGTTCAAACTTGGCACTCTTGTCAAAGATGCGATTATCCTGATTACAATTGTCAGGATTCACGAATTCCCATATTTACATTTTTAATGGAGAACGAACTAAAACGCGCAAATTAAATTAACATTGAAAAATACCTAATTGTTTATTAGGTATTTTTCAACTTTTAGAGATAATCAAACTAAAAAGCAGAAAATAATTCTTACCATACAAATTAAAGTACTGACGTGAATATATAATGTCACTGGTCTCTATGCGCTTTGTGTAACATTTTTAAATTTACACTGAATTTCGGAATAAAACTACTAGAATAACTAGTAAAACGGAATAAAAGTAGAACATTATATCATTTGCGTATATTACCTCAATTGTAACTTCGCTTGAGGGTAAAATAATCACTTTATCTCTCATCTATCTCTCAATAGTATAGATACAGCCTCGTGTCGCCAATTAAAAGCCATACTCCAATTTAAAACTAAACATTGTAAACGAATACTGAGAACTATTACATATGTTGGAACACCCATTTTTGAGACTACTTTTTATAAGACTTTTTTAAGTTATTTAAAGATTTGGTAGAGAGAAATTTAAAAAAATAGACTCAACGCAAAGGATCAATACCTAAACCTATTCTTGTATACCCTTTTATGAGGACGCCAATGGTGTTAAGTATTTGAAATGTGACTTAAGTTATGGAAACATTGAGGAAAAATCATTTAGAAATCACATAATAGAAAGACAACAATTAAATTTAAAACATCACATACTGCCATAGGTATGATACAGATGCATATACATTTTATTTATTTTGCTTTATACTCTTTTGGTTATGATTATAATTTATGTTCAAATAGAGAAGAGTTAAATAGTAAAATAGACTAATAATATACTACTTATAATGTCTTCAAACTCTCAAAATATAAAATAAATTGATAATCTCACAGCTACGTGCTTAAGTCATGATAGCGTTATGACGATTTTTACGATTCTTATGCAGAAAGTCACATAAATTCGACATATCAAGCTTATTATAATACTTCATAAGCATAAAGCAAGGGAACGGTCCCTAATATAGGAAAAAACGTAGTGCTATATTATTAACGCCTGTTCCTATTTTATTGCAAAGATTCAGATCTGTAGATGTAAATGTATTATAGACGATGCAGGGGAGCATTTAAAAATCACACTTTGATTTATTTTTTGTTCTGGAGACATAAGGTGAAGAAGAAGGTGCAGTTCTTAAAACTAAGACAGGGTTTGTATACTATTATGCCACTCAGCACGCATATGCGGTCGTGACTAGTGGGTAAAAGGGTGATCGCGGGTGCTGAGGTAGGTGCGGGATGGGTTTCGCCGATGTTTGACCAATCCGAATTAGTCGACGCCGGTGCCGTGGTAGGCTCGTTGCTCCCGTCTGCAATAGTCGATATTGGTCTACCAAAAGACCTCTGGTATAAATTAATTTGTAATTGAATATCATTTCTTCCCAGGAACGTGCAAAGAGTTCTCCAGGAATTAGCGTGATTTTTTCACCGATAAGTATATTGCTTCTTTTGGCACAATTAGTTGCATACTCAAATGAGAGTACATTAAATCAGCTATTACGTTTAGAGAATTTGGATTCAGTTGATACGGTACGTTGCATTTACTCTTATCAAATCAAATCACAAATTGTTCTTCGTTTTTATTAAAATTAGACGAATTATAATAACATGGGATTCAGAAGAGGAATGGGATGTAAGGATCAGGTCTTTTTTTTACGCTGCATAATAGAAAAATGTTTGGCTAAACACCAAAAAGTTTATTGCGCTTTCGTAAATTTAGAAAAGGCCTATGATCGAGTGGTGAGGAATGAGCTGTGGTCAACGTTATCTACGTATGGGGTGAGCGGTTGTCTGATCCAAGCATTGAAGTCTCTCTATGAGGGTTCTAGTGCCTGTGTCAGAATAAACGGAGCGTACACGGAGTGGTTTCCTGTCGAAAGAGGTGTTCGACAGGGATGTGTTGCGTCACCATGGCTGTTCAACCTATTCATGGATAAATGTTTGACAGATTTAAAAGAAAGTATGTATGGGTTAAGAATGAATGAATTACTCATCAAATGTTTACTCTACGCTGATGATCAAGTAATACTTGCGTCATCCGCTAACGAGCTTCAGGAGATGCTAAATATTATGAATGAAGCTTTGAAAGGGAAAGGAATGAAAGTGAATGTAAACAAAACGAAAGTTATGCTTTTTGAACGAGATGAATCTATGATGAATGGCAATATTTTGATAGATGGGGAACAAGTGGAAGTGGTGAAAAAATTTGTATACTTGGCATTTAAATTTACAACAAATGAAACATGTGAAAGTGATATTGAAAGGAGAGTGAATGCAGGGGATATGGCAAATGGTGCTATGCACACCTTTATGAATAGCCAGATAGTGTGTCAAAAGGCCAGACTGGCAGTGCATGCAGGAGTGTTGGTGCCAACACTTGTGTATGGTAGTGAAAGTTGGGTGTGGCAGAAGAATCACATAAGTAAAATAAATGCGGTAGAGATGAGAACGTTGAGAAGTATGTGTGGATTAAAACTGAGTGACAGAGTGAGAAATAGTGTGATAAGAGAACGTTGTGGTATAAAAGAAGACGTAGTGACTAAAATCGAGAAAGGTATGCTTACATGATTTGGGCATGTAGACAGAATGATTGAAAGGAGACTGACAAAAAAGGATTTATAAATCAAGAGTGAATGCGAAAGTTGGAAGGGGAAGACCAAGGCGAACGTTCATGGACCAAATCCAGGACATTTTAAATAAGGGCCAGGTTACGAGTACTCTAAACCGATGTATGTATGTATATATGTATGTATGTATGTATGTATGTATGTATGTATATAGCAATAACAATACGTTCATCATCATATTGACAAATATGTCAATTATTCTTTATACCTGTAGTATACCCATCCCATATAGGTACTTTCTTTAAACTAGACACATTTTTACAATTTTCTCGAAGCAATATCCTTTTAACAAAAACGGTTATTTATAGGAATTTCTCAAGCCCTAGGGAAGCGTACCTTAATTTTATTCCGTATTGGTCTAACGAGAAAAATTATGATTATTTTCAGGTTCTTTCTGTTATTCCGGCCTATATAAATGCACTGAATTCGCAACAAAACATAACATTAGAGTTCGCTGAAAAGGTGTACCTTAGTGACAAATATGCAATAACAGATAATTTCAAAAGGGACTCACAGCGTAATTTTGGTGCTGAAGCACAAAGCTTGGATTTCTGTAAAGCAGTGGAAGCAGCTAATACTATTAACGAATGGGTAAGTAAACGTTAAATACTATATTTGGGCAGTTGAAGAAACTAATTGAGTTGATATGTTCCAAATCATTAATGGTGAACCCCCATAGGAACTGCGGGCTGGGGTTCTTGCAGCCGCCTATCAGTGCAGGTCGGTTGCAGGAATTACAGGCGGAATGGTTGATAGTGACGAGGTTCGGAGGAGAAGAGTCCTTTTGGATAGGGCCTCAATAGAACGGTGGAAGGAGGCTCTTGGATTCCTAGCAGTGGCTCTAGCCATTGTGGAGGCAATCCGTCCCCACCTGGAGAAATGGCCATCCAGAAGGCACGGATCGCTTTCTTACACACTGGTGCATGTGTTGACTGGACACGGATGTTTTTGGGAATACCTGCACCAGATTGCCTGCCACGAGTAGTGTGCTTCCATAGATCCGGTGCACCACACTTTGGCAGAGTGTTTCGCATGGGGACCTCAGCGATGCGCCCTGGAATCACTAATTGGGGGGAACCTCTCGTTGTATAGTCTGCCTGTTGCTTGCTAACGAGATGGATTGGAGGACAGTTTCCTCCAACCCATCTCGTTAGCAAGCAATAGGCCGCCTTCTTCTGCGAATTTCTTAAGTCGGAAGGAGGCATAAGAGAGGATGAGACAAAATACCGTTGACGCTCCCTCGCTCCGCGAAGGCGGCGGGGTACAAGGTTGCAGATCTTCTATGTATATCGGACGTGATCCGTATGAGTGGATTGCGTATGCGTACTTCTGGTTCTCCATTCAAGGTTGTCGAGACTTTTCCATTGGGTTTTGGTGGATATTCCGACTTGTCAGTGACTCCCACACCCCGTACGTAAAGGCATATATTCTTTTAATATAATTAATATAATTAGTATTATTTTTTCGCTGGGAAGTGCTTTATGCACGCCGGATGAAGTATAAATCTCCATGCGGGAGTGTGACACTCGCTGTACTGCACCGGGATACCCACTTAAGCCCAACGGAACCGTCTTCATTCAGGTGGTGGGATGGGGTTAGTTCATATTTGCTGTTTATTTTATTATTACCTTTAATTATAACATGAGTTATTTCTTTAAGGTTGAAGAAAAAACACGCGGGCTAATTACAAATCTCGTAGAACCAGATTCGCTAGGTTGTGGTACTGTTGTAGTTCTAACGGATGCTATATATGTCAAAGTAAGTATGAAACTTTTTTATGTATATTTGGAAGATGCCGAGAAAATTAAGAAGATTAGTTGTAGTCTAATCAGGGGAGGTTACGGTTTTTCTTATTATTGATGATTGCTTACCCTCGATCATATACTTCCAAGCTCATGGTACTTCCTTGTTTGAGCTACTGCGATTACGAGTAGCAATTTGTAAGCAATAATAAGTATTTTCTAATTTGTCTATATCACGACTGGTTGGACGCTTCGGCCGTGGCTACTTGTAAAGTTACCAAGCAAAAGCCTTGTGTTGTTGTAAAAACATGTGTAAAAATGGAGAAGGGTGAAAGGTTTTTGTGTGCCCGTGCAAGCGAAGAAAAATTGAGTGTTTGAGTTTATACTCATTGACAAGAATATTTTCACTTATATAGGTTTATATTGGTAATACACTAAAAATCTCTTTAAGCACGTTTCTTCTTATTTTCTTAATATATTTTGTCGATATTGAAGAGGACTGAGCTAAAATGTTTGGCTTTGTAACGATAGTTAGAGCAAAATTTACCAAATTACACATATTTATAAACAATTCCATTGCAGATGTTATTTTTTCTTAATATATTTTTCTTCTTATTTTTTAAGAGTAACTGGACATATCCATTTGACCCACAAAATACTGTGAAACAAAGCTTTTACGTAAGTCAAGATAAAAATGTGACAGTAGATATGATGAAGCAAACTAGATCCTTTAGATATGGTGAATTATCTGATCCAGATGTGCAGGTATGGCAGATGTATTAATATACTTTTTGTTAATCTACATAGAATATGTAATTACTAGCTATATATTCAAATTTAAAAATTCTTTATTCAAGTAGGCTATTACAGAAACAAATATTCGTTTTTCTGTATATTACTTTGAATTAAAGAATGACTTGAAATCTAAAGTTTCAAGGGCTTATTCTCATCATCATTACAATATTTTTAATTTATCCTATTTGGATTAGAGCCATTGATTCGCTCCCAGGCTTTTTTATCTTCTAGGTAATAAACTCGGCGTCGAAAAAATCGCACCTTTTGAAATTTTGACTTCAAGCAACTATATAGCCTATTTCATCTATGGTAAGGTATAAGCGTGGAGCCTCATTTTAAAGGCTATTGAATCCTTTAAATAATAATAAACTGTGATAGTGATTACTAAGCATATAAAAAACATTTTTCATGAAAAAAGGAAAAACATTTATTCACACCAAAATTACTTAATTTAATTAATCTAAAAACGTAACAAAATTAAAACATAAAGTAAAACAAATTCTTAGAACTAAACTTAGAACCTAGTGTCACCTCCCTTAGCCCTAATTACAGCCTCCATGCGATCCTTCATTGACATTTACTGGAGGTGTTCAGGTGTGACTTCTGTGATGTCTGGATAGCTAATGACCCATAATTAATTTTACCTTTCCCCCCCCCCCCCTTTATTCGTGTCCAAGGTGGCACAAGTAGCGAGTCCTCTAATGAGCTTTTCAGCACTTTTTTTTAAAGGCCCTAACGTTTCGTGAGTATTGTTTTTAATGAAAAGAACGATACGCGTTTTTAAAGTGTATTAATTGTGCTTTCGAATGATATTAATTTTGGTAGGGTACAATAAATAAGTTAAGAGTATTATTCGATTTTTTTGACGCCGAGTGCACTTCATAATATAGAACGATATAATTTGGCGGATTTGGAGACGTTATTAACAAGTCATTAAATGCCGAGCTTTAACTAAGCAATAGTTAATATTTTACAGTATGTGCAAAAGAATAAACCTTAAAAACCCAACTGGTATACTGTTTGTAGATATTCCATTTGTTTGAAGAGGTCCTGGATTCTATTCCCAAGAGGACAAATTTAGGAAAATGTATTATTTAATTTGTCTAAATCTAGACTTGTGGTGGGTTTCGGTAGTAGTTATTTACCACCTAACATCAACGTTGTAACGCCAAGTTAAAAGATAAACTATCTGTTATCGATTTATTGTGCAACTATCTTAGACTGTTACATACACTTACCATAAGGTTAGATCACAATGGAACTCTAACCTGTTAGCAATATGAAAACCTTGATATTTTGTAAATTTCATAAGCAAATAAATGGTCCATTGAATCACTTTGTTCTGATTTATATAATGCATAATTATAGACATGATAACGCCTTATAATTTGATTAACACCGGCTGCACGCGTATTTATGATTATTTAATTTGAATACCCTATATTATTCCACAGATTCTCGAATTGCCATATGTAAACACCAATTTTACATTTATAGTAGTTTTACCTAAGGTCAAAGATGGAATAGACGCATTGATCGATAAAATAGGAGATTCAAGCTTCTCGCTAAATAACTTTTTGGATGTCCTGAGTTCCAGAAAAGTGGCTGTGTCGTTACCATCTTTTAATACGTCAATAACAACGAATTTGAAAGAAATTCTAGTCAAGGTAAGAAGCAACGTTTAACCATAAAAATAAATATAATTGAAAAAGATTTATAATCTCAAAACTAAGCATTCTCATATGTCGGTCACGGCAGCCAGTCTCATACAGAGATTAGCCATTTACACAGTTCAAACAGAGATGGACTCATTCTCTTGCAGCACTCTCATAGTCCGATGAAATGGCAAATCCAACAGAGATTAGACGCATAACCGGGCTTAATATAAAAATTTATTCTGTCGGTCCCTTTATTATTTCGGCAAAAATCCGAAACAAGGAAAATATTTTGATACGATTTTCACTAACTTTACTGCTAACGCTGTAAAGGTGAAGCACGAGTTCTATACAGAAAAAATTGTAGGACAAATATAATAAAATCTATAACAGGAGAATATTGTTAAAATATAATCTGAAATTTCTTTAAATTAAGTTAAAAAATTGAAAAATTATTTTTGACAAAAAATACAATAATGACATCTCGTGGCTGAGACCTTCTTTTAAGCATAAAAATACCTGTATGAGAAGACGTCGCTTTTTCGTTACATTTAATAAGTTATTATTATAATAAATTATGATTATTAATTTACGCGCGCGCGCGTGTGTGTGTGTGTATTCTTTAGTATTTACCCGAAGTTGGCGGTGTGCCCCACTCCCATGCCTCGGAGAGCACGTAAAACCGTTGGTCCTGCGCCGGATCTTTCTCCGATCATGTATGTTTGCCGTCACATTCCGGAAAAGAGAATTCATTTGTAAACTATGCCTGCCAACCCGCAGTGGAGCAGCGTGGTGGGTCTATGCTTAAAAATACACTCTTACGAGTGAGGCGCCCTGTGCCCAGCAGTGAGACGTTAATGGACTGCTATTTACCTTTTTACCAAATTTCAAGTGCTTATATACAATTTACAGTAATACTGTGTTAATATGTATTTCAGGCTAATGTAACAAATATCTTTGATCCTGAAGATTCGGGCTTGCAGGGTATCATTAATGGTTCACAGCCTATTTATGTCTCGGAAGCGAGACAAAAAGCTTTTATAACTGTAAATGAAATTGGGTCTGAAGCTGCCGCAGCAGACGGTTAGTACACTTATCTCTTCTACAATTTATAACTTAGTCTTGGAATATATGAAATCTAATAGCCCAAAATTTTATTATCTACGTTAATATACAAAGTATCAGTAGTACTACTAAAAAATTTATATAAGTTGATAAATGTGCATAGCGAAACAAATTGTTGTTAATGCACCTAACCTTTGATAGAAAAATCGATCGAAAACCTTTTTCTAGTTTACTATATCCGGATGCCTTTAGAAATCTTTTTGATGACCTCACTGGCGCTCTGATGCGAGTACTTGCTTTACTAGCAGCAGTCCCAGGTTTGATCCCTAGTAGGGCGAATTAAAGACATTGCATTTTCTAATTTATCTAAGTATGGAATGGTGACAGGCTTCAGCCGTGGCAAGTTACCACCCTACCAGCAAAGACACACCGCCAAGCAAGAGACTTGTGTTCGGGTACGATCTTTAGAAACCATAAGACATAAATTTCCTCTTACCAAATTAGCGCGCTTTCATCTTATATTGTATCATCACTTAATATCAGGTGTTGTCAAACGTTGCTTTTTGTCCTTTTTAGCATTTGTCGTAGTTGTATATATCCTCAATCGAAATTTGTTTAAAATAAGTTTTACTTACAAGTTACTTTATCGCCTCTTATCATTTTCTGATTCACTACAAATGTACAATACAAAAATACAATCATTTCCCAGAATTCTTTAGCATTTGTAACAATAACCTTATAAATTTAACTATTCAGCAAAAATTTGTCCGGTAGAAATTTTATTCAACATGAATATTTAATAAAATGTTGTCTTATAACTGGTGGCAAAATAGATTTCTTATACATTCATAGAAATTACCAAAATTAATATATAAAAGGTGTTTGGTATTTAATATTTTTACATCACAATACAACATTTTTAACACAATATAACGCTGCAAGTATTCGATTCTGAAGTAAAACTTCTTTGATGCAACGTGTGATTATCATCACGAAGATTAGCAGCTTTTTCGTTTGAAGGTTAGGTAGTTTTAATATTTACAAATCATTTATCATAAAATATAAAATACAAATATTTCAAAAATTGTCTTTTGTAAATTTTAATTTCAAAACAAAATTTAATTAATTATTTCTAATATTGACAAAAAAAAATTTGAGATTTCAATAAATTATTTATATTAAATTTAGAAACTTTTAATACTTTAATGATAATTAAATTCATTAAATTCCTTCCTTTTTTTTTTTCTCGCTTGGAAATGCAATTTACGCACTAACCCTGACCGATGACCAGTCAGGAGTGTGGGACTTGTCGATGGAAGGTCTCGCAATACCCACTAAAACCCAGCGGAACCCTCTTCATCCATTAGTGAGGCACCAGGTGATCAGCTTTCGCATTCTGCCCTGGTGTCCCGGATGAGTCCGACGGAGGATTCACGGAGGCGGGAGGAGATGCGCAAACATGCGCCGCCTTATATTCCGCCTCCTTCGGCGGTGAGGGGGTGCATCCACTGCATTCTCTCTCTCTCTCTCGTGGGCTTCCTTCAGCGAGACTGCCGTCTCGCAAAAGAAGGCCACTGCCGCCCACCATCTCTCGCTGGAGAGCATCGCGCCTACAAGGCTTCCCAACGAGAGGTCACCGCCGATCAAATTCATTAAATTCCTAACATATCTTTCTTTTCCCTCCTTCTAAGTCGCAGAAATCTAAAGTTTTAGATTTCTGTAAATATAAACAAGACTTTAAAATTACTTTGTCAAAGAAGTTTCACTTCTGGCATGTGTACTTTGTACGCACATACATTTCTTTTTTTAGAGTCTCATCTCCCTATTTTCAGGTTTAACTGTCAGCACTACTTCAGTATCTATTGAACCTATAACGGAATTTAATGCAGATCATCCTTATGCTTATTTTTTGTTATACAATCTTACTCCAATATTCGCCGGATTGTTCTTTGGAAATGACAATAATTAATATTTTTTCCTGTATTGTTTGTTTAAGATTATCTCTAATAACCTACGGTTAATCATACTCTATTTTTAATCTATGCTTTTCCATTTTTCTTTATATACTTTTCTTAATACACGCTTATGTATTGTTTTTGCACTATATTATATTCCTTGTATGCTTGGATTTTTTGTCTCCGTTGTTTTTAACATCAGCTAATGAAAGTCCTGTAAAAATGTAAGCGGCTCTTCTGTAGATGAATGAAAATAAATAAGCAGCAACAGAAAAAGCAGAAATCCTATTGTACTATAAGTAGGTACTATTAAAATAGTACTAGTAAAATATCAATACACACATTTATTTATTGCTAACCGATCAACGATTGATTGGAATCTCACTCGATGGAAAGTGATGATGACAATTTAAGATGCTCGCTAATATCGTAAAAGGTAGTTTACTATTTGACTGCAGCTCAGCAAATATGCTGACACAGACCTGTTTTGTATTGTGTCTAGCTTTTAAGTGTGTTTTTGTTATTTCCATTTATTAATTATTAGTGTTGTTTTTTTGCTTTATGTGTACAATGCAGGATTATACTTTTGAAACTTTTAAATATATCTATTCCTATTCTACCGTTTCTAATTTTTAAAATAGTTTTTAATTTTTATATCCTCTATATATAATTTCACTATGAAACTCTACCACACTTCGCTTTGTCTCTATATCATATTCCTCTGAGCTTGATTTTTCACCCATATAAATATAAAATAGCATTACATATATTACGTTTTTAACATGAGCTAAAAGTATTTGGCATTTTAGAGTTATATCCCGATTTTCAGGTTTAATTGGCAGCGCTACTGGCGTATCTAATGAACCTATAACGGAATTTAATGCAGATCATCCTTTTGCTTATTTTTTGTTGTACAATCTTACTCCAATATTCGCTGGATTATACTTCGGAAATGTTTAGAATAATTAATAATATTGCATACCTTGTAACTATTAGACTATCTTTAATAAATGTTTGATTCTAGTCTAATTTTAATGCAAGCTTTCTATCGCTTCATATGCAAAGTTATTCCGTCATAAATTAATAACCTAATACTTAAATGTTAACAAAAAATATAAAAAAAGTGTTTCTTTGAAATAGAAATAAGTAAATTATATTATCCCGTATTTGTGATTATCATAAAGTAAATAGGACGTATAGCTAAGTACAAAATTAATCCAGGGTTTACTATTATAGCTTTTATGTATGCTATGCTACTAGTATGACATAATAAGTTAACTTTATTTAACATTTACTAGATAATCACCAACATATTAGTCTGTTTCCGTAAGAGCAAATCAAACACTAAACCGTAGGCAATAAGAAAAAAGAAACTCTAAACGTTCCGAACTGTACCTTAGTTAATATAGAAAACCTAATTTAATAACCGTAGTATACCTTTTTTATCTAATTTGATTCTTTACTTGTGCTTGACATTTGATATTTTTATAAATAAATGTTTTTAGCAAAATTATGTTTATCATTTTGGAATCTTGTATCAAATTAAGACTAGAATACTTCGTTCTATTATAATTTATGCACGTAAGTGTGTTGTTGTTGTCTTCAAGGTGTTCAGAAGACGGAATGTAGTTATTTAGACGCTGATTATAAGAGTTGGCAAAGAAACTGGTATTTGCCCGTAAAAAGTGTGTTTTTCGCAATGTCAAAATGATTGTCTGTTTTTTGAAGTGTACGTTACGAAAATGCAAGATTTGAATGTCCATCATTTCTAAAGACTGTATATTACGTTTACCTACACAGATAAGCGAAAAAGATTATTGATCGCTTCATGACGTAATCTCCAAAGCTATTTGCCCTATTGCCTTGAAATTTGAAATATTCCTTTCACCATATAAAATTTCAGAAGGAATGGGATAGTCCATATCTCAATGGGATCTGGAACTACGCGAGTGGCACCGGGGGAAACAATTAGACCAGAAATAATTGAAATAAATTAGCAGTGAGCACGAAATCAGTCTACAGAACATTTTCTGGAAAAGTTTTAATTGTTAACATGTTTATGACCGCTTCAAAATAAGTTACTGCTGCATAAGTTATTACTCAATATTTATTGAGTTGATTACTAAATATATCATTACATATCTATAGGGTATTCTTGTGGATTCGCGGTGTCTTACACTTTGATTATCTAAATGTATACTATTGCCGTCTTTTTAGCCATCATTGTGCGTGCTTTGGCAGCGGTGGTACCTGTGGACTTAGTCGAATTTATAGCTGATCATCAATTTATTTACTTTATTTTATACCGAAATGCTCCATTATTTGGTGGATTATACGCAGGACCTTGAACAACATTCACTGTTAAAATTAATAGGTGCGTAACATAAGAAGAAAATTAGGGCATTCTCGCCCGCAAAGCTGTATGACTGCAATATTTTTCTCCCGTGGTAAAAAATCTTTATTCTAGTACTGGGATGAAAAGTTCGAGACGCGTTCGACAAGACAAACACGTAGTTACTAGGCTGTTGGGAGGAACTACATTTGTCCCGCATATAGGGGCCGAAAAACAAAATTTTCAACCAGTAGTCGAACAATAGATTTTTTTTAATATTAACAGAAATATTATATATAATATGTTGATACCTAATACACAATTAACCTGCTTTATATATAGACACCGTCCTTACTCTCTCACTCACTTATATTTGAATTATACAAATTATTGATTTCTTTTCTTTTAGTTATTGGTGTGCATACTACAGCAGTGGAAATACCTGTCGAATGTATTGCCGATCATCAATTCATCTACTTTATTTTATACCGAAATGCTCCAATATTTGCTGGTCTATATGCAGGACCTTGAAGAACATTCAATATCAAAAATTCAATAAATTGAACAATTAGGAGCTTTGCAAATTAAATAAATTTTCAAATGTATTCATGCAGTTTTTTTTATATTGCTTCAATAAAGCCCTGCTGGTCTTAGAAATAGCGATGTCGAATTCTGGGAAGTCATCTTATTTTGGGAGATTTAGGCTGTACATAGTTATCACCCTACCAGTAGAAACGTGCTCCCAAGCAAAAAGTTTGCTTTCCATTACGACATTGAATATATTTAGCATGAAAGATAAATTACCTATGACTAGGATATTCTGTACCAAAAAGACAAGTAAAAGACTATCAGCACTTATCATTAGAAGAGATTACAGTTAACCTGTAAGCAATAAAGGCACCAAACCTTCTCTCCTTGCTTTGTACTTAAACACTCTTCTCTTCTTTTATTGCTTTGTGCTTTGAAATATTGATGGACTACTCAAAATAAATGATAAAAATAAAATGAAATACAAAAATAAAGATATTTAATCCATGTTAGGTTAACAACTACTTTAAAATCGTCAAATATTCTTCAGTAAAGAATATATCAGAATATATCGGTTCAGAAGATTGTCTCAAACGGTGAGAATTTATAGTTATATTCTATTTAAAAAAAACAATTATATTATTAAATATTTCTCTGATATTTTTTCTCAAAGACAGACTCTCGATTTTCATCTTATCAATAGTAACGTAATATATGGACAGCTGCAATTAGAACAATAAATGAGATATAAAGTGGAGAGACAATATTCTTATTTAAATATATATACAGTTGGCCACGAAACAACGTAGTTGAATAGCTAATTTTTGATATTAACCAACAGTAGATTTTAATATTTGAAATAATATATACAATACAATCAAGAATCATGATGAGGAAGACGGAAAACAATTGCAACATAAGAAATAAAATTAATCCAGTATCGCTATTTTTACATTAAGACCAGTAATCATATAGAGATTCCAACACATTTTACTATAATAAGATACCATTGTCAATATAGGACTTCTCTTCAATTAAGTTGCAAGAGTAAATTAAAACAATCTTATAAGCTAAGTTCTACAATTGAAGAATTTTTCTATGACAAAAATGCTTGAATTTGAATAAATAAGGTACTCGTGCCGCTTTAATCAATTAACATGGAATGTGTCACTCATAAAGATATCTTGTTGTCAGATTTGTAGATACTGTTTCTAACCAAGACATTGATATAATAGAAAATTAGATTCGTAAGGAACGGACTGATATTTGGCAATTCAAGAGAGCTCGTTAAGCGTAGCGATCTCGTTTGTGTCGACAGGGACTTTTAAAATTAGTACTTACTGCAAAAATCAGCGAAAAGGGCATATAACATTGCATCAGAAACTTCTATAGGCGCATGATGGTAATTTTTTTACGAATGAAACGCGTGATTAGTGTCACGAAGATGTGCAGCGTTTGTTACAGAATCTAACAGGAACTTACACTAATCCGTTACACTGGAACGGAATGCGCAAGTCAATCCGCTGGTGTCTAACGGACTTTTTTTCCCGCTGGGAAATGCATTTGTTCACCCCTGCCACGAGGCAGGGAGTGTGGGACTCACCGGCAAGGCCAGAATACCTACTTAAACCCAGCGACACCCTCCTCATCCTGAACTGGCAGTGTCAGATGCTCCCTTGCGCGTTCTTCGCACTCTGACTCTCCCGGATAAACCGACTGAGGATGTTCAAGGAGGAGACAAGAGGCGTTTGTAAAGACGCCTCCTGCCACCCGGCCTCCTCCTTAGGGTAGCAGCATCTGCTGCAGCTTCTTGCCTCCATTGCCTCCTTCAAGGAATTGACGGCTTTGCAGAATGAGGCATTCCATCCCATATTACTGTCAAGCATGGCGCCCACTATACTTGGCAGTGAGAGATCCGCTCCGATGAGGGACACCAGAGAATGTCGCTGTCCCTAAGCCGGACATTCTGCCACAGCGTGGGCTGCCGTATCGGCAGGCGCACTACACTGATGGCAGATAGGAGACTCGTGCTATCTGATGCAAGTACTTTCCGAAACATCCGTGTCCGGTCAGTACTTGCACCAGCCTAAAGGTAAGCGTGCCGCCTAGCTAACCATTATTCGAGACGAGGACAAATCGCCTCCCCCGTGACCACACCCGCACTTGGAGTGGTGTCATATATAATTCCCTATAACTATACATTTCCAATTAAATATCTCAGTGCCATTTAACGTGTTAATGCAAGACAGACTGTTTGTTAATATAACATTGAATATTGTTCTTGAGTAACGCAAACGACTTCAGTGGGTAATATGTTTAATTAAAGAAGAAATAGAGCATGCTCTAATGACTTTGTATACATTACTAGCGGTCCATTCTAGCTTCACTACGTATAAAGAGAAATATAAAAAAAAAATATTGGAACACCAAATTCATTAATCACAACAAAAAAATATTTTAATAATTGCTATTCTATTTTATAACTTAATCCAAAACCACTACCATAATCCTCATCTGAAAAGAGGTTCAATTTGACAGCAAAATCCCCTTTAACAAAATGATCTGCCATTTATTTAATTCATTATTACAAAACATGTCATAAATGAAGAACCGCTCGACTGATTTTGTCCAAACTTCACATATACCATCTACTAAATAATCCGAACAAGGCCTAAGCATTTGGTTTGGATAAGTGTGCCCGTTCTTGAGTTATAAAATTAAAACAAAATACCATGAGAAATCAATAATGAAACTTATCAATAAAACATATAAAATGAAAATTACAAACAATACGAATATATTCGTCACACTCTACTGGAGTGAAAAGAGAGTAGTTCAATTCCTACAATTACTCCACTCTCCCCATATATATCTTGTTTAAATTTGTAATCGTTCATATATTACCTTTTTAAACAGCCATTCAAGTTCAAATACGTCATTTTAACTATGTTAATGTATATTTTTTTATATTTTATGAAAAATTGTACAGTGCCATCTATTAAAAGCTCTCGTAAAAGGTGCTTGATGGCGTAGGAATTGATGTATTCCTTAAATATTAACTGTTTTATTCCCGTTAAGGGTTTATTTTATGAAGATCTTATTATATATATATTTTTACATACATACATACATAGCATTACGCCTTATTCCCATAGGGGTAGGTAGAGACCACGTTCTTCCGCTTGCCACGATCCTTGCATATCTCCTTCGCTTCTTTCAATCTCATTAAATCTTTCATACAAGTTCGTCGGTTTAGAGTACTCTTGACCTGGCCGTTATTTAAAATGTCCTGGATTTGGTCCAGGAACGTTCGCCTTGGTCTTCCCCTTCCAACTTTCGCATTCACTCTTGACTCATAAATCCTTTTTGTCAGTCTCCTTTCATTCATTCTCTCTACGTGCCCAAACCATCTAAGCATACCTTTCTCAACTTGAGTCACTACGTCTTCTTTTATACCGCAAGTTCTCTTACCACGCTATTTCTTATTTTGTCACTCGGTTTCAATCCATTCATGTTTCAACGTTCACTATTACAAGTGATGACACCAACACTCTTGCATGCACAGCCAGTCTGGCCCTTTGAGACATCATCTGGTTATTCATAAAGGCGTACAGAGCACCATTTACCATATTCCCTGCATTCACTCTCCTTTCAATATCACTTTCACATGTTCCATCTTTTGTAAATTTAGATCCCAAGTATACAAATTCTTTCACCTCTTCCACTTGTTCCCCATCTATCAAAATATATTTTTATCTACAGAAATATAACAAGTTATTTCTCAAGTAACTTAAAATTAAAAATTGATATAAGCTATATGGGCCGATACATGCATAAGCCCCTTTAGACATCGTAATTTTCGAAGATTGCTAACGTTTAAAAACGTTTGGGAAAGACGTTTCATATTTCGATATAAAACGTCATTCCCATACATTCATTAAGCGTTAGCGTTCTTCTAAAGTTATCCTATGTAAGGGCCAAGGGAAGCAATACGAAAACAGTAACCCCAACTCCAGTATTGTTTATTTCGTATTATTTTTTTTACACTCGACGGTATCTACTTATAAATACGCGTATATTATGCTTATGTACATAGAAGTAAGGTATAAAAGGGACGTAATTATGGCATTTGTACAGATGGTAAAAAATTCTGGCAAAATGCAGAAGTCGTTCGCGATAGTAGCCATTTTTATGTGCTTGGCACATACAGTTCTCGCTGCAAATGAAACAACAGGTACGTTAGTTAAAATATATTGTCTCAAGTACATTTACTAGTTAAAATAACTCATGTTATATCTTTACAGTTGACGATACTTCTGACACCAGTACAGAAACATGTAAGTGTTTTTTTTTATAATATATTTTTTATATAGTAGCGCAATGCTTATTTTAACAAATAAATTTTAAATAAATTGACAAATAAATTAAATAAACAAACTTTACAATATATACGAATACGGATATATATCCAACTAATACCTTTTTAAATTCGTAACATCATTTACGTAGAGGGCTTCAGCAGCTTGTTCCCTTAGCCTCTAATTTGACTCCTGCAGAGAGATGGCGTTCTCGCAAAAGAAGGCAACTGCCCTGCATCCAACTGTACTGGCGAGCAATACCCCAATTATGCTCTCCCGTGAAAGATCTCTATTAATCACAGAACATGATATGTCGCGGGACAGTAGTAAAGAGATCCGTGCCCCCTGGTAGCCAATTGTCCAGATGAGGACGGATCGTTTCCACGGTGACTATACCCGCAGTTGGAGACCAAAGATCCTCTCTCCATTTTTTCGATCAGAGCTCTGTCCGTGAGAAGCCTGATCCTCCGGACCTGGTCGGGACGTTATTAGGCTACTACTTACCTTTACTATTTTTTTTATCTTATGTGATATTCTATACTAAAAATTATAATGTAAGGCAAATAATAAATTGTATTATACGAATATCATTAATACCACTTTAATGTATGATAATTTATTTTATTAAAATCTATCAAAAAAAAAATTTGTGAGCGTCCATCGGTTGAAGCGAAGTATGATTATTTACGAGAAAAATACCTTAATGAGTATATATCATGTTTTTCATTATCCGTGACACAAATCAAAAGCTACGTTTTTAATAAATGTAATAAAGAAACGGAATGTTTATTTTATTTCAGATGAAACATCCGACAACTCCACGGTATCGTCAAGCAGTAAGTATAGAATTTTTATCTTATGAAATATACACTTGCAAAGATCTTGTCTATAATATATTAAATTATCATATTATAAAATCCCGTACGTACTATTCCTTTAATGCTCTTGGTATAATCATTTTAATATACAGAAACTATTCTGTACCTCAAATTGGACTAAATTACACACAGTATAGAAAATTGCATCAAAACCAGTTACATCGTTTCGGAATTTAAAGACGACAAACATCGTGACTTAATATTTATATACATATATTGTATAGTCGAAGTCAAAATATCTTTATTCAAGTAGGCCTATTACAGCACTTTTGAATCGTCAAGTATCGTTTTTTCTATATATTATTTAAATGAATGACTGATGATAACATTAAAGAACGACTTACAATCTAAAGTTACGAGGGTACCTTCGCGCCCTGATCTGAGAAGAGCGCACAACAAACTCAGTCGGGTGTACGTTTTTTTTTGTCATCATCATTACAATATATATTTTTAATTTAATCTATATCTATTTACATATAGAACAATACATTTACTCCCACGCTTTTTTTGTCTTCTAAGTATTTTTTCAAATTATAGAATGGTTTCCCAATTAGTTTTCTTTTAAAGAAAGATTTAAATTTATTAAGAGACATCTTTGTAAATTCTGGGAGCTTGTTGTAGCAACGTACCCAGTTACCCTTGAATGACTTGGCAATTTTATGTAGCCTACTAAAGTTGACAGCAATTTTACTTTTATTTCTTAAGTTATATGAGGTGCATCCACTTTTTTTCCTTAAAAATTCAATATTTTTATGGAAGTACAACAAGTTTTCTAATATATATACGCCGTGAACTGTCATTATTTTTACTGCTCTGAATTAGATTATTATAAATTTAGATTATATATTTAGATAGATAGAGCTTATAAATTTAGATTATCATAAATGTGTAACAACTTAAGTGTCATAAATTTTGCTATTAAAATTAGGACCATTAGGATAGTTATTTATTTTAAAAAGTTATTACAATTTTTTTTAAACCGAGTAATTCCAAAAAATTGATGGCACCAAAATTAAACCCCAACTTTGTTCGCATCTAGTTTTTTTGCAAAATTTTAGATAAACCAAATGACGATCTTTTTGTTCAAAACAATTTACAAGGTTATATAACGCGAATATTTGGTCCATTTTAGATGCAACAACTGACGACTCCACAGTATCTTCGAGCAGTAAGTATTAATTTTTTAAATATAAGATAAATATAAAGTATTTATTTTTAAAATCGACGACATTGAACAACGGAATCGTATGGTTCATTTCAGATGTAACATCTGATAACTCAACAGTATCTTCAAGCAGTAAGTATTAATGCACTTACATCACTATATGATCATCACTGTCATCGAGGGCCTTGTCTAAAGTAAAGTTTTGCGGCCGTTTCATGGAAAAGCTTCCTTCTATCCTTTTCAATTGTGAGTAAATATCCACGTCTATACATCATCTGTCCATTGCCACTTCGATCTTCTAGATGTAGTAAGCAAATACAGATCTTATTTCAATACGTCCGATAAAAGCAAACCTTCTCTGCATAATAGTCGTCACAAGCATAGCTCTTTTGGATACTTACCACGAGATCCTAAACAAATTACCAACATCTCAAATACTTGTAGCTGTTTCTGTAGCTTTAGTTTTGAAAGACCAATGTTTCGCAACTTTATAAAAGTTTGGACCAGAGATAACGCAAGACGTTGCAATTATCGTTATAAAAAGGGACTTTTGCTTGTATGTGACATTATCTACCAAAAGTAAATTTCTAAAAGAATTATTAAAAAAAACATAAGGTAACTATTACTATAAACACATCACTACATAATCACTTACGCGCATGTGTATACATTTTGCCATTGACGAATCTTCTACTGTGTATGTTTTCTTTTGAATGTTTCGCCTGATAATTTACCAATTTTGATTATAAATATTTCTTTGTAATTTTAATAAATGGAGTTAAATATAACCAATGACATTAAACAACACAAATGTATGATTCATTTCAGATTCAACGTCTGACAACTCCACAGTGACATCGACCAGTAAGCATTAAATGTTTTTGCGTACAAGAAATGCATAAATGTAACACATAACGATAACAAATATTAAAAGTAAATCTAAAGAAAACCACATTGACAATACACGGTAATACTATATAGCCATTATGATGTATAAGTGTCTTGATAATACTTGAATTTCGAGGAAGTCTTTGGCGTTGGTCAATAATTAAGAGTCCCTTGATTCGATTTCCAGCAGGGTAAATTTATCATAGTGTATTTTCTAATTTTTCTAGGTTATGACTGGTGGTAGACTTTAACTGTGGTTACCATCTTACCAACAAAGACGTGACGCAAAGCAAAATTTGTGTCTTGGTGTACTCCACCCCCGTGCCTCGGAGAGCAAGTTTAGCCGTCGGTCCTGCGCCTGATCTCTCTCCAGTCGTGTACGTTCCCCCGTCACATCGGACTATGCGAGTGAAGGAATAGAGAGGGCACTTGTATACTATGCCTGCCAATTCGCAGTGGAGCAGCGTGGGAGTCTATGCTCTCAAAGGCTCTCTTCTTATATGAGTGAGTGAGGCCAGCAGTGGGACGTTAATGGGCTGCTACTTACCTTTTTTACGATATTGTGCTGAGTGATAGTGCATGAGTTAAGGTACCGCTTACCAGATTAGCGCGCTGCAATAAGACTATGTTATCACTTACCATCTGGTCTGACAGCAATAAAAGTGGAACTTTATTAACATAGAGTTGGTTTAGTTGAAACATAATTATTGGTGTCGATTCTGTCGCACCATTGTAATTTAAAAAAAATCCAAAAATTTTTAGCTAATTGTCGTATAGAGAAGGCTAATGTCAACTTCAATATGTTTCTCAAATTTAAAAAAAAGTAGACGAGCTCATTTAAAGAAGCTTTAAATTTAGACGTTACATAACATAGTTGTAATTTTAAAATTTACGTTATTATTTATCTAAATGCAATGGCGTCATTAATCCGATGCGATTTCCGCAAAGACAAATTTTGAAAATTGTATTTTCTGATTTCTTTATATCTGATAGAAACTTCAGCCAAGATGTAAAGCCAAACAACTAAAATACGTTTTGGTATCGTAGAAACAAGAGGTGATTTACCTTTTACCAAATCGATTAGTTCCTTTCTTAGGTAATATCATTATTATAAATAATGAGGCGAAATTAGTTATTTTTAACAAATCTATAAAAAAATACACAATACATTGCAAATTAATTTTTCTTCATTTTACTAAATGCTCTCAACATATTTCAAAACTTTTGGTTATTTTCAGATACAACATCGACCAATTCAACATCTTTAGGTAAATATCAAAAAATTACATAAATACAAAATAGTTATTTGTTTTATCTTCATAGTTCAAAGTCCACCTAAAATTGATTACTGTCATAACAAAATATGATAATGCCATTATCATATAAAATAATTATATTTAATAATACATATATGTATAATAATATTCAAAAGACGTCGCAAATTATAACATCATTTGATATAAGTCACTTTTATGTAATGATTTTAAGCATAGGAGTTCATTATATATATATCACTTGTTTTCTTAATGAAACCGTTATTTAAATGTGTTCTCATGGCATTTTAGATGATGAATGTGGTGAGAATGAAGTAATGTCCCTTTGCGAAAACAAACAGTGTGCATACAGAAATTGTTCAGATATGGGTAAAGCAATGAAGTGCCATAATTTTCAAGAAAGCTACTGTATAAAAAAATGTGTATGTAATGACACGTATCTGAGAGCTGAAAATGGAACATGTGTACCTGCAACGGAATGTCCAAGTGAGTAAATAATCAATGTAAACTCTAAAAAGGGATTTCATAAAGAATATGACTCGTTAATACATTAATGACAGACTACAATACTCTTGTGTATGCAATGTAATGGAAGTTTTATGATTAATTAAGATAAACGACGTAAGGGGCAAACTACTTTAAAATAGTGTCTAATTTGACAAGAGAGAGAAAGAGAGAGAACACTTTTATTGTACACCACAAAATAACATTAAAAAAAGTAAATACAAAAAGATCAGTACAATAAGGCGGCCTTATCGCTATCTAGCGATCTCTTCCAGGCAACCTTTGGGTTAGAGAGATTGCTGATAAGTGAAAGGGGTAGAGCGTAGTGACATATATTGGTGAAGAAATTTATATAATAAATAAAAATACATAGATATAAGGATGTAAATATACAAGACAAGATACTTTTTCTCCGAGAATAATGCTAACCAAGTAGGTTATAAATATGTTAATATAAAATTATGAAATAAGATTATTAAGGACAATAAAAACCGAATATAATAAGTGTAACAGCTAAGTCGTTATTATTAGGGCCTTCGTGAGATAATTGATGTGACATCTAAGGATACTAATGAGAAAATAAAATCATTTTTTGGTCTCTGTTCTTGATCTAATACCAGTTATAGCACAAGACATTCTTGTAAAGTATGGATGTCTTAGTGTTGATGATAGTTACAGTATGTTATTTATTTATTGAAAACTGGTAAACTTTTCCAACATCGCGCAGATATGCCAATAAGTTTTGTCTATAGTATGATCAAATCAGTTTAATGAGTCGAATGCCGAATAGATTATATTCAAATATAACGTCAAACTATTTGAAGTAATTTCAAATGGTAGTAGTGCGGTAACGTAGAGAGAAGTAATTTATTGCTTAATAAGCATCTTTTCACCCTAAATAGATGTAAAAAAATTGTAAGGCATTAGGCAACAAAAATATACCACGTACGTAATGCATTTAATTGGATACGCAATAATACTCTTCTCTTTTTACTCGCCCTTATCCCACTAGGTGGGGTCGGCACAGCATATTTCCTTTCGCCACTCCACTCTTTCCGCTGTCACTTCTTCATTCACAACCTCTTTTACACAGTTCATCCACACTTATTTGTATCGCCCTCTCCCGGCCTAGCCACATACCATATATATTTAGAGCCCTCTTACATACATGGCTATCCTCTCTTCTCATGACATGTCCATACCAGGACAGCCTTCCACTCTTTAGCTTCCCGGTCACTGGTGCTACTTTCACACTTCCTGTAATATACTCATTCCTAATCTTATCCATTTTTTTCACTCCCCACATCCATCTCAACATTCGCATCTCCACTGCATGCAATTTCCTTTCATTCTCCCCTTTTGTGGCCCAGCACTCTTATCCATACAGGATGACAGGTCTTACGATCGTCTTATAAATTTTCCCCTTTAGTTTGAGGGGCATTCTGGCATGGCAAATTGTTCCCGAGACCTGCCTCCACTTCATCCAACCTGCATTTATCCTGCTTGTAACATCTCGGTCAATGCCGCCGTCGTTTTGGAAGATAGAGCAGAGGTAGCGGAAATCGGAGCAGACTCGAAGGGATACACTATCTAATACAATCGAAAAAAAACTGAATGGATCCCCTAAATCACAGAACAGATGTTCTGTTTTGGGCCTATTGATCTTCAACCCTACGCTTTCCTGTTTTACCTGACATTTTTCCAGCATTCTCTGCACCTCAGCTCCATCCTCTCCAACAAACACAATATCATCGGCAAACAGCATGCACCAGGATGCTTCCTCTTGTATGTTTGGTGTCTGTGCATCCAATACCAAAGCCGATCCCTGATTCAAACCTACGCCAACATTGAATTTGTTAGTTCGCCAGCAATAAAACTATATTGTATAAAATAACTTGGTAAATAACATATATGTTTTGTAGTAAGAAAAAGATAAAAATCGTTACTGTAGGTTATCCTTTAGAGAAATATATCCCATTAGAGACACATTTATCGATTTTTTATGATATATAACTCGATTAATATATTGAAGTTGATAAAGCATAATACCATATAACCGCATAATTTGAAAAAGAAGTCTTCTTTTGTAAATGTACAAAAATTCTATAAGATCAGGGAATCTTTTTCGATGTAAGCTCAATACTCTATATATTGCTTTGATTTACACTATGTAAAGATGTGTGGACTGAAAGACATCACAATAAATTAAAAAAAAAAAAAATTTTACCTTACAGTTTACCAAAGTTGTTGGAAGCCAAACGAGTATTATGATTTATGTCCCACCAATTGTACGGTAAGAACTTGCGGTGTTGATGATCCTACTGAGTGCTCCGAACGATTAGCTGATGGTGATCCAAACTGTCCAGAGGCGGGATGCCGCTGTAATGTTGGCTTCTACCGAAATAGCACAGGATACTGTGTGACTAAGAGCTTGTGCGGTACGCATGACTTTTTATTTGTTTCAATCTATAGCATATTTTGATTACCTTCGGATCAGAAACTTTGCCGTTGACTATTAGTCTCATTGGAAAGCTCAAAGTTAATCAGCTAGAGATGGATAGAGCTATGCTCAGAGTTTTTCAACGCGATCAAATCTGTAGACGAGTTTTAGTCACTGTTAAAGTTCTGTGAATCGTGGAGCTGAAGTAGCAAAACGCGGGGCACTTTATCCCACGAATCGATCGAAGTTGGACTGCAATGGTGTTGGAGTTCCAACTCTACACCGGACGGCGCAGTGTAGACAGACCCACCACAAGGTAGACCAACCAAAAGATCGGGTCTTGCGTGTATCATTACGTGAGATCTGTTTCCAGCAGTAGAAGTCAAGCGGTTGAAACGACGACGACGGTATCAAATTACTGCCTCATTGGTCTACTAGTCAGCTTGTTCAGTTACAGACATGAGACTTAGGATTCAAATCCCAGGTCAATCGAATATAGAAGGTAATATTGAGTTTTCTGATAAGAAATACTCAGTTGGCGGTGTGCTCCACCCCGTGTCTTAGAGAGCACGTTAAGTCGTCGGTCCTGCGTCTGATCTCTCTGCAGACGTTTCGGATTGCCGCCCAATATGACTCTGGAAGTTAAGAAATATAGAGTGCCTTTGTATATTGCAGCGTGGTGGTAGTATTTTAGAGTACAGAAGTACTCTAAAACCTTTCTCTCCTGTGTGTGTCCCTCAGTGGGGCGGTAATAGGCTGTTATTTAAGTTTTACAAATTTTATCTGTACTTTATTTTATACCCATGAATTTAATGGATGTCGTGACATCTATTAAATTCAAATTCAAGGCGTGCCATTTGACCGCCTTCGATTCTCGACAGTGATAATTTAGAAGATTACCATTCAAATTTCTAATTTATCTGAATCTGGACTAGTAGAAAGAGGCTTCGGCATTTGCTGGTTACCATTCCAACAGAAAAAACGTGTCGCCAAGCAAATAATTAATGTTCTGATTGATGATTGGTGCTCTTAACGAGTTAGCACACTTATTTCTTAGACTATATTATCATTTACCATCAGGTGAGATCACAGTCAATCGCTTACTTGTTAACAATAAAAAAAACTGTTGAAATTAATTCGTGACTTCCTTTATTAAAATATCATGATACCTAATTAGTCTCTCTGGTGATCTTAAAAAACAATTAATTGTTTTTTAAATTTATCAATAACAATAAAAAATTGTCTATGCCCTATCAAATATCGATATTAACTCCATCTATTAATCAAATATCAATATAGGTGTAACGTAACTAACGCCATTTTTTAATGTTAATCGACTAATTTAAATAAAATCGTTACATTAAATTAATTTCAAGCAGTTTAGCTGTTTACGTATTAGGACTTAAATATCAATACTTTATAAATCCAATTATATTCAGAGCAAAGTGCTACACCTTTGACAGAGAGAACTCATTGCTTCTGCAGCTTTATATTTAAAATATATAATAATATAAAACTTATGATATAACAGCTGAATCAACATTGAAACTATTGTTAAAAAGTGAAGTTTTAATTTACAAATCATCAACCACAAAGAGTTTCTTTGAATCACTAATGACTAATATAATTTTATTATTATGTATCCTATACAAAGACAAAAGCATAATGAAGCGTAACATGTCGTTGGAAACGTAATTTTTTCATATACTCGTATGTATATATATATAGGCCTGAATTATTTAGCACCTACTCATGTCTCTGAAGCATATTAATATTGCAAATGTTATCCCAAAATAAAATGATAGTTTGAGAATGGCTCTAAGGATATAAAAGAAATATCTTATTTAATGTCGATTCGATGAAATGCTGAAAATATTCCTACAAATCATATATAATACAACAGATAGAGAAAATTATTGCTAGTTACTTGTAAAATGTCACTTGTAATCATTTGTATTTATTTATACACCTCTTTTTTTATTAGTACATTGTATTTTTGTAACAAACGTCTATCAGTAACAGACCTTATTAATATATAATTGCATTTTATTTTGCAGATTCTGGAACTACAACAACAACTGAGACTGGTGAATATTCTACTCTTGCTTAACGTCAATATAACCAATTATATTTTAACAAATTCTCTCTTACTTTACTAAGTAAACCTTTGATGTATTAAATTTTACTCGTTACAATTGTTATACTTGACGTCTTACTAAATAATAAAAGATTTTTAAGATTCGTAACAATTTGGATATTTGAACATTATTTTGGTTTTCTTTAAGAGATTGCATTTGCAATAAATAATAAAACAAGATAACCTTCAAACGATTAACATAAAAATGCAGCACATTCTCGTAACGCTAATCACGCATTCAATCTGTACTAATTTTACCCTCATGCGAAGTTTCACTTCAATAAAATAAATATAACATGTTATTAATTATAAAGAATTAATACATTGCGATACAATGAACGATTTGAGATATTTCTTAAAATAAAAATATCATCTTTTTCATATGATGCAACAACAACGAATTCCACTACTGCTACAACAGGTGAATATATTTTACTTTTAAGGGATGTCTGTAGATCGCTTTAGAAGTTATTTCTTAGTTTAATATAATCTAAAATTTGTTGTAAAGCATCCATGTCCCTAGCGTAACTGTAAACAACATTATTAAAGCGTCGTAACACCTTTTTCGCAGATGATACAACAACAGATGACACGACTACAACGAATTCTACTACTACTACAACAGGTGAATACAGTTTATTCTTACTTAAACATGTACTCTAAAATTTGTTATAAAGAATCCATATCCCGAGCTTAACTGTAAAAAAACATTATTAATGCGTTGTAACACCTTTTTCGCAGATGATACAACAACAGATGACACAACAACAACGAATTCTACTACCACTACAACAGGTGAATACAGTTTATTCTTACTTAATCATGAACGTTAACTGATGTAACTTGCTAAATATACGTATTTGGACATTTATTATTTTATAATTAACATATATTAGATTTGTAGTTGTACTAAGTGGTAAAAAATTATGCAATCTAAAATGGCAATGCGTTTTTATCTTGTCACTCGTAAAAATTTAATATTGGTTTGCATAACGTTGTCTTTTAAGAGCCTCTGCAATTGAACCGCCTTTACATATATCAAAGTATTGGATCTATTATGTATAATTTTTTTACTGAATCAGTGTAACGATGAAAGTAATTTCTTAAAATAAAGTATTAACCTGCAATACTGTAAATTAGAAGTTGTTTCTTAGTATAATATAACCTAAAAATTGTTATATAGAATCTATGTCCCAAGTTAAGCTGTAAAATAACATTAATTATACGTTTTAACACTTTTTTCGCAGATGATGCAACAACAGATGACACAACAACAACGAATTCCACTACCACTACAACAGGTGAATATATTTTACATGAAGGTTACGAGATGTAACTTACTAATTATAATTTTTTGACGTTTATTATTTTATATTCAACATGTATTAGATTTGTAGTCTTACTAAATGGGAAAAGATGATGACATCTAAGATGGCAACGCGTTTTTTTATCTTTTCACTCGTAAAAATTTAATATTGTTTTTGTATAACGATATCTTTTAAGAGATTGCCTCTGCAATTTAACCACCTTTGCATATATCAAAATCCTAGATCTATTTATGTTTAATTTTTATACAGAATCAGTGATCAAAGTAATTTATTAAAATAAAGTAACAACGTGCAATTCCTACTTTATTCGTAGATGATGCAACAACTGATGACACAACAACAACGAATTCCACTACCACTACAACAGGTGAATATATTTTACATGAAGGTTACGAGATGTAACTTACTAATTACAATTTTTTCGAAGTTTATTATTTCATATTTAACATGGATTAGATTCTAGAATCTAAGATGGCAACGCGTTTTTATCTTGTCACTCGTAAAAATTAAATATATTTCTTTGTATAATGTTGTTTTTTAAACGTTTGCCTCTGTAATTTAACCGCCTTTGCATTTAGATTAAAATCCTAGATCTATTTGTTTCATTTTTGTACAGAATCAGTGTAACGATCAATGTAATCTATTAATCGATTCGGGGGTTCGATCCCCGCTAAGACTAATTTAGAATATTGTAGTTTCTAATTTGTCTGAGTCTGGTCTGTTGAGAGGCTTCTGCCGTGGCTAATTACCACCTTACCAGTAAAGACATATCGCCAGAACAAAGAAATTTGTATTCCGTTACGATACTATGTAGAAACCGTAAAGGGTATATCACCTCTTACCCTGATAAGCGCGCTTCCATCTTAGTCTGTATCATCACTCACCATCTGGTGACATCACAGTCAAGCGCTAAACTGTCACCAATAAAAAAAACTGGTGAATATATTTCATTGTTATTTAAACTCATATAATAGTAAAAGAGGATGTAATCGAAGATGGCAACTAACTGAGCTGAAAAAATTTTTAACATACCACTTCTTACTCTTATTATAAATAATCTGTCTACCGATGTGAAAGGAAAGGATAAGTGGCAGGGACTGCGGTAGACAGGCTAAACATATCCTAAAATAGCTATGCGAAGATGCAAGTTTTTTCGCGATCTTTTCCTTCACCGAAAAGCACAAAAGGCTTTTAAGTAACAATCAAGCGCGTTAATTTTATTTTATAGTACCTGCCCAGATTTAGAACCCACGTCATCTCTAAAATAGAGTCAACGTGTCTCATCAGTCGGCCATCAAGGCTTATTATCGATCATTCAGTTATTTAATAAAACAAAGGTACCAATGTGCAATTGCAACTTTTTCGCAGATGATACAGAAACAACGAATTGCACTACAGGTAATTATACCTTACTCTTACTTAATTATGAATGTTGAAAAATTAACAAAATTGACTCACGTCTGTTTATCTATACATTAGGATACTTGTTATTTTACCCACTTGTATATCTATTAATGTATACATTGCTATATTTATTTTAATGCGTTAGACCATATTTTTTACACAGACGAATCTACAGAGGAAACAACCACAGAAGAAACAACTACAGAGGAAACAACTACAGAGGAAGCAACCACAGAGGACACAACCACGGAGGAAACAACCACAGAAGAAACAACAACAGGTAAATTTATATCAATAATATATAAATAAATCAAACAAATAACCTGTTTGAAATTTATTATAAAACTGTTTACAATGAGTCTTTATCGTGTAACATAACACAGTTGTACGGAGAGGACAAAACAAATTTTTGGTCAGTATTTTATAATTATTTATTAACTTATATACACATGTCAAAATTATTAGCTAAATATCCACAGCATCTAATATTACTACCGCTTATGTTAAGCACAACATGGGTTACGATGTATTATGCTGTTTTTAAAGGGGGCATATAAACAATTCTAACAACAACACTATTTAAAACGAATAGATTTATTAATGAGAAAGTAGTATTTATTGGCTGATAGTACAAGTTTCAAGTGCATTTTAATATTATTCATTTTACAGAGGAAAGCACAACGACAACAGAAGAAGCTTCATCTGGTAAATATAATATTTTTTTCCCCTAGAAATAAGCTTACAAATTAACATATAGATATTTTGCGAATTTAATTTAATAACATATATTAATATATAACATTTTAATGACGGTTTTTCAAAACACTGAACTTATAGATGCCGTATTTAATGACACACTAAGAAGTAATTGAATCATGCTTAACTAAAATAACTTTTACCACATTACTCCTCTCACGAAAATACACGTTGAGGACTTTCAAAGTATTTTATAATTATCCCCAGTTGTTATGCTTTTACATACGATGTAATCTTATATTTATTCATCGTACATAAATCAAGCAAATACAAATTTGAAAATAGACATGATAATTTTGAGTTTAAGGTGAGATCAATTATAAAAACAAGGTCAAACTTATATCAAGTACAAAGATAAAAGTGGAGATCTGTAATTTAATATTAATAAACTTGTATTTATACTACATAGTATATATGAAGCCTACAAGATAATTTAACTTGAATATACACTAAACCGAAATATTCTTAACTTTTACGCAGAAAGTGCAACAACAGAAGAATCAGAAAGCTGTAATACAGAATCAATTGTAACAAAAGTAGTAAATACGGTAAATAAAATAACTGGTCTTTTGGGTCTCGGTAGATAGATTATAGATTTTAAATATTAATGATAGGAAATCAACATTTACAGAAGACTCTGTCATTTTAGCAACGATACTCAGGAATTGATGCCAGTTTAAATAATATTGTCAATTCTATATTCAGCAAATTCGATGAATGTGTAAAATACATAATACTAAATCGTTTATGAACAATAAATATTTACAAATATCATTGTTATTAATTTTGAAAAACGAATCGAAAGTAAGGGTATGATTGATTTGACTCTTTTATCTCTTTACATATATATATAAAGTTAATGATCAAAAGAATTGAAGAACATTGAATCTCAAGTAACAGGTTATAAAAGAAATTTTTAATAAATTTTAATATCATTATTTTTAATCAACAAAGTAGCTTTACTATTATATTAAACAATTAACTTTTTAACGTAGTATTCAATAATAGTTACGTTGATTACCATAATTACTTTATTTGAACCAAAAATCTTTTCCTAATCGTGCTTTGTAAATGACGGTAGTTTTATTAACAACAGAAAGTAGTTCTTTTTCATTGATAGATAAGAAATGTATTCGGAATACAAAATATTTATACATTTTATGATGTTTTTGGGAAAGTATTTGATGCACGTGAGATTTCGACATCAATTATATCGTTTTCACTAATAGAACTCTTATAGTTTTTGTTATCATTGTACCCTGTCTTCGAGAAGATCTAATAATTGCCAAATTATCAAGTAATGAAAACGCTACTATAGTATACATTTGACATTTTACATACTTCAATATTATATTCTACAGATATCATAGTGGCGATTCGTCATTATTGCCTAGTTTTATCTAAGTTATGCTTTTTAATAAAACTATTTTACATTTAATTTGTTTTCTTGAATATTCATTTCCTTCACGTAACCTCATTCACTAAACATAACAATGTTACTTTGTATCGAATGTAAGCACTTTCGATAATTACGCTTGCGGATGAAATAATTTTAAAAATGATCCAGTTCAAAATTGATATCATTAATCTATGAAATAATAATTATGTATACTCAAATCAATAAGGTTGTTCAATCTTTGAAACACGACACAAAATTTTACAACAGAAACCTTTTTTAACATTAACGACCTAATAATTTTCTGAGGTGTTGGCATGGGATGGGATATGAGACCGAAATTAATATAATCCTTAATTATAATAACAATACACAACATATCCCTTAGATTTGAGCAGGATGAAATCGTTTTTAAAGTGTTACTTTTCGAGAAACTGTATAAGTAAGCAGCAGTTGCAGCAGGACCGACGGCTTAACGTGCTCTCCGAGGTACGGGGGTGGAGCACACCGCCAACTTCCCAACTTCGGGCAAATATTGAGAAAATCGTAATAGAAAACTCAAAATTGATTTTTGAATTAGCCCGACCCGGGACTCCAACCCATCCTTGGTTGTGTCTGTAGTCGAACATGCTAACCAGTAGATCAATGAGGCAGACAACTGTATAAACTGTACAAACCTCTCAGAAAACATATTTGGTAAGGCTATGTAGTAAAAATATGTTCCACTAGATTAGCACATTACCATTTTAAATTCCATCATCATCATGTGAGTTTACACAGAAACTTAGTGCGTTGCAGCATAATCGAAAAAGTACTGTATGAAATAACTCGTAAGTGTAATAATACCAGGAAGCATTCATATGGCAAAGAAGAATTAGTAAGTAAGTAAGTAAAAGTAAGTAGCAGCCCATTAACGTCCCACTGCTGGGCACAGGCCTCCTCGCTCCAAGGAGCGAGGGTTTTTAGAGCATAGACCCACCACGCTGCTCCACTGCGGATTGGCAGGCATAGTACACAACAAGTGCACTCTCTATTCCTTCACTCTCATAGTCCGATGTGACGGGAATCCGACACAACCGGAGAGAGATCAGGCGCAGGACCGACGGCTTAACGTGCTCTCCGAGGCACGGGGGTGGATCACACCGCCAACTTCCCAACTTCGGGCAAATATTGAGAAAATCTTAATAGAAAACTCAATATTGATTTTTGAATTGGCCCGACCCAGGACTCGAACCCAGGACCTCATGTCTGTAGTCGAACATGCCAACCACTAGACCAATGAGGCAGTTAAAGAAGAATTAGAATTAGAATTAGAATTCACAAATCCAGATACGGTTCACAGCTTTTAAGTAATATAATAAAAAAATATAATGGAATGTACGTAAATCAAAGATGTGTCAATTGTGAAATTAAGGTTTGAATTCAAATTTATCTCTAGATATAGCCAATCGTATATCTGAAAGGTTAATTGAAACAGTAATGAAAGAATTCCATAACCTAGTAATTAAATAACACAAAACATTGGAAAAACATTTATGTTTTAGTTAAGTGACGCATAAATATTGCAATATCCAACAGTACTAATGTAATAAAACTAACATGAATTCAAACTATTAACACATTCAAAGCAACTAATAAAGGTAAGGACACTTATACGCTAAGGTTGGTATTATCATTGTATATACAAAGTTATTGATCGAGCAAATTTGCAAATATAATAAATATCGCAATAGTTTTTTTAATACACATTGTATTTCACAGGAACAAGCACATGAGTCAGAGTTTTTCACCGCGTGCTTTGCCAGTTCTTCACGAAATCTTACACTAATATTATTTTTAATTTGTAGAGTATAAAAATAGATTATAGTATATATTAATTACTAACAATTCCCCGCGGTTTCACCCACGTAGATACCGATCTCGTGGCACTGAAAAGGAAAGGAAACATGTGAATAAAATTGCAACTGCAACGTTAATTAAAACATTATTTTCTTTTTGACATTTTAACTTTTGTTATATCTATTGAATGGAATGTCCGATTTTAATCATTTTCAAAGATAAGGATAAAACTAGAGGTATGAATAATATGATTTGATTACTGTCGGCACTTATATTAACTTTTAAAATTGAAAAAAGTATATTATAGTGGCATAATTACAGTAGTTCTGTAATATTGTATTTTTTTGTTCTATCATCAATAGTTTCCGCAGCGCACTCGATGACAGGTTTTTTGTGACAAATTTTTTCACACTTTGGGTTACATTAATGCATTTATATTCGGGATCGCTGTTTTTGAGAAACTTATGTAGCCTATATAACTCAGTGAAAGTATAACTTTCTATTGCTGAAAACATTTTTGAAATCGGTTAATTGGATTTTGTGTGAAAACGTTAAAAAACACAAATGTTTCCTCTTTATAATACTAGTTTAGATAAAATAAACGGCGTAAAGACAAAAGTTTAATTATTTACCTTACAATCCTTTATATAAATGATTAGGTGAGTATATGCGTTGGCAGCAAAATATTTTTTAGTATTGTATAGAACTGATGGAACTATACATGTAATAAAATTTAACTTTCTGTTTTAAATGTTAAGCTATCAACTTTTTAATATACAAAAAGAAACGCCCAAAAATTAAGTTTTCTGAATTTTCTGCCTGTTTATAAATATTGATCTTCGACATGACTAGCATGATTTTAATAGGATGTCTTCAATTTTTTATCCCACACTTACTTATAATATTAATCATACATACATAGCATCACGCCTCATTCCCACAAAGGTAAGCAGAGACTACGTACTTCCACTTGCCACGATCCTTGCATATCTACTTCGCTTCTTTCATTTTCATTAAACCTTTCATACAAGTTCGTCGGTTTAGAGTACTCTTGACCTGGCCCTCATTAAAAATTTACTGGATTTGGTCCAGGAACGTTCGCCTTAGTCTTCCTCTTCCAACTTTCCCATTCACTCTTGACTCATAAATCTTTTTCATCAGTCTCCGTTCATTCATTCTCTCCACGTGCCCAAGCCATCGAAACATACCATTCTCATTTTAGTCACTACATTTTTTATACCACAACGTTCTCTTAGCACACTATTTCTTACTTTGTCACTCCTTCCTTTTATCCTTCTTCTGCCACACCCAACTTTTACTACCATGCACAGCCAGTCTGGCCCTTTGAGACATCATTTAAGATTGGTAAGCAGCCTATTTACGTCCCACTGCCTGGGCACAAGCCTCCTCACTCACAGGAGACCAGGGTTTTTGAGCATAGACCTACCACGCTGCTCCTCTGCCGGTTGGTAGGCTACTCGTATTAGCCTATATTTGTCACCCTAATGGGAAAGACGGACCGCCAAGCAAGAGATTTGTGTTCCGGTACAATGCCGTGATGAAACTAAAACAGCTGCCTTAGCTCTTAAAAGATTACCGCGCTTTCATCTTAGGCTGTACCATCATTTACTGTCAGGTGTGATCAAAGTGTCAAAGTCAAGGTGTACATGTCAAGGTGTCAAAAATAATTAAATAATATCACCATACAACAAATCGTGAATTGTTAAACATATAATTTTAAATTGGTAAATCGTGCATTGATCATAAATGATTATAATCATATTTACGACTTTCATTTTTTATGTCAAATACCACACGACTTCGCAGTAAACATATCGGGGACTTTAATATTAAAAATTGTATTAAACGTTTTCTTACAAAAGCAACATGACAAACAAGGTGTTATCTATTTTAGTAATATGCCATGTTTTAATAATCATTCAAGCGGGTATGTTACTTCATCAATTATTTTATTTAGTTCTCTTTAGTTTGTTTCATTATATAGTAATTTGTGTAAAATAATAACTGAATAATTTATATAAAGACAAATTATATTTAATAAATTTGAAGTGTCAAAATGATTTTAATGAAAGATTCACTGGCCCAGTTTGTTACAAAATTAGGCACCTTTAAAAGAAAAATCTTTTAAAAATACATTAAAAAATTGTACTCACTTTGTCTGAATGTCTTTGAATATAGTGTCCACCAGATCACGCCAAAAATTTGTTTTCCTGTAGTATATTGTAGAGAAACCTTTTATATATAATTAATATATTTGACTGCTTCATTATTAGCCAACACGTGAGAACCAATTCCATTAAATTTAATCCATTTTACGTACCTAATATTTTTGAGCTCATACGGTACTTTCTAATTGCATACGACTGTAATCTGTGAGACAAAAAATCTAATTAGATTTTATAAAAGCATTATTAGCCCTCTCTGTCGTGTAGGAAATAATCATTATTATAATACCATAATTTAAAAATAAACATCTGAAAACATCGACAACTTTTTTATTTACCTTTTGTGCTCTTTTATCAGATGATAACCATGCAACGTCCAACTTTGACAAAGGCAACCTTGCTTTCACTGGAAAATTTGTCTACGTTAGTACATTTTAAATCGTTTTTTGATTAAATAAAAAATTACAAGTGCCTCAGCTCCAGTAATGAACAAACATTTATACAAGGTTAAGGATATTCTCCAATTATCTGAAACTTTATGAAATTATGTACATGTTTATTCTTTAATTGATCTTTACCATATTGTAGGCCTCACTATCGCAGTGATGTGAGTACTCGCTTTGCTAGCAGAGTTTCCGGGTTTGATTCCCGGTGGGGCAAATTTAGGAAATTGAATTTTCTAATTTGACTGAGTCTGGCGTGGTAGAAGGCTCCAGCCGTGCCTACGTACCACCCTACCAGCAATTAGGTATCACCAAGCAGAGAGGTTTGTGTTCCGGTACGATGCTCTGAGGAAATCATAAGAAGTGAGTTATCCTTACCAGATTAGCGCGCTTTCATCTAGACTGTATCATCATCACGGTCAAGCGGTAACCTGTCAGCAATATATATATTTCAGACGAAAAGCGAAACAGCTCGAAAGGTCGCAAATTTAAAAATACCTACCTTTTTAATTTAGTTTTACAATATATCTTTGTAAGTAAAGTAAGAAAGTAGTAGCCCATTAACGTCCCACTGTTAGGCACAGGCTTCCTCACACATAGGAGTGAGGGTTTGTAGACTATAGACCCACAACGCTGCTCCACTGTGGGTTGTCAGGCACAGTACATAAGTGTACTCTCCATTCCTTCACTCTGATCGTCCAATGTGACGGGAATCTAACACGAATGGAGAGAGATCAAGCGCAGGACCGACGACTTAACGTGCTCTTCTAGGCACGGGGTTGGGTCACACCGTCAACTTCCCAACCTCGGGCAAATATTGAAAAAATATTAAGGAAAACTTTATAACCATTTTTGAAAATCCATTATTTATGAATATTTTAATAAGTCTCTATTTAGCAATTAATTCGCTTTCAGGAGACTGCAAAAAATAATCCAGGGATCAGCATTATTTGTTCACCTTTTAGTCTACTGTTTCTTATAGCGCAATTAGCACTCTATGCAACTGGAAATTCGTTAGGACAATTGCTAAACTTGTTGGGTTTGAAAACAAAATCTGAGGTAAATAAATAAACGTTAAATTAATTATGCATTCATTGATATTACGAAATATCTACTATATGTAAGTTAAAAGATAAAATCACTTATTTTCAAGGTTTTTCAAATGAATTTTCGTGACAATTACATGTCATTTTTATTAGACAAAACATTGTATTTAAATTCAACTGTAAAAACTGATGACTCCTTAGATTATCTGCTTGCTGTCACTATGAAACTCTGTCTATTTAATCAAATTGTCGCTATTATATTCCACAAATAAACCAAATTCGTTTTGATGACAGCAGACCGTGAAGTATGTAAATTTGGCTTCATCTCTTTTTGGCATATGCATTCATTTGTTTATCTTTTTTGAATAAATTTAATACGAGTTTTATATTTAAAATCCATCCATATATAAGGTAAATGTAAAACAATTATCAAACCATGTTAACCTCTTAATTCGGGGCCTTGGCATAACAAAGAGAGATTTTAGAGTTTAGACCCCGAATTTGAGGTTGGCAAGCTATAAATACTCCAGTATTCCTTCTAAGATATGCATTTTCTTTACTGAAATGTACAATCTTGAATTTGACACAAGAATTTGGTAAATAAGTTTTACGAGGAGAACGTAGTGATGCATGTCCAGTATTCGAACCCATGACTCTTAACATGATTTAAGAATAATAATTTGGCACATAAATTTAAAAAATACAACTTAATTATGCCTGCCAACGAATTATATCCTTTCAACAAATCATATGTCTAACCAATGGATAATAATAATTTTCTTTAAACTTAGTATAACTATTTTTGTTTGCAGATAAAATGTGGGATACCCAAATATCTAGATAGTATTGCATCACAAAAAAACGTCACTTTTGATCTGGCTGAAAAGATATACGGAAATATCCAGTACAAGTTCAGTCAAAAATTTTTATCCGACTCCAAACAGATATTTAGGGCCCTATCCCAAAATTTAGATTTTTGTAAGCAGAAGGAATCCGCGGATATTATCAATATTTGGGTAATAAAAACTTAATTATATTATTCATTTTTGATAACGATATTACTTTCATAGTAAATTGAGACATATAACTGAGAGTTTTTGAGAAAGAAATCACAGTATTACATTACACGTAAAGATATTGTAACAAAAGCAGTTATGTTGATGTTTTAATCTACATTTCAAAGTTTCTCATACAAATATAATATTTTTAGGTGGCAAGTAACACTAATAACTTAATCAAAAGTATTGTTTCACCGAGCTCACTAAACTGTTACTCTGTTTTAGTTTTGGTGAATGCTATTTATTTTAAGGTAAGATTTGCGAAAGCATTTTGGGTTTTTTCAGTATAAATACAATGATATTAATAATAAAAACGTTAACTGAATTCAGGGTAATTGGCAGTATCCGTTTAATCCGAATAATACGCGAAAAGAAATATTCTATGTTAACAGAAATAAAAACATAACCGTTAATATGATGAAGCAGGTGAAATATTTTAAATATGCTGAAATAGGTAATCCGGAAGCTCAAGTAAGTATATTTGCATCTAACAAATCACATATCTAAATACAGGCGACTTCAGCGACTATCCACAAATGTGCAATATAAATAAATAAAATGATGATTTATATAGTCCTTTGCTGTGGCTAGTTACCAGACTAGCAAAGATTTGGTGCCACACAAAAAAAAACCGGTACGTTGTTTTGATAGTGTTCTTTTGATGTTTGTCTTGGTGTTTTGTTTTTGGGTGATCCCATATATGCGCAAACTTGTCAGAAAATTAAGAAAAGATCATAAAATTAGTAAAATATTCATCATAAAAAGACCTATCCACCTTGGCCTGGCAGATGGGACACAGAACGTGTACTGTAATAAACAATCCACTGTATTAATTGTAGGTAAGGTAGAAAAATATTTACCCTTATACCTAAGTATATCAAACAAAAATTATTTCTACATATGTCCGTGATCGGAGGCTTTTTGCTTTTTGCCCAGCTAAAAGTCAAATGCACTTTATTTTCTTATTACTAAATGTATACGATAATGACTTGTGTAAAAAAAGACATTTGACAAATCGTCGAATACTATTTTTTTACGACAACACACTTAAAAAATACACAAAAAGAAAACTAAAACTACATAATTTTGGTGTCGCAAAAGGCGGTCTTATCGCGATTTCTTTCAAACAACCTTTGGAGGAGGAAGGCGACATAGATAAGAGTACATTAATGACTATAACCGATTCGAAACAAATTTATATACTGTAATTTAATAAAAGAAAAGAAAATTTATAGAATGACAAAGATATTGATAATTGAGTTATTTTCATCATAAATTTTCATTTCTTTGGACGTATCAATTTCTCATACGTATTAAATTTATAATTTTTTATTGAAGTGAAACTTCTTTAGGTAATGCTCAGGTCATGAGGGTAAAATTTGTACGGATGAAACGCGTAATTAGCGTCACGAAGATGAGCCGCGTTTTTTATGCTAATTCGATTGAAGATAGTTTTAATATTAACAAATGACATGTGGCATTTCAATTTGCCATTCGTCATTTTATAATGTAATATACATTTTTTCATAATTGTCTTTCCTAAATTTTAAATTCAAAAACAAAATTTAATTAATAATTTTTAATATTTTTAAAAAGCACGTGGCATTTTTATTTACAATGCCTCGTTAGAGATTTCAATACATTATTTGTATTAATTTTCGACACCTGTTATATCCTTTTTTCCTCCCTTTAAGTCTCGGAAATCTAAAGTTTTCGTTTTGTATAAAAGTAAACAAGACTTAAAAATTGGTTTGCCAAAGAAGTTTCTCTTCAGACATGTGCATTTTGTACGTACGCAATTTTAACTTTTTAACTAATTTAATACATTATATTACTTACAGGTGATTGAATTACCTTATAAAAGTGATAATTTTTCTCTATTGGTGCTATTACCAACCAGCAAAAATGGTATTAATAATTTGATAAACCAAATAGAAAACTTTTTAAGTAACGCGCTTTATAGCGTTTTGGATAACTTGGAATTCAATGAAGTAAACTTATCTCTACCGGTTATTGGTACATCAAAAACAATAGATTTAAAGTATATTTTAGAAAAGGTAAGTTAACGTTTTTGAATCCTATTTTTGTTACCTTTACATGAATGAAAATTTGAAGCGATGTAAAAAAAATTTCATTTTAACAATAAAAAAAAGTAAGTAGCAGCCCTTTAACGTGCCACTGTTGGGCACAGGCCTCCTCACTCTGAGGAGCGAGGGTTTTTAGAGCATAGACCCACCACGCTGCTCCACTGCGGATTAGCAGGCATAGTACACAAGTGCACCCCCTACTCCTTCGCTCTCGTAGTCCAATGTGACGGGAATCCAACACGACCAGAGAGAGGTCAGGCGCAGGACCAACGGCTTAACGTGCTCTCCGAGGCACGGGGGTGGATCACACCGCCAACTTCCCAACTTCGGGCAAATATTGAGAAAATCTTAATAGAAAACTCAATATTGATTTTTGAATTGGCCCGACCCGGGACTCGAACCCAGGACCTCATATCTGTAGTCGATCATGCTAACCACTAGACCAATGAGGCAGTTTAACAATAAACATGACTAATTGTGCTTTCGAACCCAACTTTTCGGTGCAGGTAAATATTGTGAGGAAATCGTCTGCAAACCAGACGTTTAACAGCGTGGTGGGTCTAATAACCATCCTATGAGTTAGGAGGAAAGGGATATAAAGACATTGCATCTGAGTTCTTTTAAATTCCTTACCTTATAAATTCCGAATTTATATTATATGTGTTTCATTAATATAAATTAAACTAACAATGCCTCGCGGTTTCACCCGCGTAGATACCGATATCGTGGCAGTGGAAAGTCTATTAAATCGGACTACAGTTTCGTTAACCTAAAAGTTTTATTTCACTTAGTTTTTAATAACTTCTTTTCAGATTATAAGATACACACTTACATTCGTAATCTAATTCATACACAGATTTTACTTTACAACGAATATATATCTGATTAATACATTTTAAAATTCTTAACATCATTCACGTAGAATGTCCGATATTAATCAATATAAATAACATTCTAACAAGTATTGAAAAATTCTTGATTTCAAGGGAGTAAGGAAAGATTTTTTTACGTCGATTCAGACATATTTAGCTTTATTTTTATGGATTGTTAAAAATAAAAACAAAACATCATAATGCAAACCTTTCTTTTATAATATTAGAGAAGAGATTTATTTATAGAACTTCATTGTCTCAGAACTGACGTAGTTTTGTTTTGCCGTGTAAAATAATATTATGTTCTGGAGTTCGGTTGGGGATACATTATTTTCTTGAATGGAATGTCTTATTTAAATAATATAAAAGGTACTTTACAGTTATTGAAACGGTCTTTAATAAAATTCATTTAAAAGGATAAGAAATAATACAGAGGTATGAATAATATGGTATGATTATTGTCGGCACTTGTATTAACTTTTAAAATGTAAAAAAGTAGTTACAGTGGCATAACTACAGCAGTTGGACATATAGTATCTAGGACTTTTTTGGAGATATTATTACATTTTATAATAATGTAGAACATTTTTTTGTTCGTTGATTACATGAAATATTTTCAGGCGAATGTCACAGATATATTTTCTACTAATACGTCTGGGTTAACTGGAATATTGGAGGAACCAAAACCGACATATGTTTCTAGTGCAATACAAAAAGCTGCCATTATTATAAATGAATCCGGGTCAGAGGCAGCAGCAGCTAACGGTAAAAACAAACTTTCTGTTTTTTTTTTTTTCATAAAGAACATTATAAATATATGTATATGTTAAAAATCATATCCAATATTCCCACTGGAGTTAGATTAACGCAGGTAACACCGCGATAATTTAATGTAGGCGATTTACTTGTTAAAAAATAGTTTTAATACTGACATATCACGTTTAAATACTTAAAGTAAACGTACTTTGATAGGCACCAACGCTAAAAATCTGTAAATTAATTGTAAGTTGTAAATATAAGAATACATACATACATAGCATCACGCCCCATTCCCATAGGGGTGGGTAGGCAGAGACCACGTCCTTCCACTTGCCACGATCCTTGCAATGTCCTGGATTTCATACAGGAACGTTTGCCTTGGTCTTCCCCTTCCAACTTTCCCATTCACTCTTGACACGTAAATCCTTTTTGTAAGTCTCCTTTCATTCATTCCTTCTACGTGCACAAACCATCTAAGCATCTAATTAACTGAAATCGACAAAGGTATGCTTAGATGGTATACACAATTTTAATTTTAGTTTTTAGACCATTGTTTATTTTACAATTAATATTGTTTGTTTTTTTGCATGTCAGCCCACATTTAGACAATTTCATAGTTTATTTTCGACTATTTAATTTTTTTCCTTTTAAGAACTGCCTCATAGATCTAGTGGTTAGCATGTTCAACTACAGACATGAGGTCCATGAGTTTTCTATTTAATATTTTCTCAATATTTGCCCGAAGTTGGGAAGTTGGCGGTGTGATCCACCCCCGTGCCTCGGAGAGCACGTTAAGCCGTCGGTCCTGCGCCTGATCTCTCTCCGGTCGTGTCGGATTCCCGTCACATCGGACTATGAGAGTGAAGGAATAGAGAGTGCACTTGTGTACTATACCTGCCAATCTACAGTGGAGCAGCGTAATGGGTCTATGCTCTAAAAACCCTCGGTCCTCGGAGTGAGGCGGCTTGTGCCCAGTAGTGGGACGTTAATGGGCTGCTACTTACATAGACATTTATTTGGTCCCTTTTTAATCTTGTACTTTATTTTTATACATTTTTTAAAGGTAAGTATTATATTCTAAACTTATTCAAGTCCCACTATTGAGCATTGGTCTCCTTACTCTTAGAACAATGGATTTTTAGATCAAGGATATCTCAGAATTGCACCAGTGGTTTTCTCACGATATTTTCAAAGCACAATAATACAATTTAAATAACAATTAAGCACATATGTTTTACAAAGAGAGTTTAATTAAAACTGGCCAATATTTGAATTTATGACTCTTTATAAGGATCCACGTTTTGAACACTCTCTACCAAACCTCTCGTTTTATGTGTTCCAAACTGGAGAAGATAAGGATTTTAATCTGATGAATATGTTAATGTTCCAGCTATAGTTGTTGGTACAACAGCAGCTGCTTCTGAACCTCCAATTGAATTTAACGCAAACCACCCTTTTGCCTACTTCATTTTATTTCAACGTATTCCAGTTTTCTGTGGGATATATTATGGAAATACGTAATGAACATTAGTGTGCAGTATATAATTGATTTTTGGGCCATCAATATAGGTTCATATCGATGTCTTCGCTTCGTCATTTAAAGTGTCTAAAACTAGGTCAATTATTAAAGGCTTAATTTAAAAAGAACAAGTTTTTTTAAGCGGTCCAGCGATCAAACTAACATCCAACTGAATTCATTTCATCCAACTGAGTTTTGGAGTAATAATAATAGATTTCTCAATACTTTCATAGGATCAGGACCTCCGCTGGTAACATCACAGGGAACAGATATACCCTTTATATAAGTAATTATTTTGTACATGTGTATGCAACTAGGTCTCCGAAACGGCAGGATTGGTTTTGATGAAATTTTTTGTGAGCGTTCAGATGGCTCTAAGAAAAGTTTTCCCGGAGGTGCTACTCACGTACTTCTTATCCTGTGAAAGTATAAACTGTTCTGATATTCATTTAATCAAATAGTCAACGTAAAATATTTTTCTTTTAAGAAAAATCTGTTACTGAATTGATGTTAGTTCCGTGTGTTTGTTTTCTATTTTCTTGGGGTTTTTTTATTTTCCCGATTCTGATACATACACTATTATTGTTTTTTACAATAATGTAATCTTAGTTAATCATGCAGTTTATATCATGATTTGATTTCCGATTCTGATTAGAAATCTATATATTCAATACATTATTAACTTTATTATGTTTGTATTACCTATTTACCTTTTCTACAAACCGATAGAAAGGTTAAACGCCAATTGGTTTTCCTGGCTCCCTTTTCCTTATTCTTTATAAGACATTATTCTCAAGACAGCCGATACATCTCCTTGGCCGACCTTCGTCCCAGAGAGAGCTCTGAATTGATGATTTAATTAAACATTTACCCTTAAACTTGTTTATTGGCATGCCCAAGGTTTCCAATCCCTAAGCGAATTGAGACGTACCGAAGGAATTTGTAATTAAGTCTAGAAATAATATCAGAATGAGACACTTAATTTAGTTATCTAGTTGGTTTTATAAAGATTCTGTATAAATATGTGAATGTATAAATCAGGTTAAAACACAAGGTTATTGTAAAGGTGTTTATACAATTTTAGTAGTGGGCTATAGAAGGATATATTTTTACGCGTATACCGGTTGAATAAATAAAGTCACTAGTTTTGATATGGAAAAACATACATTACATATGTTTTACGTGTATTTAATGGCATATTGATTTGCAAGCAGAGTTTTTAACATTACATAGAAGAACAAGTTATACAAAAATATTTCAAGTTTATTCATATACCGCTTAGCATGTACTTATTAATCCCTTTATAAATCAAATCAAATCAAAATCAAAATATTCTTTATTCAAGTAGGCTTAAAAGCACTTTTGAATCGTCTGTAGTATGTCCGTTGGTAACAAATCTACCACCGGTTGGGAAAGTTGATTCCACTGAGAAGAAACCTACAAGAAACTCAACGGTTACTCTTTTAAACATAGTTTTTATACGTTACAATGTGTTTAGCTTTCATGTGCAACTGGAATCAAGTTCAAACATCTTTGTCGCTTAAATAATCGTCAAAATTATAATATGCCTTTTGTATATGGACGTTTTTAACATATTTCTTAAAACTGTGTGGAGCCAAACCCAGAAGTGACTCGGGTATCTTATTAAAAATGCGTATGCTTAACCCGACAAATGATTTCTGAACCTTCTTCACTCTAAATATGGCATTACCAGTTTGTTTTTATTTCTTGTATTAAAATTGTGTTTCGCTCACTTTTCTGTATAAATGAATGTAATCACGGATATATAAAATGTTATTCAATATATATTGCGACGTTACTGTCAGAATTGATATTTCTTTGAATTTGTCTCTTAAGGAAACGCGAAACATATTAAAAGAAACCTCTAAACCTTTTAAATGAACTCTCAATAGACGGCACTGTCAATTTTATCGTCGTATAAAATAAATTTTATCAATTAATGAATAAGTAAAAACAGGTGTCATCCACTATATATAAAATAAAAAGTGCGTGCGTACAAAGTACCTACACATGCCAGAAGGGAAACTTCTTTGGCAAACTTATTTTTAAGTCTTGCTTACATTTATTAAAATCTAAAACTTTAGATTTCCGAGACCCCGGAGGGAAAAAGGAAGATATGTTAGAAATTTAATTGTCATTAAAATATGTCATGTCAAAAATTACAATGTACAAATAATTTATTGAAATCTCAAATGAGGAATTGTTAATAAAAATTGCCACGTGTTTTTTTGTCAATATTAAAAAGTATTAAAAAATTTTTGTTTTTGAATTCCAAATTTAGAAAAGAGAATTTATGAAATATTCTTTATCATTTAATATTAAAATGACGAGTGGCAAATAAAATGCCACATGTTATTTGTAAATATTAAAAATACCTAACCTTTAAATTAATTTAAAATTATTGCATCAATTTAGTAGTGCAAAAACCACATAATGTACCTATGCTTTCTCTTCATGTTGTTATTTTCAAAATTTAGATGTAGATTTTCCTTTTTCATTGTAACTTTTCATCACATCAGTGTAATTTAATGTAAACTTGCAACCCCGCACATGTGCAATTAAAAACGCATGCTGGTTTGCCTGTAATTGGATTTACACCATAAATATACTTACTTGTTATTCTTTTAAGCTCAGTATAGTGTATAATCTGTTGTTAAACCTAATAAAAACATAAATTAGCAAAGAAAATGCTGTACATCTTCGTGACGCTAATAAAGCGTTTCATCTATAAAAATGTTACCCTCATACGTGTAAAGAAATTTCACTTCAAGAATGTTGTTCGACTTGAATGAATTAATAATGGAAAAGTATGTTATTTACGATTGAAATTTTATTTAAAGCTATAATGCATAAAGAGCCTCTTTATAAAAATAAACTTACGTATTTGATTGTAAATTTCAATCCACCATTATGCTTTTCGGTGAAGGAAAACATCGTGAGGAAATCTGCATATCCCGGGAGTAAGTCTGGGGTGTGAGTAGCCTGCCTGCTCGCAGTCGAGCGGTGTGGTGGTTCTATACTCTAAAACCCTCTCATCTATAGGTGAGGAGGTCTTTTTTTTTATCGATGACCAGTCAGGAGTGCGGGACTCGGCGATAGAAGGTCTCGCAATACCCACTAAAACCCAGCGGAACCCACTTCATCTATTAGTGAGACACCAGGTGTTCAGCTTTCGCATTCTACCCCGGTGTCCCGGACAAGCCCTTTCTCTCTCGTCGGCTTCTTTCAGCGAGACTACCGTCTCGCAAAAGAAGGTCCCTTCGGCCCACCATCTCTCACTGGAGAGCATCGCGCCTACAATGCTCCCCAAAGAGATCGACGCCGATCAACGCCACCAGGAGGTGACGCTGAGGTCCCCAGGCCGCACAATCTACCACAGTGTGATGCGCTGAATCGATAGCTGCACCACACTGATGACCAGCGGGTGACTCCTCCCGGCCAATTTGGTGCAGGAACTTTCGGAAGCACCCATGTATGGCCAGGACCTACACCAATCTGTAAGAAAGCGTCCCGTGCTCCCTGGAAAGCCATTGTTCCAGGTGAGGACAGATAGCCGCCACAGTGGCCATGCCCGCTACTGGGTAGGTGAGGAGGCCTGTGCCCAGCAGTGGAAAGTTAATAGTCTGCTACTTAATTTCACCTTATATTGGGAGAGTGTGAATAACTAGCAGGAAATTCATTAAACGATAGCATAAACGGCCAATCTATCGTAAAATTCGTATATTAGCTTTTCTTTTACGAGTTTATTTTTTTTATTTATTAAGCATTCCTAAAATATAATGATTCCTTCAAAACAAATGTAAGGATATTGCTTATTCTTTTTCAAATTTTACTATTATAATTGTAAAGTATAAATCATTGAAACACAGGGGCAAGGACAGCAGCAAGTCTTACGAAGTTTTTTTGGAAACCGTGCAATTATAACAAAACTGAGTAAACTGTACTGTTTCCTTAATGTTCAACGTCTTAACAAGTCATTTGTGGATGTGACTGTTTCTGAATACCCGTTACTACAACCACGTTAACCGCACTATTCCGAAACAGTGCAAATGTTTGTGAAAGATCGCTTGCACGATGTACTGAAGCAAGCTTTATTGAATAACTTGAAATTTGTAGATAAATCAATTTAAAATTTATAGGTAAAATTGTATATTTTTATGATTGTATGAAAAATACCATTCTAAACCAAGCGAATATTAGGAAATGCGTCCCCATTCTTTATTTATTGATATACACACAAAACATTTCTTGAAAAAAAAGTTGTGCCAAACCAAAATTAGTATAAATATCAAAACTATATAAAAATAAGTAATTTTAAATATACATTAACCGTAGTTCTTTATGGAAAACTAAATGAAAAACAAAACCATTAGCTACAATTATTATAAACATAGTATTGATATGAGATTTTAATACCAGTTAAAATATAAAGATTGTTTAAATAGCTACTCATAGCTCAGCGCGCGAGCAATTATGTCAATTGCAATGACCGCAGATCGTCGCAGGTTCGAATACGGGTTACATCTAGTAAGATTTATAATATAGTATTTTCGAAATTTATTTTGGAATTGAGTTATTAATATTTTCAGCTGACATTTAACGTCATATTTAAATGTTGAAGCACTTGTCGAGTGACCTTCAGTACAAACGGTCGGTCAAGTACAACTTATAGAAACTTATTTGACCGCCGTTGTGAACAGCCACTTTGGATTTTTTATTTGATGTTGAATTCATTTTAGTTTATTTTAAAAGTATTGTGCTAAGTTAAGGGAGGGCGTGTGGAAGGGGTAAGTGTTAGACATAGGAGTGTATAGTGCAGCCGTTACATGTACATCCCTTAGGTCTTTGCAAATATCGAGTGCATTCTCTTTGTTAATAGCCTTACGAAACGCCTTTCCGGTCACGGGACAAGTTAAAGAAAAGCTACACTATAAGCACCCATATTAAACCCCTGAATTCCCCTGGGCTAGCTTTCTCCGGCATGGTAGGGTGCCTGTCGTACCATCTTAACAAAACCCTCCTGGCGCTCAACTGCATGAAGCATGAATAAATATGTTGTCCAACTTACTGTGTTCATTAATTCGAATGTCCTTATAACAAAACCCAAAATTACGAGACATAACAGTATCATCTGTGTTCTTAAAGAAAATATATTATTATTAACTTGAGAATCTGTAAATATTTAACTCTCAGTGACAGGATTTTTATACATCTACTGGAAATACAGAAGTCTTTCTATCTAAAATAAAGAAGTAGATCCTGATAATGGAACCACCCATTGACTTCAAAATCTTTGGTGATTAAAAATCCTATGTAATTGGTTTAGTTTCCAAGTTTTTTATATGTATATGTGTTATAAAACGAGGCATATATAAATCTTTTGTACTAGTGTTTATAATTGAAATCCTCCGAAAAGAATTGACCGTTTTTCATTATGTATATGGTCATTTTATTTGACTTCAAGAATAGTTTAGATTGACAATTCGATCCGATAAATAACAGGCTGTCTTATATTTCTACAGGATCGGTAATAATATAAGAAAGAAATAGATGCAAATGTTCATAAAGAAGTCTACGTTGGTGTTGTAATTAATCTTGACGCTGTAAACTTAACTCAGATTTTCTCATCAATTTCCTAACGGGTGAAATTATGATGTAATAATTAACTGACACACTCAACCAGACGTTTACTGTTTACGTAACAATTTATGTGGTCTTTACTTAGACAATTTAACATTAATTGTGTAATGTTTTTATTAAATTATTATTTATAATAGTTAAATTGCACTTAAATAGTGTCATCTTAACTGCCTCATTTCTCTAGTGGTTAGCTACATAGTCTATGTTCGACTACAGACATGAGGTCCTGGGTTCGAGTCCCGGGCCGATTGAAAAATCAGTATTGAGTTTTCTATTAAGATTTTCTCAATATTTGCCCGAAGTTAGGAAGTTGGCGGTGCGATCCAACCCCGCGCCTCGGAGAGCACGTTAAGCCGTCGGTCCTGCGCCTGATCTCTCTCCGGTCGTGTCGGATTCCCGTCACATCGGACTATGAGTGTGAAGGAATTGAGAGTGCACTTGTGTACTATCCTGCCAATCCGCAGTGGAGCAGCGTGGTGGGTCTATGCTCTAAAAACTCTCGCTTCTCGGAGTGAGGAGGACTGTGCCCAGCAGTGGGACGTTAAAGGGCTGCTATATACTTTTTTTTAGTGTCATTTTAAAGGGGTATTACGTACTATTGCCAGAATGGCTGATTTAATAATAAATTGTAGACCGTGGATAAATTAATAATTTCAAATATATGGTGTGAAAGATAAGCTACATAAAATGTTAAAGTTAACTCATGTATATAAGTTTATAAGGATTACTTTATCTGTCCGCTTAGTTCTGTATCAGTTCAGACGTGAGGTCGTGGGATCGAGTCCTGGGCCGATTTAAAAATCAATATTGAGTTTTCTATTAAGATTTTCTCAATATTTGCCCGAAGTTGGGAAGTTGGCGGTGTGCTCCACCCACGTAACTCAGAGAGCACGTCAAGCCGTTGATTCTGCGCCTGATCTCTCTCCGGTCGTGTCGGATTCCCGTCACATCGGACTATAAGAGTGAAGGAATAGAGAGTGCACTTGTGTACTGTGCCCACACTGGAGCAGCGTGTTGGGTCTACGCTCTAAAAACCCTCTCTCTTATGAGTGAGGAGGCCTGTACCCAGCAGTGGACGTTAATGGGCTGCTACTTACCTTACCTTACCTGACCACTCTTTAGATTAAATGGATATATTGGCCTATATCAAAAATTCTGAAAGATAGATATATGACATTACAGATTTTTACGTGATCTATAAAAGAGAAGTATCCCACCATTCATTGTTTTATTATACCATCAAAGGATTAGGCAGCGTATTCGATAACAGCTCCCAGGCTGCTTGATATTTTCTGACAATCATCTTTATATTATTTCAACCAATTTGCACAACATTTCCCCAAAAAATATTGTATATATTGATGATAACCACATGAAAATCCGTTGAACAGTTTTCGAGTTTATCGCGGATTTACGGACAGAAGGAGGACCTTATTTTACTATATGTAAGGAAATGTTTTCACCAAAAAATAAAACTACGTTACTATTTTTCAATAACACACTCTTGTTTAGTCTAAAAGATTTTCTTATGACTTTTTTCTATTAATGTTTATTTTAAAGAAAAATCATTTTGCAGAAGATTTACCTAGGTAGTTATACTACTACTACTAATATTTTAGCAATAACAACGTAACGATCCTTGATGTAAATGGATCCCTGTTACAATAAATATATTTGCTACATAAATTTAATGCATTAACTTACGAATTGTTTAATAACTTCAATAATAAATGACTTAGTTTTACTATTTAATTAGTCCAAACTATTAAATCGTGTGAATAATTCAGCAAATCCGTATATAAATAACAAACATTGAAATAATGGGCTTTTATAGCAAGGTTATAAATTATTCAAGGCGTTTGCTGGATTTGAGATCATTTTACTTAGTATACCCATTAGATAATTTAATTTGTCTACCCTCTGAGCACTTATGAAAATATATATTTTCCCGCAAAAAGAAATACTTAGAAAAATATATTTGTATGCCTTCCGTTCTCATTATGATTATATTTTGCCTTGTTTTTATATATTCAGACAATTCAGTCACATATAGACGAAAGAATTATTTATGTAAAGACTAGCTTAAAATTATTAATCTTTAATATATTTCGTAGTTAATTAACCAATAAAGTACCAGGCTCTTACGTGGGATCTTTCAAGATCTATGGAAAAATAAAATGTTGGATATTATTAATAATACATTTTAACTGTATGGGTGTTTAAACTTTAGTTTACTTTAATCTCAAACACAATACTCCTTGTTTGTCAGAGTTTTAAATATGCAATAAACGTCTCAATTTTATTATTTGTTTTCTTGTACAAAGTCAGAGTTCCTAATTATTTCAGATATATATACACTCTAAACTATGTACCTCTTATAAGTTAGATAAACAATTTGGAAACAACGTCCAAACTTAAGTTAATTCCTGTCATCCTGTGCTGAGAGGGTAAAGATTTATAGGCTGGAGGTAGTATGATATTTAACGTGTTTGAGTGTTTCTTGGAAATTTCGTGGATAAGATTTATCAGGTCACGTTTAAAGTAATATATTCAATCGCTCAGTAAGAACACTCATTTCAAAATGATTGCATTTCATCGATGAAAGAACCATTTATTTCCCATCGGATTAAGATAGATCTGACCTAGATAGAAAACACCAGAGTCTTATTATACTTAGAGATACTTTATTTGAAAAATTTCCATTTTAATTGTATAAGCACTAAGTTGAACGCCAATATTTTGTTTTAATTTGCCCTGCGTAAAAACAAGTAAGTAAATAGCAGCGCTTTAACGTCCCGCTGCTGGGCACAGGCCTCCTCACTCAGAGGAGCGAGGGTTTTAGAGCACAGACCCACCACGCTGCTCCACTGCGGATTGGCAGGCATAGTACACAAGTGCACTCTCTATACCTTCACTCTCATAGTCCGACGAAACCGGAGAGAGATCAGGCGCAGGCCTGCCAGCTTAACGAGCTCTCCGAGGCACGGGGACGGATCACATCGCCAACTTCGGGCAAATATTGGAAAAATCTAAATAGAAAACTCAATATTGACTTTTGAATTGGCCCAAACCATGACTCGAACCTAGAATCTCATCTCTGTAGTTGAACATGCTAACCACTAGACCAATGAGGCAGCATGCCCTGCGTAATATTTAATCAAATATTTTCGAAGCCAGTGACAAATTTCCCCAATTTACAATCGCTATTGATTTAACATTTAGTTTTAAATGATGGTTCTAACATAATCTTCTTATTAACCGATTTAATAAATGAAGATTATCGTTTTGTCTGTTTTTTTTATGTTTATTACCTCATAACTTTCCACTGGGTGAACCGATCTTGATGATTATTTTATATGAAAGGTGATGCTTCCCATAGAGTCCCATATGTTTTGATCCAGTTCTGATAATAGCAACTATGAGAAATAACGTATCTATCCGGATATTTGAGTCACCCACCGTAACGTCGGTATGGTGAAGTGATTGTCGTAGTCAAATATGATTGTAGTGATTTGTGACAGAATATCTAACTGTCTGTAATCAAACTGCAATAAGCTTACGTTTCTTACTGCGTTGCAATATTTACTTAATGTGTATTATGTGTGTGGGGGGGGGGACTGTTACGTATCAGTGAGGAGCTCGATTATCACATGAGGTTGCGGGTTCAATCTGGATATGGCGGTGGCGGTAGGTTTGTTCATTTAAACCAGAGGTCGGGGAACTTTTTTAATTATTATTTTTGTGTAAATTAATATTAGCCAATGGCTATAAAAAACGAATCTTTTTAGCATCGTTCATATTATAGCCCCTATGATAATTTTTATAATAAAACAATAACTAAAAGTTCTATTTAGACTTAATTTATTCAATTTATCAATCTAATACCTAATAAAGAATAGATTATATATCAAACAGAAATGATTTTTTTTTAATAAAGTTTTGAAATTATAATATATATATATATGTCGAAGTGCAATAGTCTCGGCGTAGTATTGGCATGGGACAGAGTCAATCCAGCGAGCGCCTCTCTAGTCTTGGCGTGACCGCCCGCCGGTGTGGTCGAGTATTGAAACTGACGCGTTCCTAATTATTATTGTTTGTATTTGTGTAAATTGTTATCTGAGGATATTATAATCTGAGTTATTGAAGTCTAGCTTTATGCTCCGACATGTATGTATATATATAATTTAAAAAAAACATTTTATAGCTATAAGATTTAAAAAAAACAGGGCTGTCATGTTCCTCAGAAAATTGTTTCTTTTTTTGGCGGAAAAAAATTTAATTATAAAATATATTTTATAGGGGCTGTATGGAATATTTAAACTATTTTTTTCGTCTAATAATACAAAAAAATATCCTATGAATAACAAGATCCCAAGAAATTATCACTTACTTTTATTTTCTGTGGGGGGAATTTGTTTTTCCTCAATTGTATATAACAAATTGAAACCCATTAGGGTACAATTGACGATTGACAATTTTAGGTACTGTAACAACTAATAATAAAAAAAAAATGAGAATTGAAAAAATGAGAAAATAAAAGACTAATTGACAACATAAAACATGAATAATTGAACAATACATTGAAACAAATTAAAAATATATACTTTTACTTACTTTTAAGTTAAAAATATATAGTTTGAAATCTTAAATTTAATTAAGATAAAAAATTCCTTTTACTTCGAATTATCTTCTAAGAGGCTCTCCGAGTCAGCTTGTCTTTCAAAGTCCCCAGTTTCTGCGTTGCCACCTTGTTGTTCTTGTTCTACGACAGCAACTGAAAAAAAAGTTTTTTTTGGAATACTTATTTTTATTTTTAATATACAATTAACCATGACAACATTATATCGAATCTTATGACTTTTTTGTTTGAAATCTTATGACTGCAAGAAAACCCTCATTCTGGGCTACAATCGCTAAGCTACCAAGACACAGACTACATAATTAACATTCAATTAAATCCATGTTTCCAGCTCATTCTCTCTTGTGGAAACACACATACACACACACAATCACATACTCGTCTGTACACTTTAGTTTTCGTTTTTTATTTTAATAGTTTCTCTTTTATATACTTCTGGACACATCTATTGGCCCACCTTGCATTTTCAGCTTCGTTTGGTCCTAGCTAAAATTTTATATTAGGTCGAGCAAAAAGTTTTTATGCAGTTTTGAACCTGGCACATTCATAATTTCATTCAATAGTCTTTTTTTGAATTTCGAACACAGAATTTAAAGAAACAAAAGACAATTTGGAGCCTGTTCGTTGTTAACAAACAATCGAATACTAAAAAAAACTTGATTTTATTGGTTTACTCGGATTTAATTCTTGAAAGTGTGATTTTTCTCATTGGTTTTGCAACAAACATTACTTATTCTTACCATTAAGGTAAGGTTCTATCAATAATCAATGGATACTTCGCCTGAAGTCGCCGCCCAAGCTGTGGCACTTATCCAGGCGGGACACAGCCAACGAAATGTGAGTGTTCAACTTAATTTAAGTCGATCTGCGGTCCGAAATGTTTATTCGCGGTACCTAGAGACTGGCGGCTTTGTTCGTCGCCAAGGAAGGCCACGATCTCGGGTCACAACTGAAAGGCAGGATCGATTCATCGTGACGACCAGCTTGAGAAATCGTCACCTTACCTCCATTGAGATACAAAACCAACTTCGCGACTTCCACGGAGTATCTGTGAGCGCTCGAACAGTTCGGAGAAGGTTAAAAGAACGCGATATGGTACCACACAAGCCAGCTAATGGCCCCAAACTAACGCGAGCCCATCGAACAGCGCGCCTTCATTTCGCGCGCACTCATTTAAATTGGACTCAGCAGCATTGGAGCCGTGTACTCTTTTCTGATGAGTCTAAAATTGTGTTACATGGCAATGATGGAAGGAAGAAGGTCTACCGACGTAAGGGGGAGCGTTTTGCACAATGCTGCTTTGAAGAGAGGGTTGCTTATGGCGGTGGCTCATGGACTGTCTGGGGCGGTATATCCGCGAGCGGTAAAACTCAACTTGAGATTGTTACGGGACCACGGCTGCCAACATTAAATGCTGAAAGGTACATTCGTGAGTGCTTAGAACCTCACGTGATGCCATACGCGGACTATGTGGGCCCAAATTTCCTTTTTATGCATGATAATGCAAGAGCCCATACGGCCGGCATCGTCAGGGAATATCTTCGGGGTGTGAACATCACAGTTATGGACTGGCCAGCCAGAAGCCCAGACATGAACCCCATTGAGCACATGTGGGACGAGCTAAAAAGACTTGTTAGGGCTCGTCAGCCAGTTGCCCAGACGATGCAGGAGTTGAAAACTGCCATAGAAGAGGAATGGGAGATGATCCCCCAAAATTTCATAGAGCGGTTGATAAACTCTATGCCTAATCGTATGAGAGCTGTGGTAGAAGCCTATGGAGGCAACACGCGTTATTAAATTAAACCTTTATTAAATTGAACATGTTTTTTATTCAATAATCAAGTGCCTTCATCAAGACGCATACCCGACTTGATAGGCGTAGCTCCATGTCGTGCGGTATTCTGAATTCAAATTTAAAACATTACGATCGAAAAAGATGGTAAAAAGTACCAGGTTTAAAACTGCATCAATAATTTTTGTTCAATCTAGCAATAATATTTCGGTAGGGGCAATCGAAACCTAAACTCTAAGGTGGGCCAATAGATGTGTCCAGAAGAGTATATAGCATTTTGTTTATTTTGTAATCCTAGTTATGGAAGAGCGAGACCTCTTGACACAGGCACTATCGCCCTTACTAAGAGGTCTCAATACTGTCTATGTATATAGTTAGTCTAACGAAATAATATGCTTTACTACCTGTGAAAAGGTTGCTAGTATATAGATAAACAGATGCTATTGATACAAAGTTTACTGAGCCGTCTTGTTTTATTATAATCAATGAATTGGTATTACAATTAAGAAGTAAATATTCAAAGCAATATATTGGGGTATGGCATACCATCTGCCGATAAAGTTGGCAGAGAGCCACCTGCTATTGAGGTATAATTTAGGCATTTACGATCTTTAGCTGAGCTGACTCACCTTCCGTGCAGATTACTTTAAGCAATTCCCTTTAAATAATTAATTCCTTTTAGCTGCTCAATTAAAAAAGCATTCTCCAGGGATAAAATTTGTTATAACAAGGGTAAAAGCTGTATAATTTTTTACCAATTAAAAGTTTTAAGTCCATATTTTTATTATGAAACGATCTTTTTTTTAATTACAAGAGGCAAATTTTATGGCGTAATACATTTTACGTGATGACAATATCCGTAGCAATCACCTGTATATAGCACTTATTAATAAGTAATGCTAAAAATAAATACAAATTATCAAAGGAAAGTTTACAAGCTCAAAACAAGTTATATAACGATAGAAAATACGTGCTACACACATGAGAATCGAAAATGATGTGCGAAATATCTTTAGTCAACATTTAGTCACGTCCCCGTTATATAATATCTAGGATTTTCGTACTAACATCTAAACTGCTGCAAGTCAGATAATAAACGGACCGAAACCATTTAACAGGGATTTATGAAACTACTTTCTGTAATAAAGTTATACGACACTTGATACGTGCTAAATAGCGAAGCAATAATTTAGTTTTATATGACTTGTATTTCTCGGGAAACTTGTTATCCACCGTACCTTATGACTATAACTCGTTCAAAGAATATATTCCTAGTAACGGTGGCCCATTTTAGATCTAACTTTTGTAAAATTCATTGTGAGTAGAGAAAGAAAAATAATGTAACAAATCGAAAAGAAATTAACCCAATTTCAAGAGTTTCACGCTATTCCAGAACATCTCTTTAGATCAGATCTAAAATATTACAGAACAGAATAAAATGAAAGTAGAGTACTTACGGTTTCAATAGGATATATATAAGTAATTACGTTTATTTATTTGTATACGAATTTGTATATTTATTTACAATTATTTTATGTCTTTATTATGTATAGTTAATGTATCTTTATTTATTTATTTATACATACCACTTTCCCTCTCCTTTCACTGTCGGTCTCCTTAAAGTCTTAATAAGTAATACATACATACATAGCATCACGCCTCATTCCCATAGGGGTAGACAGAGACCACGTCCTTCCACTTGCCACGACCCTTGCATATCTCCTTCGCTTCTTTCATTCTCGTTAAATTTTTCATCCAAGTTCGTTGGGTAAGAGTACTCTTGACCTGGCTCTTATTTAAAATGTCCTGGCTTGGTCCAGGAACGTTCGTCTTGGTCTTCCCCTTCCAACTTTTGCATTCACCCTTGACTCATAAATCCTTTTTGTAAGTCTCCTTTCATTCTCCTTCCATCACTACGTGCCCAAACCATCTAAGCATATCTTTCTCAATTTTAGTCACTACATCTTCTTTTATACCACAACGTTATCTTATTACACAACGTTATATATCTTACTTTGTCACCCAGTTTCAATCCACTCATACTTCTCAACAATAAGTGATAAGACCGCCCAATTGCCTACTAAAAGTACTTAGTAAAATAAGAAGAAAATATTTGATTGCTTTTAAAAGTTCTTTTAACAGTGATAATGAAAAAGATTTTACACTTTTTATTCCTGAAGCTACTAACCTTCTAAATACTCTAACCAAATAAAGAGAAGACTTAAAAGACGAAAAACTTTTGAGATATTGATAGTGCAGTGACACGATATTTATTGCTTAGTGATATTTTAAACAAGATCTTTAGAACAGAACCATATACCATGATACATTTTAGTGATTTATGTCCAAATAATATTATGTATTACTATATAAGGCTAGATCGTAATTTTACGTTAGAAAATAACCGTAGTAGCTTTTACGTTAATGTGTCTGCGGAAATCTGATGGCTTCAATTAAAATCAGACCAGTAATGCAAAGCTAGAATTTAGTTAATAATAAAATATAATGAATAAATAATATCCCCTTTCACCTAAACCGCATTATAAAAGGACTGGCAGGAAGATTTAATCGGTTTCTGCCTTTGTTTTACGCGAAGAAGCACTTATAAGAAGGGAAACATTACTACGGTGTCGTTTTTATTACTATTTACGATGCACTTAAGTGGTGTCGTTGGAACAAATAAAATAATCCATTTAAACCTAATACTAACATGCCTTGGCACTATTTTGAGCAATATTCGTAATTCGTAAACTCATTTATCAATGTCATTAGTACATTTTAAACATTTCAAACTTTACTACAAATTATTTTTAACATTTCGAACAGTGCGTGTTGCCAGTCATGACCTACGGTATTGAGACGCGGTCGCTGACTATGGGCCTCATGCGGAACCTCAGAGTCACACAGCGTGCGATGGAGAGGGCTATGCTCGGAGTTTCTCTACGTGATCGAATCAGAAATAAAGAAATCCGTAGTAGAACCAAAGTCACCGACATAGTCCTACGAATCGCGAACCTGAAGTGGCAATGGGCGGGGCACATAGTCCGAAGGACCGATGGACATTGTGGACCGATATTTTCTTGTCAATAAGCTAGCGTGTTATTAAAATCAACCTTTTTTATTGATTCTGTTAGACTATAGATAGTTGGGTGACAACACAACAGCTCTGAAATGTGGAGCTCAAAAAGTTAAAAAACATTGTGCAATATTGCGAAATGTTATGCAATACGAGGTAACATTAACGAATGGAACAATTTTGTTAGGAAAGTCTTATAAGCTGCGTTTCGTGTGGTAGTAGTTTTAAAAGAAGTAGTGCTAAATTGTTTAAAATCAAATTGTGAAGTTTTTATTGGTATAGTGCAAGTTGTGCATATTTAAATAGTGAAGAGAATAAAAGTTGTTACTTAATGTGGGTTGGTGTTTTTATAATAATTCTATCCAGGACACGAGGATTATATTATTAAGTTATGGTATAAGTCCTTATCTGTCGAAAACTTGAAAGTTTTTAAATGGTTTGAAAAATTAAAGCTAAAGTAATGTTGAGTTAACCTCAACCTTTCAGTGTCACCGCCTTTAGCATTTTACTTTATCAATATTCTTTTCTAAAGTATTTCTATTTGCTCGAAAATTATTAGGACGTATGTAAGAACAAATAACAACTATATTCTTACAAAAGTTTTAGCCTATTTTTAAAAGACTCCTAACTATACCTTCCATGCATTAATATGCCTACTGACAGCTATCTTTTTAATCGATTGGTATTACAATAGAATATAGTCTCAAACTGTACAGTGATTAATATCTCTCAACATCAAAAAAACTATCGTCGTTATCTAGTCTATAAGCCCAATTTTATTCTTCTTTTTCAGTCTTTTGTTAATCTTTTTTTTAAATATTAGTTTATAATTTATATATATAAGACAATTACGTTGTTGTTAAAGTTTTGTCCATGTAGTTTTCACCTTTAATTAAGATACCATTATACAAAACGCTGTGAATGAAGTTTGATAATGTATGTAAAGTGTATTTTGTTGGCGTTCAATAAATGAAAATAAAAATATCAACGTAGGTCCAAAAAACTTCTAACAACTTTGTATCAACAAAAAGGTAATGAAAAAAATTGGTAGCAGCTTAATTAGTTCGTCGTCTAGTTCCGTCGAAGCTGACTGGAATTTCAAACCGAACACAAACTATGCACATCGGAGCCGATCACTGAGTCTGTACAACTGATTAACTCCGATAAAGTTCCATTAACTATCTTGTTTCAAAAAGCCTGTTTTATTTTAACGTGAAAATGTTTTACAAATAAGAATATAAAACATATATCTTTGATAGAACGAGACTAAATATAGTGCATCTTTTATCAATCCTGAATAGAGAGTGTTATTGACTTCTATTTAAAGATAATTTTCACAACCTATCATAACGTATTCAATCAATTATTCACATTAAATTCATCAATTCAATATATCTCACATTAAAAATAGGCAAACTTTTAGGCCAAGATTTGCTAAAACTAATTTAGGTAAAACTGCTCCGCTGAATAGAATAGTAAGTTCATATAATAAAATATTTAAAAACGCTGAACTTGATATAATTAATGACTATCAAATCATTTAAAAAGAAAATTATAAAACATATGTTTTCCCATTAGTTTCTACATTGTTGTGTTGTTCTTTTGTAACTCTTATATTTAATTTAATAAATATTTTTAACAATTATTTTTATTTTATGTAAAGTTTTCAAATAGTTAGTTTAGTTTTTATTGTATTTCTTTTTAAATATATATAAGAATTTCCAAAATAGTACATGCTGAGGTAGACTTAAGTGGGGTATATAATATAGACATGCTCGATCAATATTATATTAAGTTACATTTTATTTTGTATACGCTGCGGTTGTATCAGCTCATATGAGTGAGGAGGCCTGTGTCCAGCAATGGGACGTTAATGGGCTGCTACTTACCTTACTTTATTGAGGTACTTTTATAAAAGAAGCTATAATGCTACCTATAGTAGATACTCTATATACTTGTATTAACTTACTTGTTTTTTTTTCAATTGAACTACTGGAATATATTTTATTCCCATTTACAAATATCATATCTTCTCAACTATATCAGAAATAATTACTTGAAATAAAATAAAATTTAATTAAGCATACCGAAGCGATTTCTTCGTCGTTTTTAAAAGCTCTACAAAGACATATCACACAATGGTATAAAGTAAAGTGAAGTAGTGGGCACAGGCCTCCTCACTCAGATGAGAGAGGGTTTTAGAGCATAGACCTGCCACGCTGCTCCACTGCGGGTTGGCAGGCTTAGCGCACAAAGTAACTCTCTATTCTCTCACTCTTATAGTTCAATGTGACGGTCATCAGACACGAGCAGAGAGAGATCGCATTATATTCACACTGACTTCACATGTAAATTTTAATATTATAATAGGCAAATTAGGCGGGTGAATATGGCATAGTTAGAGTGAGTCTTAATTTTCAAAGAAACACTAAATAAGAAAAATTCACTACTACTAGTTAAATTCCGTTTAAGCAAATTTTATTTTTATAAAATGTGAGAATAAATTTACATCATAAAATGGATTGTATCTCCTACTGAAATGTACAAAGATNTCAGCTAAGGAGAATGGTTATACCGCCATTTGTCGGTCGCCAGAGCCTCGTCGGTAGAAGCAGGGTGCACCGCGTGCAGGTGAGGTTGGCGTTTGGAGAAACGGACTGGGACTCGTTTCTCCCTTACACCCCCAGATATAATTACTTGAAATAAAATAAAATTTAATTGAGAATCCCGAAGCGATTTCTTCGTCGTTTTTAAAAGCTCTTCAAAGATATATTACACAATGGGATAAAGTAAAGTATGGTACTGGGCACAGGCGTCCTCACTCAGATAAGAGAGGGTTTTAGAGCATGGACCTGCCACGCTGCTCCGCTGCGGGTTGGCAGGCTTAGCACACAAAGTAACTCTCTATTCACTCACTCTTATGGTTCAATGTGACGGTCATCAGACAAGAGCGGAGAGAGATCGCATTATATTCACACTGACTTCGCATGTAAATTTTAATATTATAACAGGCACATTAGGCGGGTGAATATGGCGTAGTTAGAGTGAGTCTTAATTTTCGAAGAAACACTAAATAAAAAAAAATCCCTAATACTAGTTAAATTCCGTTTAGGCAAATTTTATTTTTATAAAATGGGAGAATAAATTTACATCCTAAAATGAATTGTATCTCGTACTGAAATGTACAAAGATTTAAACTGTTAACTGCCTAAGTTACACAATATATTATACGATGGCGTTCGGCCAAGTTCCTGAGCAGGTGCTGCATCTAGCGCTAAGGTACTGCCGAAAATGTCCTCTGGAGTCCGGACTCACCGTCTGCTTTTAATATAACCTTGTACGTTTAAATAAGACGAAACTTAGTTGTCGAGATCTTTGAACAAGGTTCCGTAAAGTAATACATTCCAACCAAGAATCTTAAAACATTGTGCAGAAAAGAATATCCAGAGGCTGTCGTAAGCAAATATTTTTAACCGACTTCAAAAAAAGGAGGAGGTTATCAATTCGTCTGTATTTTTTTTTATGTTTGTTACCACATATCTCCCGATTGGGTGGACCGATCTTGATGATTTTTTTTAAATGAAAGGTGTTGCTCGTCCCTTGTCGGTCCCTTTTTTAAAATCCAGTTCTGATGATGGCATCCATGAGAAAACAGGATAAGTGTTAAATTTGCATTAAGCTCGTGCGCGACAAATGGACGAATAACTCATGATCACGTCAACCGATTTCGATGATTCTTTTTTTATTGGAAAGGATATACTTCAAGGGTTGTTTTGTGACAGTTTGGTCAGGTTCTGATGATGGATTCCATGACAAAGAGACGGAACTCTTCAATTCTTAGCAGCAAATGAACGATACTTGACAGAATCTTCTATAGGCTATACAGATATTTGAGTTGCCTACCTTAACTTCGGTATAGTCAAGTGCTAGTCGTAATTAACTATGAAGATCTCCTCAACGGCTTGCAGTAAGGGTGCGATTTAAGGCAGAAAATATGTGTTGTACTTGGCTGACACGGACTCCGAATATAACAATACGATGAACACTATAAAAGCATATTAATGTATTTGTAAATCTGTTTTGAAGGCGGTTCTTTTTTTGTTAAAATTTTTATCTATTCAAGTAAAACTTCTGTAGGCGCATGAAGGTAAATATTTAAGAGATGAAACGCGTGATTAGCGACACGAAGATGCGGAGGGTTTTGTGCTAATTCGTTTGAAGGTCAGGTAGTTTTAATATTAACAAATAACGTGTGGCATTTCAATCTGCCACTCGTCATTTAATAATTTAACATACAATTTTTCATAAAATATAAAATAGACATATTACATAAATTCTTTTCTTAATTTTAAAATCAAAAACAAAATTTAATTAATAATTTGTTATATTAACAAAAACACGTGGCATTTTTATTTGCAATTTGTCATTTAAGATTTCAATAAATTATTTGTATTAATTTTCGACACTTTTAATGAGAATTAAATTCATTAAATTCTTAGCATATCTTCCTTTTGGAGGGAGGGCTCCCTCTAAGTCTCGGAAATCTAAAATTGTAGATTTGTATAAATATAAACAATAATGAAAAAATAGTTTGCCAAAGATGTTTTACTTCTGATATGGGTACTTTGTACAAACGCACTTTTTCATTATTATATATGCAGTCAATAAAACACAAGCATTTTAACGCATATTAATTAGAAATAGATTTAAAACATACTAGATATTTACTGCATCATTAGCCGCGTAGTTCACGATCTTGTGGGAATATTGGGAAATCTTACAACTTAAAAAGGTATATCAATTAACAATACATGAAAAAAATTCTTTATTTGCAGAGGTAAAGAGAGCTAGGTGCAACGTAACTCACCAGGTCATCTAGTTTTATTAAGAACTACCTGTTCCCCGCGATTTCATCTGTGTAGGTTCCGATCCCGTAGGAATATTAAGAAACCCGTACTGTACGTCTACATTGTGCAAGATGTCATTTTACTAAGTTTTTTAAGGCAATAGGGAATATATTTAAAGTTGTAGGTAAAAGAGAGTGATTATTTTTATAGCCTTGGCAGGCAAACTAGCTTGAACACCTGCAGCAATAAAAGGGTCCGCCGATTTTTTTTCGAAGTGTGTAATTGCTGTTAGCCCTACTGGCTTTGACAGTGTAACCGAGAGGGGTGGCGAGCGCAGAAGCTCCACCGAGGGGAGCCTCCTGTAGAAGGACCCTACTGTATCGTGGGAAAACGTCTTTAAGGGCGCCTCCTGTGAGGCTCGGACCGAGGCTGAGAGCAACGTTTGCTGCTGCTGAAATGACAGATGCTTAGTCTTGACGCCTATGGATCCGCGACTCGGGGCCGCAGCCGGGGTGCGTTAGATATCGGGAACTTGTCTTCGCCAGCGAAGATGCTGTGTATGTGTGATAGTTTAAGGAGCGTTGTCAATGGACGTGTTTGGGCCGCCTCTTCCTAGGCGGGATGTTGAGTCTGATCCCATAAGGGGCGACATTTCTAATGAGAGGGTTGGGTTGACTGATTACTCTCTTGAAGTAGTCTACCGAGAACATTTTGAAATTACTGTTGACCGTTGCAAAGTCGAGATCTCTGTGGAGATCGACGTAGCGCTTGAACCAGCGGGCGCCCGTGGCTATGGGCATGAATTTGTTCTGTAGCGTCTGGAGTCGAACCAGCCGGCGTGCAGGTACGTGAGCGAATACTACGCTCGCATAAGAGAATATGGGGCGGATACAAGTTTTGTAGAGTGTCACCTTGTGGCCCAGTGACAATTTACTGTTCTTGCAGTACCATAGGATAAAGACTTCCAAGCACAAACGCTGCCCTGCCGGACGTTGCGGATGTGTTCGGTGAAGTGCATGCACGCATCTAGGGTGACTCCTAGATATTTGACTTTCTGTCGCCAAGGGATCGGAGAACCAAAAAGTTTAATTGTTCCCAGATCTCGGCGATCTGGCCTCTTAGTACCGGTGAAGGGGGCCGCCGATGCGTTTCCGACTTAATATAAAGAAGTTTATTCGCGTTATCCGTTGGTGGTAGTTTGTTCCACATCTTGAAAGTGTGCGGGAAGAAGAATCAACGACATTGAACTGAGCGTGAAGTCCATACTTCCGTCAGAAATTTATTTATCCGTCGAGTCGTCCGATCATAGAATCAAGACCGTGATACCAATTAAAAGAGCTCTTCAGAATATTCCCCCTGATAGATACGATAGAACACACCTAGATAGCCAACGTTTCTACGTTGTTTAATTTATTTATTTAAATAGAACACCAACAGGTTACAATAATAATACGCAAAATATGTATAAGTTACAAAAAGTAATTGCCACAGCATGCAAAATATATGTAAACTAAGAAGAACTCCAAACTAAAGACAAGTAATGACGAAGTAAGCAATAAAAACTAATTTTAGTCAACCCAGATGCGTGGTCTACGTCAGGATAGGCAAGACAGCGGTTAATCATTTTCCTTTTAAAGGATGTAAGACTATTGCAACTTCTATCAGTCACTTTACACATTATATAATATAAGAATTCTATTTACCGGGCCGGGCAGCCAAGGGTAATTTTGAATACATAATGTTTAAAAGGTAGAAAGAAGGTTTTTTCTAGCGTTTCCAGCTCATCCCTTAGTTTGCCCATGTCAACTACTAGTTGATACGATAGTTCTGTTTCGGGCAATATAAGCATCTCGTTCTTGTCAAGTCATAATGTATTGTCTATTACGCTTTTCGGTAACGTATTCGTGCCTAAATATATATAGGCATAACACCAGTCCATAGAAAAAACAAAAGATAAATCAGTTACAAAGTGACGGTTACTAAAATTGCGAATCTCGCGTAGAAGGTCGTTAAGTTCTTATCTCAAAATTTTAGCACAACATGACACTACTCCAGAATCTTAATTAAATAAACGCAAGATAACATTGTATAATTTAACTATTATCAAACCTAAAAAATATAACATTTGGTAGTCTTTCAAGAACATTTAAATCGCAAGAGACACTTTAACGTCATTTGACCTGCGAGACAATCGATAGAAAAAATCGATTACTCATTATTTTAAAAAAGTTTTTTTTTTCGGAAAAGCGAAGGGTGTTATATGTAAATATGTAAACTGGGAGTTGTTCACAATTCGGATTGCTAGTCTCTGTATCCAATCATAAAGAAGGAGTTGGTATTGGGGTGCTCCAACGCGCAAATGATAGCAGTAATTGAGGTGTAGCCGGATTTGGTCCTTATATAAAAGCATCCTACGCTCGGGCACATAGTATCGCATGTTTTTAGAAGCCCATTTGGCTTTGCCTTCCAATGACCACGGAATTGAACTTCACTTGAATTCAGTGGTCTAAAACCATCTTCGCATTCTTGCTTTTATAATGAAACTGGTTTAACGCACATTTGTTGCGTAGTTTCAAATTGGATTACGGACATAGGTAGAATGATATTATTATGTTTTGTATACTAATATACAGATTCAAGGAGTTAAAATACATTGTATATTGTATTTTAATAGTTACACAGTTATTATATTGGATAACAATTGTAGTATTAACATTAATTTTGTTACTAGTGATAAAAATTCCTAATAATATTTTTTTATAATCCAAGTTTTCTTTTCGAGTCATTTTGTGTTTAGATATAGTTGAAATACATTTATTTTTTATTTTTTTCAAAAGCAAACAACGTCGCAGAAACTTGGCTAGAATTAAATTAACATATTAATAGTCAAGAGCCAACACAAACAGGATTAGTTGGAACTGTATTTCGGACACCTGTATCGAGTTAATCATAACTTTGCGTGTTCTTCCTCGTAATAGGGCCTCCACATTGCTAAATTGCTGTATTAGGATATCTAGCATTTAATGTTTATAAATCAAATCAAAATATTTATTACTCACGTAGGCTCAAGAAGCTCTCTTAAATCATCAATAGTCTGTCCGTTGGTAACAAATCCGGTTCGGAAAGTTGATTCCGCTGAGAAGAAATCGACAAGAAACTTAACGTTTACTCGTTTAAACATAGTTTTTGTAACAATTTCATCTGCCACTGAAATCAAGTCCATACATCTTTGTCATTTAAATAATCTTCAACATTATAATGTTTTTTGTAATAAGAAGTTTTTAACATATGTCTTAAATCTATGTGGAGGCAGACTCTGAAGTGATTCGGGTATCTTATTAAAAATGCGTATGCTCAACCCGACAAATGATTTGTGAAGTGATGAATATATATATATAAATTTATCAAATTCCAATTCTGTATTAAGAAGATTTTATTTTATCAATAATGTTAAATAAAATAATGATGATGAATTATAATACAGCAGTGACGCGGTTATAACTCTCAGGCACTGTTAGTTAAAAAGAGCCAACTTTACACGAACGTGCATTCTATAACAGAACGTAACAGTTCAGCATAAGCGTACATACATAGCACCACGCCCTATTCCCATAGGGGTAGGTAAAGACCACGTCCTTCCACTTGCCACGATCCTTGAAATCTCCTTCGCTTCTCTCATTCTCATTAAAACTTTCATACAAGATCGTCGGTTTAGAGTACTCTTGACCTGACCCTAATTTAAAATGTCCTGGGTTTGGTCCAAAAACGTTCGCCTTGGTCTTCCCCTTCCAACTTTCACTCTTGTCTCATAAATTATTTTTGTCATTCATTCTCTCTACGTGCCATTCATCATAAATTCATCTCTTTCAAAAAGCATAACTTTCGTTCTATCTACATTCACTTTCATTCCTTTCCTTTTCAAAGCTTCATTCGTAATATATACCATCTCCTGTAGCTCATTAGCGGATGATGCAAGTATTACTTAACCCATACATACTTTCTTTTAAATCTGTCAAACAGTTATCCATGAATAGGTTGAACAGCCATGGTGACGCAACACATCCCTGTCGAACACCTCTTTAGACAGGAAACCACTCCGTGAACACCCCAGTTTATTCTGACACAAGCACTAGAACACTCATAGAGAGTCTTCAATGCTTGAATCAGACTACCACTCACCCCATACGTAGATAACATTGACCACAGCTCAATCCTCACCACTAGACAGTTTCTAAATCTATAAAAGCGCAATAAACTTTTTGGTTTTGGTGTGGTGACAGTTCAGTCTCATTTAATACACATAAAATAAAGTACACTGCGCCCATATAGCCGTTTTCTATTTAATAACCTAATAAGAAATGTTTGAAATAGATATGCTGTGTCACCCTATTGCAAAGTAAAACACGCATTAATACAACTGGACTAGTTACCCTGCAGTTCCGTACTTGTTAACGTCTTACCATACTACTAATATAAAGCAGAATATTGCAAGTCTATTAATATGGTATTGCTTTGACTCTATCTCTGAAGGAATTTCATCTATATCCGTATCCCGTTTGATCAAATAATATAACCATATTTTACTTAAATTGAATGTACTGTATATTTTATTATAATATATCTCGTGGTAGTGGAAAGTCTACTAAGTCCTTTTATAATTCCTTTCAGATCATTAGATATACTCTAACATTCATAATCTAATCAATACAAAGATTTTACAATAAATATATATCTAACTAATACATTTTAAAATCGTAACATCATTTACGTAGCATGTCGGACAATAGCGAATTTATAAATACTCTATAGGCATTGAAATATATTTTAAATCGCTCCAGAATATTTTAGGGTGATTTTAATAAATTTTTAAAAATAAAAGTGCAAAATATTCGCCTATAATATTAGAGAAGAGATTTATTTGTGTTACTTTATTGTCTCAGAACTTACCTATACACAACGTTTCATTTTTGTGAGTTCGACTCGGGATACATTATTTTCTTTAGATTGACATATTTAAATTCGTTATATCTTAGGAATGGAATGTCCGATAATTATATCTAATAAGTTTTTTACAGGTATTGAAACTTTCTTTAATAAAATAAATAAAAATGTAATAGGATAAGGATTAATACAGAGGGATGAATATTATGCTTTGATTGTTGTCGGCAGTTTTATTCACTTTTAAAATGCAAAAAAGTAGTTATAATAGAATAACTACAGTAGATAGACATTTGGGATTATGGACCTTTTGTATATATTAATACCTTCTATTATATATATTATAGAACATTTTTTTTTCTTCAATAGATTTCGCAGAGCACACGATAACAGATTTTTTGTTCCATACATTGGTTTAATGCATTTTTCTTAGAAATCCCTATTATTTTTGATAAATTAATATAGCATACATCGCTCAGTGAAAATGCAGCTTTCTAATGGTGAAACAAAAATTGAAATCGGTCCAGTAGTTTTTGTGTGGAAACGTTACAAATATACATACATACAAAAACACAAATGTTCCCTCTTTATAATATTATTTTAGATAGCAGAGTGTAGCAAGAAGGCATAACCAAACTTTTAAGTATTAATCCTTAAAGTGAAGTATACAGTTATATATTTATTGAAATACACCGACTTTTCTATCCAACTGAAATATTATACTTACATTGCTATAGAGATCCCCAATATTTTGACGGCTATGAAGATTTTAGTGAAAAAAAAACCTTAAAGAAAATAATTACAGATTTACAAACTAAACGTAAGAAGTCCTAAAACATTTTATGAGATTGCTTATACAATAAGATGCCCTCTTAAAATTCCTGAATAACCGGTCCGGTAGTGTTTGTGTGCAAACATTACAAACATAAATAAATACAATACATACATACAAACTAAAGCTTCGTTGACTTTAGTTAAACCAGTTTCGCTACAAACAAATTAAAAAGTTTCAAGCTAAATTAAACAATCGCTTGTTGATACAAAAACTAACAAAATATTTCCAGGGCTGAAATCTTTAGCACTTTAGTTTATCGCCCCAATGACTCTTGGCGCCAAAGTAATTTAAGCGACGCAACGTTCGCGTGCTACGGGCTCATAAAAAAAAATCATAATTAATAACCACAACGCCAGTCGCTTATGGTAATTCAAGTTATTTTTCTTCTATACTAATGCGCGTCTTTGAGTTCAATGTGCTCGAAAGCCCACTTTGCAATTTCAGTGGCTCTTAGATGTTATCTCTATCAATTATGGGCCATAAAACGTAATGACTTCATCGTAAATCTTGACTTTACACGACACAATTTTACTCAGTGTTGAATAATTTAGGTCAAATCGCTTTAAGTATTATTGCCTATTGGTCCCATAAAATTAAGGCCCATAAATTCATTGAAAACCCGTAATTATTCAAGATTTGTTCACGTATCACGTTTGAAGTTTGGAAACTATGGAGTAGATATTTCTGAAAATTAACTGAGAACTGAGTTGAGAATTTAAATGACCTGTTTCAAATAACTATGAACTCCTTATATTTTATTATAAACTGAACCCGCGACTTCGTCTGCGTTGAATGTTTTTTTCATAGGTTTGAATGGGTAGCATTTTCATTAATTTAGGCAAATGACTTTACAAATAAAAAACATACGTATAAATACTTCAAAGAGTTATTAGCTGTGTATTACTACAAAGAGCTTATAGTCCTTTTTCAGGTTCTAGATTATCGCTGTACCAAATTTCAATCAATTTCGTAAATTCCGTTCTTAGATTATCTCTACTCGGCAAAAGGAATATTCCTACCAAATTTCAAGTCTCTACGCCTTATGGTTCCAGAGATATCGTGATGAGTCAATAAATGCCTGGATATCTCTTTTATATATATAGATAGACTAACTGTTCATCGCATTTTTCGTGTAGTATAGATTCCCTTCAAATAAAATATGTTGAAATGTGGAACAAATGATCAATCTACACATTTAGTACAGAAGAATTTTAAGGCTGTTATTTTTTTTATATTTATGTTATAAAAAGCAAATAGAACGCATTGTTTGTGTTCTTGGTATTCAGGAGCTCCACTTAGTAGTAGTTCGGAAGCTGATTTGAAGAGCTTTATATTTATTAAATATATCATTATTGGAAGTTTACAAGCAGTCACTTTACAAACAGAAAAATTCATAATAAGAATTCAAATTGGCTTTTTTCCTAAATGTCTTTATTAAAAACGATATTATGAAATTGAGATGTATTTTTTTAGATATTCACTTTCATATACTTTTGTTGGTAAATATTAAACTTATACAATTTTTCTAGTCATCTCGTAATTTCAACACTTCTTTTGAGTAGTTTTATAATGATAATTTCAGCAAATTCCGAGGTTTCTGCAATTTAGCACTATTTTTCTATAAAATAACTATACCACGACGCAGCTGGATAGACTGTTCTCACAATTGTTCCGCTCGTTAAAGTTACTTCGTACTGCATAACATATCGGAATATTTCACAATGTTATTTGGTATTCTTTAGTGTTGACACTATATGACTCAATAACTCCCAACATTTCAGAGTTATCAACCAACTATCTATTGTCTAACACTTAGGATGTGCCGTGATCAATTTGAGTTCCGCTACGATGATGAGTAGAATACGAGTACATTAAGGGGTAAATTACTTCTTAGTAGTAATCATCAATCATCAAATCATAGACTATCATTACTCACCATAAGGCGAGATGAGACAGTGAAGGGGTAATCTTACAGCAAGACGTAAATTTCCTCTCAACAGAAAGGCATGCTTCAATCTTAGACTGAATCATCACTGACCATCAGGTGTGATCACAGTTAAAGCGCAAATCTGTCAGCAACTATAAAACATCTATAAAATATAACATTTCGTAACACTACTAACTACTACTAAAAAAAAACAATTATTTTTAACTTTTATTACATTATTCCTTTGAGAAATTACACTAACAATAACACTTATCAAATATTTAACACTATACTGCCCTCTTACTTAACTCGCTATAGCTAAAAGTATGGACACTTATTATAAAAGCTCGAAATAAACGATACAAATACTGAAAATGAAGATTACAAATAATACAAAACAAAGAAAGCTGACTTAAGTATTTCTCAAAATAAAATGCGCTCATGGAATAGCTTCATGGAAAAATATAGAGTTAAGTTTGTAAATGTTTTTCTTGTAAATATATTTACTTAATAAAATAAAATATCTCCCACTTCCAAATTTTACAACAAATAAATGCGTAACGTGATATACACGTTGTGCTGCTGGAACTGTCAATAATGATATTTAAAAAAACAATATTACTGCTTCATTTTGATAAATTAACAAACAGTTGTTTTTATTAGCATAAATATTCCTTTATCCCGTATAAGAGTGAATTTTGTCGTAGAAGAAATCATAACCATTGAATAAATAATTGAGTCCAACAACGGTATTCTAATGTTTTAAAGCAATTGAGCCAGTTATTATTTTTCCATGTCAATACTACACATATTACACAAGATTTTTATTACTATCCATTGCCATAAATTATATAAACGTTATTGCTGTTTTAAACTTGGATATTTTATTTATTTCAAGTTGTTTTTATTGCTCACAATAAGACGGAAGCTAGCTAATCTAGTAAGAGGTAATTTACCTCGCGGTTTCCATTTTACCGTAAATAAAGAGTAAAATATTTCTGTAAAAGCTCTTTTTACCAAGTTTATTATATAGTTTACAAGATAAACTTGGTCAAATTCATATAATTGACTTTAGTATTAAGTTGCCTAGAATCTCGCGAAATTTTCGATAATATTTTTCCATTAAGGGTGTTAAAGTGGTTAAACATCATTTTGTGACAATATTTTTCGAGTTTTGTTCTCGAAATTTTGTTTTGTTACTTAACGGGAGAATATAGATTAGACATCGGTATACGACGTTATAATGAATTTTGACATTTAACAATTTAATATTCCTATAATTTCACAACTCAAAGTCAATGGGAGGTAGAGGCGGAAGTGTATTTTTCTCTTTCCACAATTCAAATCGGGTCTCTTGAGAATCTGCAAAAGAGAAAACCAACAAAGATAAGCGTTTAAACGTCGAGCACCGTAAAAAAACGTTTGAATTATTAGGTTCGTGCAGCGGGCTCATAATGATTAATGTTTAAAAAGATTGCTTTGTGATTTTATGACAAAAAAAATGGATACGCCACGCTTTATTATCCCTCTCAGTCCTGAATTGAAATACTTGAATTTAAAAATATCTTTGAACAAAGTAAGAAAAAATTCTTAGCCCGAGAGCTCAGAGGTGCTTAACATAAAATGCTATTGTCATTTTAAGACTATATTATATGCCAACGTTATAGTTTGCCCATGATAATGGAAAAAACTAAACAACTTCGCGTGTGCTTAAGATCACATGATAGAATTGAAAACTTTATCAAGGTGAAGCCAACGAAATAAAACTATTTTTTGAAGATATATAAACATACATACATAGCGACACACCACATTCCCAAAGGGATAGGCAGAGACCACGTCCTTCCACTTGCCACAATCTTTGAATATCTCCTTCGCTTCTTTCATTCTCATTAAACCTTTCATGGAAGTCCGTCGGCTTAGAGTACTCTTGACCTGGCCCTTAATTAAATTGTCCTGGTTTTGGTCCAGGAACGTTCGCCTTGGTCTTCCCCTTCCAACTTTCCCATTCGCTCTTGACTTATAAATCCTTTTTATCAGTGTCCTATAACTCATTCTCTCTACAAGCCTAAACCATCTAAACATGCCTTTTTCAATTTTAGTCACTACATCTTCTTTTATACAACAACGTTCTCTTATCACATTATTTCTTACATTGTCACTCTGTTTTGATCCACTCATACTTCTCAACGCTCTCACGCATTCACTCTCCGTTCAATATCACTTTACATTTACTTGTTGTATATAAACGAATGAAATAATATAATAAATAAAATTTAATGTATATAAACGTTCTGTATTAAACTTTATTATAAATATAATGATAATTTTATATAAATTATAGTCAATGATGCATTTCAGTTATGTTCAATTAAATATTTAACATGGCAGTTACATACGTTACATAGTCGATCGTTATAACTCAGTCTAACTATAAAGTCACAAGAAAGAAACAGAACTTATGTAAGTAGTGTATAAATGTGTCGTTTTTGTAAACCTGACCCGTAGCTCGAGAAGATGTTAAGGAACCCCGAAGAAGTCGACTCAAGATTACACGAGATGGTGATAGCGGACGATTTCTCGGACTTTGGCAAGTTTTACTTCTTCCCACTGTTAAAAAATATATTAATTAATACAGTGCAAGAGATATCTGTAATATTAATAATTAGGTCACTTGTCTATAATAATAATAATCGTCTCCTGATCGAATTTCGGCCACGGCAGCCGGGCAGTCTTCGAATCTTATAAAGAGTTTAGCCATTTGACCAAGACATATTATTCTTAGTCATTCACTCTAATAGTCGAATAGGACAGCAATTTGTTACGGTTGGAGAGAGATCAAAGCGGAGGACCGAAGGGTTAACGTGCTCTCCGAGGCACTGGGACTCACCACCAACTCCCCAACTACGGACAAATACTGAAAATTTCTTAACAGAAAACTCAATATCAATTTTGAATACGACTGACAAAGGACTCGACACAGAAAAAACGGCTGTAACCGCTGACTACTAGATCAATGACGCAACTAATTATCTATCTACAATATAAATAGACATAAAAAATGTTTAACATAAGTCTAAATATGGAAAAGTCAGAACTTTGAATTAAATTGGTCATTGTTTATTGTAACTGCGCTTCGAATTTGTGTGTCTTTTTAAGCGATACATTTTGTAAATATATGAATATAATCCTGTTACATTTACATTATACAAATTTAACACATTGTTTATCCCGTTTATGTTCATCGAGTCCCACACTCCCGATTGAAGATTTTATTCCATTAGGGTGCACAATCGCATTTCCCAGCGAGAAAAAAGGTCTTGGGTAATTACTAACCTACGAACAAACACATTTTTTTCAAGTTGCGAAATGCCCTTACGCATCCCGTTCAGACGAAATCTAAACGGCAGTGTAGGACTCGCTGAAAGTAAGCCAGAATACCCACTTAAACATAGCGATACCCTCCCCATCCTTTAGTAGAACACCAGAGTATTGGCTGGTGCAATCTACACTAGTACTCCGGCATACTCTTGCTAGGAAACTTAGGAAAGGGGTAGAAGCGCACGTCTCCGACTCCTACCTGCCAACTTCTGTGCCGGAGAAAAGGAACGTCTATAGAGTCCTCCTTCTGCCTTTCATGTGCCTCCTTCAGCGCAATAACAGATTCGTAGAAGAAAGCTACAGCCCTTTCACAAACGACAATTGCGCCAACTATACCCTCCACCTAAAGGTCTCCAACGACGTAAAATTAAACAGCTTTTATCTCAGACTGTATCATTATTTATGTTTTGCTGAAATTACGATCAAGGGCGAACCTATCGCCAAGGAAACTATATATATACAATTTTATCATACGCTCGTGTGCATATAATACTCTGTAAACATGCAAGTGTTACATGCAATCTTTGCAATATAAACCACATATAGGGATCGGAGCCATCTAGAACTATTCATTAACCTAATTCCGACCAAAACCGTATGCATAAACTGCTATTTTACAAACAAAAGAAGCTCACTCCTAGTATTCCCACGTGAGTTATTATTCTCCTGTGACGAGAACGCACGTCGCAATAGACGGAAAGTAAGGTAACAAATAGCACTCAATGCGAGTCCGCAAAACGTTGATATACTCCATCCATTTGCATTCAACTATGAAACAATTGAAAAACGGGAATATAAAAGCTCTATCTATACAAACAAATAATATTAGAACGTCTGTTAGTAATTTGAAACGAACAGCTTTTCACTAAATGCAAAACAAATTATGTATGTACGGTACTGATGACAAAAAATCGGCCTGTATCTTCGATTCGAGTAATCTTTAAAATGGCTGGACTGCTTTTAATGAGTTTTCACGAACAGACAGCTGATGTAATAAGGAGTAACTTAAGCTGGTTTTATGAATTGATGATGAAAAAACGTCACCAAAGATTACGTGGGCAATACGGAAGGAAAAAGCTAGTTAGTTCTTTTTGGAAACCTTTGATCTAACCTGGTATAAGTAAAATTATACACGTTACTGATATCAAAAAGCAATTTCTTAAAATTTCGTCGGTCTGTCCGTCAGTATGTTTATTCTGGCTAATGTCTACGACGATTTAAACAGGACTTTAACCTTGCACCTTACTAATATTATACCTTACATGGTATCATATGTAAAAATAATTCTCATTTATCATAGTTGTTCAGAAATTATGGAAAAGGCGAGAATAAGATAAATATTTTGAACAGGCAAAATAGACAATTTTTTACTATACTAGTATTTTACATATAACAATAGTAATAATAAACTCTCGATAACGCCGTTAATTACGCAGTCCTTTTAAGTATGACTAGAGATTAAACTATATTAATTCTCTTAAATGGTTTACTTTAATACGTATCAATTAAAAATGTATTAAAGTTATATTAGAAATTATTTTTTCATTACAAAATTTAATTATAAGCGAATAGCAAAGAGCACTTATGTCCCATAATTTTTACCGGAATTTTAGATATTTTCTAGTCTGATTTTTTAAAACATCTACAACAATACAGCATCCCTTACCTATTCTGGTATATTATTTAAAAAAAAAGTTAAAACTTCTTTGATAACCTAATTTTTCAGTCTTGTTTATATTTATATATATCTAAAACTTTAGATTTCCGAGACTTAGAGGGAGGGAAAAAGGAAGTTATGTTAGGAACTTAATTGTCATTCAATAAAGCTTTCTTTCTTTCTTTTCATTACAATATCGAAAATTAATACAAATTATTTATTGAAATTTCAAATGGCGAATCGTAAATAAAAATGCCACGTGTTTTTGTCAATATTAGAAATTATTAATTAAATATTGTTTGTTTTAATTTAAAATTTAGAAAATAGAATCCATGAAATATTTTTATTTTATATTTTATGAAAAATAGTATATTAAATGAGGAATGGCAAAATTTATAGCCACTTCTCATTTAATATATATTTAGCATAAAAAACGCTGAACATCTTCGTGACGCTAATCATGCGTTTCATCAGTAAAAATTTTGCCCTCGTGTGCCTATAAAGCTTTACTTCAATTATTTAGCAGTAAATAATTTTAATACATACCGAAAATCTACGTAAACGTCTATATGGAAAATGACATGTTTTAGAACCAGGCGTAGATTGAGATCCACGTAGACAATGTCTGCATGTATTATCACCTTCCAAAGAAAACGTATTTGATGGGCACATAACTAAAATCAAAAACAACGTTTGGGATTTATTTAATAGAAACCCCTTGGAAAAATATCAAGTACTATTTCCCGCTTACTCTGTAAACCCCTTCTATTATATTTCTATTCTATCTATATTTTATTCTTCTAATAAATATGTGACGGCCTCGCTGGCGTAAAGGCGCGAGGACTCGCTTTGCTAGCAGGGGCCCCGGGTTCGATCCCCGGTAGGACAAGTTTAGAAAATTACATTTTCTAATTTGTCGTGAGTCTGCATTGGTGGGAGGCTTCGGCCGCGGCTAGTTACCACTACCAGCAAAGATGCACCGCCAAGCAAAGAGATTTGTGTTCCGGTACGATGCTGTGTAGAAATCCTAAGAGGTACATCGCCTCTTACCAGATTAACGCACTTTCATCTTTGATTGTATCATCACTTACGATCAGGTGGAACCACAGTTAAGCGCTAACCAGTAGTTAATAGTGGCATAACTACAGTAGTTATATCTACATGGTATCGCGGACTTTTTTATAGATTAATACGTTCTATAATATTGTAAAACATTTTTTTATCCTATCTTCAATAGTTTTAGCACCGCACGCGATAACAATTTTTTTGAACTGTTGGGTTACATTAATGCATTTTTCTTAGAGATCCCTATCATTTTCGAGAAAGTAATATAGCCTGTGTCGCTCAGTAAAAATACAGCTTTCTAATGGTGAAAAACATTTTGAAATTGGTCCAATGGCTTTTGTGTGAATACGTACTAAACATACAAACATACTTACATAATTACAAAGCCACAAATGTAGTTTAGATAGTATAATATAGCCTATCGGTCTATCCAATATAAATAATACATACGACAAATCTTTTGCTCGTTGAGGATGTAAAATCCAGCGGGACATATCAATACTAGTTTAACATCACCAGGCTTAAAATTTGCTTCTATATTGTAGAATTTATTATGACCATTTGAATCTAAAAAAGGAGAATTAATCACAGCTTTAGTTTATACATTTTTTATAATAACAACACGGGTACTTTAATAAGAAGCAAATCAAAAGTTCTTTCAGTAGATTTAAGTTGTATATACATGTACTTTAATATACAACCACTTGATAGACAAAAATACCACACCTACAGGAATCCTTCGTGCTATTCTGACAAAATTGAATGCTTATACAATTGCAAAATAATAATTACTTTTACCTTTTCTTCTCAAAGTATGCGTTACAAATGATTTTGTTCGTTTTCCAACGATGGGTAGCAATGTTTTATTAATTTTTATATCGTCGTATGAAATCAGAACTGTGGAGAAGGAGCACTTGAAAATTCAATACATCAAAAAGTTACAATGTTTCCATTACAAATTATATCTTCGTAAAAGTACGTATTATGATGTTTCTATAGCAACGTAGTATATCATATATTTACTTACATAGAATTAAGGATAATAAAAGCATATATTCTTCCAACTTCAAAGGATATATGTTTTATCATCCATAATTTTTTATTACTGATAGGTCGACTGGTATTTCACCTGATGGTCCCTAGCATCGGAAACTTACCCGATGGTACGTACCATTCAGGTTTCTTTTGAAAATACAATCTAGTCTAAATATTAGCTCAGTAACTTAGAAGTAAATTACCTTCTACATGATTTCTGCATAGTACAGTATTGAGATGCAATTTTTTGCTTTACTACACATATTTATTACTTTGGAAGTAATTAACCTTTCGCCTCAAGAGACTTAGATAAATTCCGCCATCCCTCGTGCGAATTATATAATAAATTCAGCAGGTCACTTGATATACACATGAACTCATCAGTTGCTTTTCGAAAATTAGTTATAAGTCTACCAACTGTTAATAGCTTATTTTTTTTATTATTTACATATTTTTTTTACAGTATCGTTTTTAGTTATTTTGCATGTCATTTTTACAATTTTGCAATTGTTTTTTTGGGTAAGATTAGTGTACGATTTAGTTCATCAGATATTTGTTACCAATTTAATTGTTTATGCATGTGGAGTTCACTGTGAAATGAGTCCATATATTTTGTTAGTGCTTTGAAATGTAATTTATGCAAAAATTATGAGTATTCGCTAGTGAACCTATAATAAATAAATAAATACACTTCACAACGCAATTTCCTAATCTGCCATTCTTGCTCCATTACGTCAGTGAGGCTATCAAAATATCATTCCTTTTTTCATATATCACATCTTTCTAACAATAAATTACTTTCACAAATGAAACATTTACGGTGAACTACGATCTAGCCTAAAGATAAATAGAAATATAGATTAAGATTATATCGCGGCTTTTCGGGAAAAGATAAACCAACAATGATTCGTCTTTAATATTAATATATACATGCAATATGTTCAATACGACGCTAGGTATCTTTTAGACGTTAATTGCAGCCTAACAAATAGTTTAATAAAATCATTTAAAGTCAAGTCCTACACCATCAACAACAACAGCTTAATCACATTACAAAAAAGAAGCATTTAAGCTTATTACTTGACCTTTCAATAGACGAAAAATGCATTTTAAAATTGTAGTGGATAAAAGTTGTGTTCAATAGGTTTTTAAAACGTTTTCGTGTAATTAATTGTACATCAATATATGTAATTAATGCAATATAGTTTGACTAACCTATTGACATTAATTTTCATTCACATCAAGTATTAAAAAATGCATTCAGACTTGAGTGGATAAATAAAAAAATATGTTATAACGAAAGAACAAGATATATAGGGAGAATGTGAGCTAATAATAGGTATAATGAAAATATTTACCTTTTACAAATGCTAATGAGACCACGTTGCTAACAATTAACAAAGCCAAAGAGCATTGTAAATTTCTTTTACATTCAGAACTACAGTTTACGTTAGGTATCGCATGTAGAGACGTCATAACGACTGGTCTTATGTAAGATGTGTTATCCCACTGCAATTATTATTAATAAAATAATAATAAATTTCTATATATACTGATGATGTTCTTTACGATATTTCTCTTAAGTCTTGAGCCTTATTTGCCAAACAGCTTGCTATTAGCTGATCACAGAGCCCATAAAGCAATAGAATTAATGGCAAATAGGTTTGAGCCAATAAAAATTGATAGTAAGATTATCTTTTAAAAAATTTCAATACCTAATATAAGAAATTTAGTGGTTTGATAGCAAGAAACCACGTTATTCTTTATGCACGACATTATACTCAAACATAAATAATGACGGATTTTAAAAGAAAGTATATATGGTTTGAACATAAACGAATTACTCATCAAATGTTTACTCTACGCTGATGATCAAGTAATATTTGCATCATCTGCTAATGAGCTACGGGCAATGGTAAATATTATGAATGAAGCTTTAAAAAGGAAAGGAATGAGAGTGTAAACAAAACGTCATGATTGAAAGAGATGAATCTATGATGAATGTTAATATTTTGATAGATAGGGAACAAGTGGAAGAGGTGAAGGAATTGATATACTTCGGATCTAAATTTACGAAAGATGGAACATGTGAAAGTGATATTGAATGGAGAGTGAATGCAGGGAATAGGATAAATGGTGCTCCGCAAGCCTTTATGCATAGCCAGATGGTGTCTCAAAGGGCCAGACTGGCTGTGCACGCAAGAGTGTTTGTGCAAACACATACGTATGACAGTGAAAGTTGAGTATAGCAGAAGAATCATAAATGTAAAATAAATGCGGTAGAGATAAGAGAGTTGAGAAGTATGAGTGGATTGAAACTGTGTGACAAAATAAGAAATGGTATGATAACAGAACGTTGTGGTATTGAGAAAGGTATGCTTAGATGGTTTGGGCACGGAGAAATAATGAATGAAAGAAGACTGACAAAAAGGATTTATGATACAAGAGTGACGGGAAGGTAATGACCAAGGCGAACGTTCCTGGACCAAATCCAGGACATTTTAAATAATGGCCAGGTCAAGAGTACTCTAAACTGACGGACTCGTATGAAAGGTTTAATGAGAATGAAAGAAGCAAAGGAGATATGCAAGGATCTTGGCAAATGGAAGGAGGTGGTATCTGCCTACGGCTATGGGAATGAGGCGGAATGTATGTACATACATACATACATTGCATTCCGCCTCATTCAAATAATGCCCGTCTGGATTCAAGATATGCTAAGTGTATATCTTAATTAATACATAAATAAACATGCTCTATAATGACATGACAGCACACAAAAAGTGAAATTATAAAAAAAGTAAAGTATCAAACTCTGTCTTTAAGGCAGACCGGATCGTCAATCCTTACTAAGCAATATTTTTCACAGGCATATTGTGTTAATGGAGTTTTAAGAATTTGTACTGCTCTCAAATCCTTAAAATAGAAATAAAATATAATTATAAAACAGTTTTTTCATCATATTACTGATTCACGCTGGTATTCTATGAGAGAGCCAAATTATGAGAGATACTTTATGATTGACCACACTTGGCAGTCTAGGACTCACGGCTGTACTACAACAATTTATACTTTATTTGTCGACCAATCTTTACTTGTCATCAGTCTTCGCTCTACAAAACCGTTTCCGTACCAATTGCCGGTTATTAATGTATCAAAATAATAATAACATTACGTAATTTAATCCTCAAAGTTCATAATCTTGTCAATAGAAATTCAAAATATGTCTGCAAGTAGTTATTTACTCACTCTGTATGCACAAGTTGAACCGGTTCTATACATCAGTGTAGAAACTATATTTAAAATTGGCATATGTGTAATAGTTATTTTAATACTTCGAATGATGGTATTACCCTGTAATAAACAATTAGATTTCAATAGATATTTTATTAAATTGAAAAGAATAAAAGGTATGAAAGTGAAACTAATATATTCAAACAAGCGCCGTGGCTCATAATATACAATCATAATATCTAGCAGAGTAAATTTAGTCTTATTTAATATGCATACGTACAGTGGTTTTCACAGTAAATAACATTTTGTATTATGGCTATTACTTTCTGCTATTCGAGAAAACGAGAGGAATAAATATGAAAAAAATTTCAATAATTAAAATATTAAACGATATTCAAGTAGACTCAAAAATCACTTTTGGATCGTCAGTAGTCTGTCCGTTGATAAGAAATCTACCACCGTTTCGGAAAGATGAATCCGCTGAGAAGAAACCGGCAAGAAACGCAACGGTTACTCTTTTAGAGATAGTTATGTATGTTACAATGAGTATATTTTGCTTCTGTGCGCAACTGGAGTCAAGTCCAAACATTTTTATCGCTCAAATAATCTTCAACATTATAATATGCCTTTTGTAAAAGTACGTTTTTGACATATTTCTTAAAACTAGCGCAGAGAAATCAAAAACTGAACAAAACTCGACAAATGATTTCTTAACCTTCTTCACTGTAAAATATGGGATTACAAGTTTGTTTTTATTTCTTGTATTGAAAAAGCGTATTTTAAATGTTTTTTTAACTCTATAAGTGAATGTTATCATGGATATATAAGACATTATTTAATATATATTACGACGTTACTGTAAGATTTAATGTTTCTTTAAATTTATCTCTTTGAGAAGCACAAGATCCTAATTGGAATATCATATTGCTCTTTTTTATAAAATTAATATAGTTTCAATGTTCGCCGTCTAATCCCAAAACAGTATGCTATAAGACAAAATGCTATGAATACAAGCTAAATATATTGAGTCGCGAATTATATATAATATTATATATTGTTGTCTGCTAATATCTACACGGTTAAGCCAAATAAAAACAAAAGCAAGACTTACTTTTGTACAGTTATAATGTCCAAAATTTGTTGAAGAAATATTTGTTATCATAACCTTTACTCCATCAACTACTACATTATTCAAATCAAGCATTCCACTTCGTTCAGTTCTCCATACATAACGATATGATTGTATTCTGTCATAATTTGGTTCAAAACAATTAAATGACACAGAATCTCCTATCGTGGCAAAAATTTCATTCTGTAATACGATGTAAAGGATTACTTACCTGAGCTTACTCAAGTACTTTTAATGTGTGATGAGTAACAGAAAAATGCTTAATTAATTTTCATCAATAGCTAGCGTTAAACAAGCTTACACACAATGGTCGCAGCGGTGGCAAATTCTGTAAGTCCTCTTTTATATCAGGCATATTCATACCAGACCGCTTTCTTCTATCAAACCTTGATTGGTAAATTCCATCTTTTGTTTTGAAATAAACTTCATAATACTGATTCACCTTTCTCTTTAAATTTTCATAATTATTGATAATTTTCATCTCTGGGTTTATAACAGCAACATTACCTTTAGAAAGTAATGATCTTTTTCGCATACAATGATTATCTTCTAAAAAACCTTTGTTTACTTCTTTAGTTGTCAATTTATTTCTCAAATCCATGTCTATCAAATTGGTCTCATCATATTTATCCATGTGATCATCCAATTCATAATTATCATTCAAATCAACAATTGTGTCGTCTTTTAGAAGAGATCGTTTATCTCTTACCCAATCCCATTTAATTTTATTATTTTGGTTACCCTTACCTTTACAATGACATTTTTCATGTCTCAAGTATCCATGTCTTATATTGCTCTTTATTGTAACATAACTTGGGATTGTTTTGAATTTAAAACATGGGACACTTTTAACATACCGTTCGAAATCATTAGTAGGCATACTGTCATGCATTTTCACAATATTTTCAATCGTGGCAGTAATATTGCATAATCTGTTTCGATCATCCGCCTCTTGAAAGAAGGTTCATATTTTATTTTGGAAATAAAAAAATACATGTAATATTTCTTATATTAAGTATAGGTTAAAACATCTCACCTTTCAAAGAATCATTTAAATTATGTTTATTTTTTTCCTGAACCTGGAATTTAATTGTTAATCTTAATACCCCGAATTAAAAACAAATTATAAAAAAATATTCTATAGGTCAAACCGTTTTCTTGGTAGTTGATGTTGAAGCAGGTTTGGTGCTTATTATCACTTTGGTTTTAACACCTTAAACAGTAAAATTGACAGAATTAATCGTAAAAGTAACGAAATCTATACTATAATTAGGGAGTCGGTAAATATTTCTTTCTACGTATAGTATTCTGCGTAAGTATAGTTTTACAACTTAAAATAAATATTTTAAATACCATCATGACATGTTGATTTAGTTTTTCCAAGTTTCTTGCGACATGTCTTACTCGTCTTTTTTGGCTTAAACGTGAGATGTTCTGTGCAATTCTGACATTTCTGTGTAACCTATTTATAAAGATATGTTAATACAGTAAAACTTATGAAATTATAATACTGGAAAAATGTTTATATGATTTCACGTTCAACAATATTCAAACTTGGAAACAATAATGAGCAAACTAAATAAATATCATACCTTTTTCATTTTCTTATTTGGGATAATTTTTATAACAAACTTGTCGGCAATTCTATTAATAAGTCCTTTATTTATGGGTGGTGTAGAATCAGTGTAATTAAAACGTAAAGTATTTTTAACACTTTTTACAATGTCATAATCACCATAAGCGTAGATGTTAGCTTTTATGGACGTCTGAGTTCTGAAAGTATAGTATTAATTATATTAGAATTAGTACTAGAATATTTGTTAAAATTTTCCACTTTTACAGGACTTTTATCAGTTGGTTGGTATTTGGAGTAGAGACAATTACTTTGTAAATAAGTAGATATTAATATTAGCCAAAATGATATTGCTGGTGATTTCAAAAAAAAATTCGAATGTAGTTAGTTCAGTTGTAAATTAAAATTGCAAAACATATTCAAATTGCATTACACAGAACTATAACATACCCAGATTGCGTATGAAGTTTATGGTTTAAGCTATTAAAACCTATGTCATTCATATCATCTTCGGATGATTCCCTAGTAAACTTTTTATCAACCTTTTTTAGTAAGCCATTTTGATTTGTGTTTAATTTGATACTGGACTTACTATACTTAAGACATGTATTCTTGCCGTGCCATATATTGGAAGACTTTTTTGGTGTAAGTAGTTCATCAGAATATCTACTATCATTGTCATCAATTATTATTATAGTTGGATTTGTAGTCGTTGTCATGTTAGAAATCAAATTTTTATTTTTACTAATCGATAACAAGTTTTCTGATGATTTATATGTTTTATATCTTGTAATTTGACTTCTTACGTAGCGGCCTTCTTCATTTGTAAACTCAGCTTTTGTCTTATTTTTTAATTTTTCCTTTCTATGAGAAAAATTAAATGTAATAAATTTCAAACTATTCAACAAATTTAACTTAGTTGAATTTGTTATGTTATATTTAATATTTTTTACAGTCGTTTTCATGGGCAGATACGTATGGGTTGTTCTAGATTTACTTTTTGTAATATTTTTTAATTTTTGTTTCAGTTTACTTTTCGTGCTTAATACTTTACTTTTAATAGTATTTCCAAGTTTGGTTTTATTTAAAAGCGATGTTTTCGATGATTTTAAATCTGGTGTTACGGCAGTTGTCAGGAAATTTTCAAAATTATTAACTTTTCCAAGCAACTTAAAAAGCTCGTTCATGTTATAACTTAAAGATTCCGAATCTATTATATTATTTGATTCATCACTTTTAGATTCATTTGCTTTTACAAATTTCATTCTATACGTGTTAAATGATACCTGAATACATTTTTTTGTATTATGTGCTGTAACTGGTACAGTTGGATCATTATTTTTAGATTTCTTATTCAATAGAGACTTTGGAAATCTCTTCACACTGCTTATAATTTCACTACTATTATCGAATAAATTGACCTTTTTATCATTTAATAAATTTCGTCTTTGCTGATCGCTGTGTTTCATTTTGTTTATAGTTCTCCATTTTCTTATACTACTATTAACACCGTCTAAATGACGAGATTGCTGGCTTTTCCTTTTTATGGAATATTTTTTTAGGAAGGTTTTAATACCTTTCTTATTTTTCTTTAACTCTTTAATTTCTTCGTCATCATAGTATAATTCATTGCCTGTATTATGTTCAGAATTTTTTTTTGATATTGTATTTCTAGTATTAAACGCGGAAGGTTTAGTAAAATCTTTATTACATATCAAATTCACTTTTATGTTACTAAGTGAATAAATATTTTTTTCAAGTGACGGGGTATTAGCATTATATTTTGATCTTTTATACAGTCGTTTTGCTATACAATGTTTAAGAGTTTTCAAAAAGTTTGTACCTAAGATATATATTTTATCACCACATACATTGTTTGTAAGTACGTTTTCCAAATTAGTTGTCAGTTCGTCTAGGCTATTTACTAACTGATCATTACTCAAGAAATTTGTGTCACGTTTATCGATGTTTGAGGATATCATTTGACATGTACGACCCTGACACTTTCCCTTGACTCTTTTGTAATAATCGTTCAAAATTGTATCTATTCGGTGAATAACATCGCGTAATTTTCTGCCACCTGATGGATTCATCCAAAAGAAGGTCTGTATTTCAGTACAATGCTGAGCCATATATTTAGCCATATTTTCTAATTCAAACATTAACTCTGAAACAACGGAGTCACAAGCAGCACAGGACCTGCACATAGTTTTATTTGGTTTACAAGAACAATGACAAATTCTGTCATGACCAAAGTATCTTTTTATTGCTTCCCAATTGGTGTTCACTGTTTTATGTGGCACTAAACTTACAACATCATCATTATTTTCATCGCTAATTGCAATATTAATTGGTAAACTAACGCTACGTTTTGTTTTAGTATTATTATAATGACCAATTTCATATAAATGTATGACCTTATTAACCGCGTCTTTAAAATCTTTATCGACACTTATTTTACCTAAGTTTCTTATTGGAGTTTCATCTTTATTATCTTTACTGCCAGTAGTTGCTTGCCTTACTACTAATTTCGACGGTTCTATAGTATTTCTCATAGGTTTTAACATAAAATTTCCTTTAGGATAAGTTATATTAGTATTCTCAACTAATAAGTATAAACCAGGTGTTAAAATATCCTGTACAATTGTACTCAATTGAGTTGTAGTGTCCTCAAAAGAATGTATCTGATATTCTAAATCAACTGGGGTTGACATTATAGCAGAAAAAACTTTTCTTACTCTGACAGGTTCCAGCGATCGTCTTTTATCATTAATACTGGAATAAGGAATAGCAATGTGAACCTGTATTGAGTTCGTGGCGTGTTTTTCTTTGGAGGAAGATGAGAAAGAGTATGGTATATTTTTACGATCAGTGTTATCAAAAAATGCATTCTGCAAATCTTTCCCTTCATAAGCTTGTGTATTTTTCATCAAATCAACAACTACTTCCAAGGCAGCGACGTCTTTAGCCGTAAAAGACTCATCTTGAACGCTACGTTTATCGTGTTTAGATTTCATTCCATCCAATATAGTTTTATTCTTTTTCTTAAAGTTATAAAGAATTAATGGTTCAATATAAACCTAAAAATAGATAAAGAAATATCAATTAAGTAATACTCTTGAAGACAGCAAAGTAAAGTCTAGCAAAAATATACTTATTTTAGTATTGCTGCCTGATCTATACAATTTTTTTCCACTGTTTTTCCAAAACGAATAAATCCAAATTTGTAAACATAAATTCATAATATCACAAAATTGTATTCGACCTGCAGCAGTTCAGAAAACACAATTTTTGGGAATAAATCAAACAATTCGAACATAACTTACGTCATTGTAATCGTAGTCTTTATAAGGTTTTAATGCTATTTTATTCTCTGGTGTGTGTCTGAGCTTTATAAAATCAGCTTGATTACCTGCTCTACTTTGTAACAAATAATCTCCTTTGCTAAATTTGTCAGAAAAATATCTCGTGTTTGATGTTATACCCTTAAAATTACAAGTATTCAATATAACCAATGAATCTTTCACAATGTAAAACGTTAGTCAATTGTTACTATATAATACTAATAACCGTTACCAATCATATATATATTACATCTTTGATATTAGTAATATATCAAAATAAGTGTAAAGAAATAGTAATTAGTTTTGTTATTTTTGTAATAGTTAGTCACCAACTTCAGATGTAAGCCAATAATTTAACTGATTAAGTCCACATATTAGATTTACTTACACTGGTGCTTGTAAAAAATGGAACTTGTTCTTTCCCATATGTTTCGAGTGCAACTAAAATGTTAAGTAAATTTTTGTTATCATATACTATACGTTCTGTACTTTTAAAACTGTATTTTTCTATGATATATATTTTATGTATTGTAAAAATCATATGAAAAATAGTTATTTCATTATTTTGTAATATAAACTATATAGCAAAATAACTGCATTGTGTATTTTAAATGTTTAAATTCAAAAGTGATGTGTACCTCTTTGGGGTCTACGTGCTGGTTCTCGTCCTATAATCATTTTAGGTTCCCTATTGCGAGATGTAAAATGGTTCCTGAAAAAAATTAACCAATCTGTATAGAGAAAACCGGATGATCCACAAGCAAGATAATGTTGGAGATTAGTGAACTTTTTTTTCTACCCGAACTTTAAATAAATATTTTTATTATTATTGAAACCACTTTGTTTTTATGACTATCTGGAATTTTATCACGTCATAGAATGCTAGAACTCTTTAGCAAAATCTCCTAATGGTTGAAACAAAAATCAATTTTAAAACTAAGGGCTCTGCGGCCCTTACTAATAAAGCTATTTCACACATAGCCCCAATGAAATACTGACACAATTGATATTATATTGATATTAATACTAACACAATTTGTTTTTCTTAAACTACGCTATAAAGAGTGCTATAATGTATCGAAAAATTATTTATATAGTTACGCTTCATATTTTATTAGATACATATCTAATAAAAAGCTAAATTCTGTCAATATAGAATTTAATTCAGCTTACTCAATATCAGACTTCCTTATTGTTGGGTAGTAATCTGAAAATAAAGTAATATAAAATGAGTATAATTTATAAAGTTATCTTTATAAGATAAACTATTTTTTAATATATTAAATCCTACCTCTGCCATTATCATTCCAATTGTGTGGTTTTTGATAAACAATGTCATATTTGTAACTGTGACCACTTATTTGAACCCTCTTCGGTTTTATCGGTACTGTCGTAGGTTCCATTTTATAAAGATCACTATAGCTTGTAACTTGAGGATAACTTAAATATTTTGGAGTATATAATGTTTTGGATAAATGAGAAAATCTAAGAGGGTCTCTGTATTTATTAGTCATGGACAAGTACAATTTTAAATCCTTATCTGAAATGTTATCTTCATTAAAATTATCCTTATAAGTTTTAAATTGCGCATCAGACATTTTTTTTGCTGATTTATCTAGTTTCAATATTTTATTATCCATATCAATAACAGTTACATCTACATCTTTAACTGAATGAAATGAACTTATTGAAGGGTTACACTTTCTTTCCCCAACTGACATTTGAGATCTGTAATTATTAAATCTTCCACCAACATTTTTTAATTTTTTTAAAGCATCATAAACACTTTTTTGTCCACGAGTTATTTTGTCATTGGGTCTCTGTTTAATATTAAATATATTTTCACCCCTGTAGAAAACATTAGATTGATATTTTTGTTCATAAGGTTCATTATCCAACTTATGGTTTCTTAGTGCAGATGAGATATAACTTTTTGTATTTTTAGAAGCTTTATTAATCTTGATTGTTTGTTCAGACCATTTTGCAGGTATAAACGTATTGGGCTTCCAAGTACCAACAATTCTAGGCACCGTGTTTATCAAAGGTGCTGTTACAGACTCAACGTCGATACGATTTTCTTTTAAAAAGTTATTAAAGTCATTTATTTGCATTGGTAAAAATGTACTATAATATTGTTGAGGAGGAGAATTTACTTTCGCCATTGTACTTGACTAAAAAATATTAACAATAAGAACTTAAAATAATAAAGACTTATCTCAATAACATTACAAAAAATGAGAGAAGATTGTTTAAATACACGAATATGTTGAACATAAAAAGTATTTAACACTGATTGATACATTATACACTACTTCTTTTTCAATTCAAAGTTTAAACTTTTATAAAGAGTTTTCACCTCGTTTCATTTTGCAAGAAACTTGCTAAACCTAGTCTCATTTTTAGTTAATATTTACTCCTTATCGTACTTACAGAAGATTTATATTTTCTTAAACTATTCACACCTGCAAAGTATAGTATAATATTACTATTTATTTCTCCAAAATTACAGTTTACATGTTAACTACTGTTACGGTATAACATCAAGTTAAAAGTATAATTTAATCATAAAATTTGGTTTTGCTCGTACATTTGAAACATTGATAAAAGAAAAATAAATATAACTTAATACGTAGAAAGCAGTGAGAATCTAGATAGATTTTTACTACTAAAAGTTTTTATTTGGTTAAAAGACGATAGAAAAGTGTCAAAAATTTTAGAAAATTAATCTTCGTATATACATTAAGAAGCTGAAGATATTTTAGAGATATAAAATATTTGATAGGATCAAATCGATATTTACCACAATGTAGGAGTAGATATCTATTTATCATCAGTGGTTTTAAATTATAGCTTTAATGTATAATAATTAAGACTTGCAATTTTGTTTATTATTATTTCATAAGAATTAATAAATAGATACATATCAGTAAAGACGAATAAACATACATTTAATGTTTATCCGTCCTTACTACATAAATTAAAATAATATCAATCACCTTTTTTGTCGCTCGTTTTATAATATTCAGAGGATCCAGTAAACGTATTCAAATTTAAAAAAGGCTTTTCTCCAGAATCTTTCGGTCTTTCGTTTTCGGGTATGTACACTTTAGTATTAAAGTATTTGTTGTTATAGCTTTTAGTTAATATATTCGGCACTGAAGCCTTATTAATTATAGATATTGATGACTGAAATGACTTTGTTGGTTTCGTTACTTTATTAATGCTAACCCATTGGCCAAAAACTGATTTATCTTTATGTTTTAGAGTATTGGTTTTTGGTATATTAATAAAATTCACTTTTTCCATAGACTTTACAATTGATGTACTAGATTTTTTTTCATTTTTTTGTGTGCTTTTGAAGTTACGTATTAAGCCTGAATTATTTTTTTTATTTGAACCATCCTTGTAGAAATGGTTGTATTTACATGTAGTTTTACGTAATTCTTTAAGATCATTAAAATGTATATAATACTTATTTGTGTTGTATGGCAGTTTATCAAATCCAAGCGTTTTATCAGTACTCAATATTTCATCATAATTGACAGTTTGAACATTACTGCTGTTATTGTATTTGGAGTAATTATCAAAATCTATTAATCTCATTCTTATATCGTCTGCTTCATCTTTCATATTAGTATTGAATATTGGCGTAGTAAAGGTTGTTATTGGGTCCTTAAATGCTGATCCAAATACATTTGTATATTCAGATTTAACATTCACGTTGATTATATCGTCCTGTTTGTGGTTGATAGCGTGATAATCTTTACCTAAAGCCAAAACAAACTATTTAAAATTTCTATAAAGATAAAATTTTTACGGAAGAAATGCGTGATTAGCGTCATGAAGATATGCAACGTTTTTTATGTTGATTCGTTTTACGGTTAGGTAGTTTCAATATTTACTAATAAAATGTAGCACTTTATTTTCCTACTGGTCATTTAATATACTATTTTTCATAAAATAAAAATATCTCATAAATTGTCTTGTCTAAATTTGAAATTCAAAACAAAATTTCATTAATAATTTCTAATATGGACAATTAACACTTGGCCTTTTTATTTACAATTCGTCATTTGGGATTTCAATAAATTTTTGTATTAATTTTCGACAATTTAAAGAAAATAAATTAATTAAATTCCTAACATATCTTCCCTTTTTCCACCCTCTAAGTCTCGGAAATGTAAAGTTTTAGATTTGTATAAAAATAAAGAAGACTTAAACATTAATTTGTCAAAGGAGTTTCACTTTTGATATGTATACTTTGTACACACGCATTTTTGATTACTTTCTTGTTTGTCCAAAATCCAAATTGTCAAAATAAAAATTATTCTCTTTTTAGTTTTATCCTATGACCAAACAAACATTGTAAAAAACACAAATATGACCTTTGTAGTCTTATGTAATTTTCAGGATACTAATTTTATAACAACGACATGACATCGTAAAGTTATATATAGCACCTTAAGTTAAATATTTGACTGTTTAACGGACCTGGCATCAGAGAAAAGCTTCTCGTATCCATTTCTGTATCAGGCTTAGTATTAACAAATTGCTTATTATTATAATTTCCTTTTAGGTCTATAAAGGGATAAGGATAATTAAAATCTGCTGATATATTTGGTATTTGCTGCTTTAAATGATTGATTTTTAAAAGTTTCTTGTAATTGAAATTATTGTACGTTTCGGGTGCATTTTCTGTCGACGGCAACACTTCATAATCAAAAAATTTGCTTCGTTTTGTAACCTCATATCCGGATTTTTCATTAAACATATTTTTTAATCCCTTAAAAATGTTAAATCGTTGTACACGACCACTTTGACGCTTTTCTAATATTTTCGGTTTGTTTCTATACATGTGAAATTTATGTAAAAAGTTTCTTATTTTACTTTTTCCTGTATTATCATTTTTTAATTTTACTACTCCTGTCGACCTATGAATTAAATCAACATTAACAAAACCGTTTTTTCTATGATTTGAACTTGACATTGAATTCAGTTTCTCTTTGTAACGTGTAACGGAATTAAAGCTGTCTGTTACATCTCTTTTTAATATAATACGATTGGAAACCTTGTTTAACTCTTTATCGCTCTCAAAATTTGCATTACTAGAATACAAATAACGTCTTTTGTTTTTCTTGCTAGGCAATAATTCTCTAAATGATCTTCTGTTTCTAATATCAGGCGCTGTAATTTAAAATTCCATTGATTAACTTACCTATAACTATAAACATAAGAATGAAAATTGTCATGGCAATTACTTCAAATTAAAATATTTTTGTAACACAAACGATGACATATCCTTTAAATACGATATATGTAAAAAATGAGTGGTACTTCTCATAATTACGCGTATATATTAAATTTTAATAGTAGTAAACACAGTAGTAAAAGCCATACCAAGTAATGGATTTAAATTTGTAGAATCAGGTTTATAACGACGAATAACTCTTGCAAAGTTAGTTTGTGGCCTCTTGAAAATATTTCCTTCTTGTTTATTATCCGTGCTCTTTTCTTGTTTTTGTTCTATAGGAGCTTTAAGAGGAACAGTTTGAGATGTGTGGAATTTTCGAGGAGGATATGTATCTAAAAACACGAAAAAATGTTTTTTAAACCAACAATCTTCACTCTTGGTTGACACGTCTTGATCTTCTAGAGTATCTGATTCAACAAAATATCTTCGAATTCTCGTAGTAGGTACTTGTGGAATTTTATTAAGTATATATTTTCCAATATCGTCTACATTGTGATGTTTATGGGCCTGATATCGCACAAGATTTGAATATTTTTCATCATCGTTATCTTTTTGAAAATTTAAATAATATTTATATCCATTCACATAATCATTATAACAAATTTTATTACTAAGAGCCTGATAACTTGCATCTGTTTCAGTGACATAAGATTTATCATTGTAATTATGACTCAAAGTACTTTCGTTCATACCAGTTGTATTATTTATATCATCACCTGTGCCAATGTAATCCGTCATATCAGGTAACTCACTATCGTCGTTATAAATATTTTCATAATTATTTTCTTTGGTAATATAGTTTGCAGGACTACGTTTAGAATTGGTATTTATATCTTTTTTCCCAATAATATTTGAAGTCGTTAACATATTCATTACGTTATTCGTATGAGATTTAGCTAATAATTGCTCAAAAACTGAAAGCATCGAGTATTCATCGTCTAAAGTTGGTAAAGTATGTGTAGTAGTTAAATATTTATCTTTACTTCTGCCAAATTTTTGTCTGTATTTAGCAGTTCTACGGGAATATCTCATTTCTTTAACTGCTTTTTTAGTACTAATAGTTTCTTTTGTAGGTGTCGAAGGTAACCTACAAATTTTATCTGTTGAATTCGTAGATTTAGATAATTTGTCACTAATTTTATCTATCTTTGCTTTGATCGTAGTTTTAGTCTGTTTCATTTCTTTTTTATATTCTTTACAAAGTTTAGCTTTAACTTTTTTGTAAGCTTTTTTAAATTTTGATTGTAGTTTGTCTTCAATATCATGTGCCAATGTATAAGAATCATCTTTAATTGATCTAATCAATTTATTATCTGTTTGCCTTTCATTGCTGTCCAATCTTTTTATTCTGTATTTTTTCTTGTTGGGCTCACTAACTAGCAAGTAAGTACTAAATACGTAACCAGGAAAAATATGTGATCTCCTATAAGAGGGTCTGGAAGTAAATGTTGTTTCTCTCACGGCATTCGTTATAACCTCCGTAACTGATAGTTCCTGGTCAGCAATCATTTGTATTTCTCTTTGTTTAATTTCATTAAGAACAGCTTCAATTTCTGCCGTGCCCAAAAATTCATCATTTTTAACTGATTCAGTAGAAACGTCATTAAAATCAAAAATATTATTGTTTTCAAAAATTTCTGGTCTTTCCAGTTCCTCAGTCGTTATTTTAATTATAAAAGGATCATACATTTCTTTAAGTTTCTTAAATTTTGTCGTTAGAGCTGATGTTATATTTTTTAGTCCTGTATTAATTTGTTTAAGAGATTTACTGTCTACAGGATTTTGAAATTTTTCGAATCGCCTTAAATCCATTTCTTTGCTAGTTAATTTTCTTTTCAACTTTTCACTTTGTTCCTGCAACAAATTCTGTAATTCTATTGGAGTAGCTTTAGCCGTAAACGTTTCTCTATTATATTGCAAAGGACTCTCAATTACAGTATTGTCTTCATTTGAATTTTGATATTCTATACTTCTAGATATAGGGCGAGCGTTAAGAAGAACTATACAAAAAAGTAAACTGAAAACAATTTTTAGGTCAACATATAAATTCTATTCACCTATTAAATAATAAATAATACATATAAAATTGTAAGAATTATTAGATGTAATAAAATAAACATAGTTAGACTTACCATAAAAAGTCCAAAAATAACATTTGTTGATTATATTTCAAAAATATGCAGTAAAAAGTCAAACATATGCTTTAAAGAATTCGCATTTTTCTTTGTATTTCATGATGACAATTTCACTTATAAATCTTCTAAATTGACACATTTTAAAATAGTATGTATATGCCATTTATAAATAATGATTCAGCATAGATTATAGAACATCAAACAAGAAAGTCACAATATATTTACCCCCTTGGATGAAAGGTCTCTCTTAAATATTAGGATAGTATCGTTTTTCGACCTACCCTACCCTACCCTATTGCAAGTTGGCAGATCTCATCTCATCTCATCACTCAATCATGTAATGACTATAACGTTATCTATAATTGTGACTTATATCTGTGGAAACAAGTGCACTTACATATTTGAGTGCATTAAAAAGAAATTTTCAAACAGTGTAATAAGTAGAAGTCATATAACTCAAAACCATATGGTACCTATTTCACCTTGTAAATTTGTTCTTTATGAAATTTCATTAAAATATGTTCATTTATTTTGCGTGAATTACAAACATCCATCAATCGATCCTCATAAACTTTCGCTTTTATAATTAGTAAAACTATAAACCCTACGAGAAACAAGATAGGCTTAAATATTTATTTAAAAGCTCTTCCGTGCCCTCCTATTGTGTTGAAAGTAATTTAAACTACCTCTTTATTTTTAATCCCGGGTACGATTTAGTTTAGTTTAGAGAAGAAACTCCTTTCACAATCATAGATGTACATCAAATTCACATTCCTATATCCCATATTACCCTGGAAACGGTAATTACGCATGTGACCCCGCGGGTAACAGCTACATAAATATAACCATAGTCGTTTCAGTACTTTAATAAATATACATAATTCATAAGGTTATACAGAGTTTCCGTTTTGCAGAGCTAGTTAAAATTAAACACGATTTCACCATCTAGCTGAGCCACTTAAGCACTTAAAACGTCGCGGAGATGAATGGTTCAAATTTAAAGTTCAAAAGTTAAGTGGGAAGAAATAAGTCTACAATTTTATCTAGCTAAAGCTAATGGACGGTATGTATTTAGACTCAGAACAAATTTAGTAAGCTGACACGATAGTTACGTGAGCCTGTTACAAAATATGTACTAAATTAGCACACAAATTTAAATATAGTTTCATCTTCTGCAGAACTGATACTACAAAGACTTTTATTTTCGCGATTTTTATCACTACATGTAACAAAACAAAGTCCTCCACAGTGTCTATCTATCCGTCTGTCTGTTGGCCAAAAACTCAAAACTACTGAACGGAGTTTCATTCGGATTTCACCACGAGGTAAAGGATTTTGTGTAAATTAAAATATAACTATAATTGTCAGAGAATATCATACCGCCTGAAAGTCTTCCTCCAAACAGATATTGTTCTACAAATATGTCCGCGATGGGCTATATCTATCTATTATTATTATCTTACGAAACTCATTGTACTTTCTAAAAAACGCTATAGTATGATGCGGTTATTGGAAATTTATACAGGCGGATACAGTATCGATCCTTATCAATCCGGACCGGATGCCGTGACATTAGGGAAAGAAACTCATTTTTACATTAATAGATTATTGAAACAACTTTTTTGAGCATAGTCTTTGATAAACCGGTATCCGCTGGAGCTATACGCGTTATATAATATATATTGTTTATAGCCTTTAACAATATCACCTAAATAATGTTTACACTTCTAATTTCAATTGATTATGATTGAATTTCGCCCGCTATGCAACTACTAGTCTAGTTTAATAGACGTTTTCATTTATTCTGCATACGTCATATATCTTAATATTTGATTCACAGCTAAATGTAGTCTGGTTAAACTATTTAATAATACTTGCTTCCATTACACTTTATTGGATCCAACAAAAAAAGTAAGGCAAATTCGCTTTGATATTTGTCTCAGTATTACAAAGCCGTGACATTCAAGAACCAGCGGCTGAACAAGCTTTGGTTTATTTAGGTTCTTTGTACTATCCTTGGGTATTGTCAACTCAACATAATTGAATACCATTGTATTCTTCATGTTCTATGTGTATTGAAACTGGTATTGAGGTTGATTAAATTTTAACATATAAGTTTGTTTAGTATTGTGATCTATGTATAATTTACATAAATGAATATAATTCTCAGTCTGTATTTAATGTCGAAATTGTAATTCTTTGCTACCAGTTTTAAAACGATCATAGAAAATAGAAATAATATAATGATAACGTCATAAATAAGTTTACTGATAATGTAGTCGTATATGTGCATACTTACATAGATGAACACATATACGCCCTCGCAATTGTACACGCACATGCACCAGCATACACGGACAAAAACGCAAACGCACTTACGATAGCCCACGAACACGCAGCGGAAAACAATTGGGCTTGCACGTCCTCAAGCGCACCCAGACGAACACACAAACGCGATTGTACGTCCTCACACGCACGCAGGCGAACACAAAAACGCGCTTGCACGTTCATACACGCACGCAGCCGAACAAACAAACGCGCTTGCACGTCCGCACACGCGCGCAGCGAAACACGTAAATAGGCTTCCACGGACGAACACACCAACGTACATTCACGCGCCCACTTACTTGTACTCGTTCAAGGATATGCATAGGCATATGCAAACTCTCTTGCACGCACTCACTTAAAAGCACCTATACCGACTGCGCAAATTTACTCCTCAGAAAAATTTATAGACCCTAGGAAATAATAATTAAGTAAAGAGGGGTAAATAGTATATTTTTTATTAAGTTTTTGGTTCCACAGGACTCCTCACTCATAGGAGAGAGGGTTGTTAGAGCGTAGACTCACCATGCTCCTCCGCTGCAGCTTGACAGGTGTAGTATACTAGTGCATTCTCTATACTTTCACTCTCATAGTCCGATGTGACGGCAATCCAACACGCCGGGAGAGTCATCAGGCGCAGGACCGACAGCTTAACGTGCTTTCCGAGGCACGGGGGTATAAATTCAAAAAATCTTAATAGCAATGGACAAATTTTATACGTGGTATCATTCATATAGTTCCTAATTCATCGGAAATATGAAATCTGGTTGGGTAGAAGAGTGACTTTGTTAATATTTTGAAGTCAAGGGTTTAGGGTATTTATTGTACATAAATGCGTACCATAATGGATAATTCTAATCATATAAATATTCTTACGCAAATTTCCAACCGAAATACTGACATTTTCGAAAGCGTATTTCATAAAACCAATTATTTTAAACAAAGACAGAATAATGAGTAACTACGAAGACAACCCTCATACATATGCATTTCTTATGACAAGCAGTCGATCGAAATATTCAATATCGTCCACGTGAATTTTAATAGAGTACCTAACTTCACAGAGAAAATTGGAGAAATCTGAATATTCTTCGGAAATTTTGAAAAAATATATGTTAATCAATTCAAGGATCCAGTTTCATGGAATTGATTGGTTTTAGCCAATAATAAGAGTGTTTTATTGAAGTGCCATCATTTGTTTAATGTTTAAAATATGTTATAAACTTTACGCAACTTCTTTGATAAAGCTTTGCTCTGGACTGCTGGAGAATTTAAACATGATAGGACACCTGATAATACAAGAGAAATATGGGTCTATCAGCATCTCACTGCTGAGTACAAGTGTCCTTAATCATTGGAAGGTTTTAAGAATATTGATCCACAACACTTAAGCAGATCACACGTATTTCAAAAAATCTTCCAAGATATAAAGATCTCCTCAACGTATTCTTTTTTATTCTTTGTCAGAGAAAATGGAGTTTCAACTTCAAGCCACCACGGTGCTTCAATAGATATTAGTAGAGTTTCACACAGGATATTTTGGTTCCCCGATGGTATTTCCGGTAACTGAAAAGCATAGTGACTAATTAAAAGATTATTATTGTTCATACACTAGTTATTTTAAACAAGATCTCAGCAGCGTCTGTCCTGGATACGATCACGTGACACTGTAACCATAAAAAGAACTCACTCTCTCTCCCTCTCTCTTTCTGCGTCGTTTCCACAATGCTGATGATATTGTGATTTTTTTTAACAATGTTGCGCCTTCTGCTTGTATTTTGCTCTATATGTTTTGCATCCGCGACTTGGGTTATAAGAGTGGTGCCAATTAAATACACGTTAATTACAAAAAAATACAAAAATCTTTATTTGACAAGATAATAAATGTCCAATATGATATGCAGGAACACTAGGTAATCCTGTATCGTGGGGTCCTGACTATACCTAGTTAGACATATTTATAAATAGTTGCCGGCCTTGTTACAACACTTCTTAAATTAAGTTACAATATAATTATGCGATATAATTGATAGCCACATGATTGTACGATTCTCTCATCTAACATACGGTAATAACTTATGACAGATGGGAGAATAATTGATCTTTTAGTCAGATTAAAAGTGATTGAAATATTAATAATCAACAATAATGACGTAATATTGATATTTTTGTTTACGTTTAACGAAACATTACTTTCTCATAATATTGAACGCTTATAATATACGAGTACATAAAAAACACGAAGTTGAAAGTACTCCTTCAAATATTCACAGTATTTTAATTCGAGATCTCAATTTCTGGCGTAAATTTGTAGATGTTTTCTTCATAATTTTAAATTATAGCTGACTGAGATGCTTTTACGAGCTACTTAAAACAGATTATTCACAGAGATTACGGTTGTTATAACATCAAAGCAACTTCACAGTGCTCCTGTAATATTTACGTCATTTGAATCTTAAAGTTACCTTATTTTAATATATAGGCAATACTGTCATGTTATCTTTATCTTCAGTAATACTTTAATTGATTATATACATTACAAGGTAAATAACATAAGTAGAAATTTATTAACGTCGCACTGAATGGCACAGGCTTTTTCACTTATAGGAGAGGGTTTTATAGAGTAGACCCACCACGTTACTCCACTGCACTCCAGGGTATGTTTGCAGGTTTTGTTAAGAATAATCTCTACCGCTAAACACAATGATGAATTAAAAAAAAAACAATTGGGCACGTCGGAGAACTTTACTAAGAGAGCTTAGTTGTGGCTGTCCTAGATTCAAAACCGTGACCCTTAACAAGAATCCATGTTCATTAATTGAGCTTCCGGGGCATCAAAATGTATTGACAGCCTATTAGTCACTAGAACACATGGTGTCCAACTCAATGCATAATATATTAAACTAATACGATATTGTAATGGTCGTAATACAAAATGCCCCACTGAGTTTGTTGTGGGCTCTTCTCAGGACAGGACGGGGAGGAACCCTCTTAAGTATGGGTTTTTGATGCGTTCTTTACTGCCACCGTCAGACATTAGAATTGGTGTTTAGAAAAAAATATATATTTGCCGATAAAAACAGACAGAAGTGCTTAAAACAGACTGTTAGGTACTACTCAGAGAGCCAGACTACTATTTATGCTTTCTCGATCATCCCAAGGCATTTGACCTGGTGAATTATGATATCTTGTGGCAAAAAATGAGACAAGCTGGTATACCATGGCATATCATTAAGATTTTTAAGTTCTGGTATAGTAATCGGGTCAATGTCGGGAAGCTACTCTAGTCCGTATAGGTTAGAGTGCGGGGTGAGGCAGGGCGGCTTAACCTCCTTTAAGCTTTTCAACTTATATGTCAACGTACTGATAGAGGTCCTTAGCAGCACCAGGTGTCATATTGACGGCGTCTGTCTCAATAACATTAGTCAGGCGGATGACATGGTGTTGTTGAATGCCTCTGTCTGCGGCTTAAGGAAACTGTTAGGTATCTTTGAGCAATATGCTCACCGTCATGGCCTAACATATATTGTAAAAAAGAGTGAATGCCTGGTATTTCAGGCCAAGGGGAAGTCGCTGCCTTCTACGGTCCCCCTATTAAGCTTTATGGGATTCCTTTGCAAACGGTGGTTAATCAATGAATTTACTAACACCGCTAATACGGTAGAAATAAAAGATTTTTATTTATTTATGTATTTTTATTTAAACCTCCTTGTCCTGATTTCTACAAATTACAAAGTGCAATTTCCTAAGTTTCCGTGTCGAAAATCGAACACAGGTGCATTGCTAGCGAAATGAATACTAGCACTATTGCACCAGCGAGGCCGTGAAAGGCCTCTGTTATTCAAGCGCCTATGTAGAGACCTCGACATACACATATGTGTATGAAAATAAACTCCGGATTCAAGAAGCATGTATTCTTAAAAAATAGAAGCCTATTGAAGAGATATAAATGTCACCTTTATTCCGCTTGTCAAAAATATATTATTACAAATCGACATTAAAGGAAAATAAGGAAAATGTTTGAAAAGAAATTTATCGTCAAGCCTAACTTTATATGTATAATAGATACCCTCATTAATGTTATTTTAGTCTCAATTTTAATATTAAATTTTGCTTTTTTGTCGATATTGTAACATATGAAGTAAATATAGCCTGTGGTTGTAATGATCGGCTTTTTTCTATACATCATTATGATATTGTTTCGAGTCTCTGATCAGATTTATAAAGATTATATAGCGTTTTCTTAAAGTATGTCTGAAGTTGAGGAATGTTAATGTTTTCACTTATAAAGCACTAGCTGAACCCGCGACTTCGTCTGCGTGGAATGTTTTTTGGGTAGCAATATCATTAATTTTCTCTCTCTCCTCGGAAAAAGTAATATTCCTACTAAATTTCAAGTCTCTATAGTTATAATATATATAAGTGTCTCTACAAGTATAACAAATGCCGCTTTGATTTAAATTTACTTTCAAAAATGTACATTTGAAACATGACATATAATTTATTTATTTATTTATTTATACACTTTATTGCACGTCTACAATAATAATATAAAATGAAATAAACTTAAATATAAGAGAACTAAAAGTACAACAGGCGGTCTTATCGCTAAATAGCGATTTCTTCCAGACCTATAAATAAATATATATATAATAAATGTTATAAGCCATCTTCTAATGTAAAAGATATTATAATTTTTATATGTCTATAAAGGGCTAATCTCCGAAAGTGCCCGACCAATTTGGACAGCTTTTTCCATTAAAAGTAAGGTGCAATGCACAGAAAGGTTTTGTGACATATTAGATTAAACTTATTTTTATGACATTTTCAGCTTAGTCTTACCATGATAATAATTAGTATAATGGAAGCTTTTTGCGTACATTTTCTTATGAGACCACAAACATTTTGAATGTCAAACTGGAATATTATTTAACAAAACAAATGGGATGTACATGGGGATCACAAAATTCTAACTTGTTTGATGTAAAAGGCAAGGACAGCGCCCGCGGCTCACAACTTTACCCTACTAATGAAATGTACCATACATATTTATACTCTGCTATATATAGAAATGTTAACTGGATAAATACATACCACAAAACTAAATATCACAACATATAAGTACCAAGGTACGTAAGCTGTCCCATGGAACTTTTTATCGCGTTTAAAAATAGAGGGTAGGAAGGTGACATACGAGTATACTTGATAACCTATTCTCATACCTAAGAAAGAAATTAAAAATCATTTAAATAACTAACATTTTACATAACGCAAACTTATTATATATAGAGTGGCGAAACAGTAACAGTCGTCAATCCAGTAATTAAAAAGCTCAAAAAGCACCCCTAACCCACTCCTCTACTATCACATAAAGAAAAATCAATGATAGTTTATTTCTATAGAGTTTACACCTTGTTACCTGTTCCTTACGATATTATTGGCGTAGTTCTTAATTCCATGGGAATATGGGGAACTTTGTGCGGGTTACAAAAGGAGTCACTCTGCTTTTGTAGAACGCAAGATATGTGAGTGAATGAGTTTAGTGGCCTTAAAAAATCTGCCTTTTTAATTAAACCGGTTTGGGATTCATCGGTTGGATGGTTTCAAAGTCTACAACGGACAGAGGTATAAACAATTTTTGTCATTTTTTCACGAAAGTGGTACAATAACTTGCTTGTAGTAGACTGTCATTAAAATATGGATTATAAATGCAGGTCTTAATTAAAGACATACAAATGAGATTTTCTATTTTTTATAATGTTACATTACAGACATAAATTATAAATGTAACTGATTTTGCAAAGTTTATTGCTCAACGAATTAGGAAGAGACTCACTGTACACAGAAAATCTGTATGAAGTATAATATACATCGCTTAAACTAAAATTTTTACTTCAGTTAACATGTTGGAAAGATCCAGTAGCCTAGTCCAGTTAAATTTGATATCCATCGCAGCCAAAGTCATATAAACATAAGTCGAGACACACGTACAAGCAGTCAACTTTAAAGGTTTTTGTAATGTTAAATTACATAGTATTTAAGAAAAAGAAGAATAGTTAAAACTTAAAAAACAACGACTGATAAGTTAATTTTGTATACATGTATTCTAATATTTTAATTTCCTCAAACTTTGGGTTAACGAGGGAGTAATAAATTTCAATCTGCGTTATTTAAATTAAAGTAGAGACAAGGGGTCTACTAATGAAATGTAAATTACAGAGCTCTATTTATTTAATAATAGTGGTTCGGATGTTCTGGGTTTGTTTGATGAGGATCGTACATTAGGACATACAATAATATGTTGAAATGTTATGCATTACAATAAATTTTAAAGCAGTATAGTTCGTTTCGTCTGATTTTATATGTAATTTTTGAAATTTTCGCATTTTCAAACTTTTAAGTCTAGTAAGTAGTTTTCTAATATGTGAAAACACTCAAAAAAGATGTCATCTAAATTTAATGAGAAATTAATTATTTTTCTACTGTTATGACTCATTATACATGTTTTTTTTAATACTGCCATTACATGAGTACATACATACAAAGCATCACGCCTCATTACTATAGGGTTATATAAAGGTACTACGACCTTCCACTTGCCACGATCCTGGCATATCTCCTTCGCTTCGTCCATTCTGATTAAACCTTTCGTTCGTTAAATTAAATACAAGTTCGTCGATTTAGAGTACTCTTGACCTAGATCTTGTTTAAAATGTCCAGGAACCTTCCCCTTCCAACTTTCCCATTCACTCTTGACTCATTAATCTTTTTTTTCAGTCTCCTTTCATTTATTCTCTCTACATGCCCAAACCATCTGAGCATACCTTTCTCAATTTTAGTCTCTACATCTTCTTTTATACCACGTCGTTCTCTTATCACACTATTTCTTACTTTGTCACTCATTTTCACTCATACTTCTCAATACTTTTACATCGTCGTATTTCTTCTCAAAACAGTCAGATCAGCGAAGGTTCCAACAGAACCTTCGTAGTCTAACTTTAATATCGTCTTGATTACATTAGAATTAATATATTGGAAAAATACTACAGATCGATTCAAAAGCGCTGTAAAAACCTTCATTAGTAAATACTTTTCGATATGATTTGGTTTATTTCAAAGACCCAAATGAATAATAATTCCATATCAACTAGTTCTATCATAAAATATTAACAAGATTGAAATCTATAAATACCTGTGTATTTATTTATAATATTTTTATCTCTGAGAGATTACTGGAATGTTAAACGTGATCATTAATTCGTTGTTACAATATTTATGATACTCCAATTTAAACCAAGTCGCCTGAGTAGCTGATTTGAATGTCAAAGTCTGATTGCGACTGCTTAATGATCAGATACCGATGTTCTACGGTTAACTCCGCTTTATCTACTCGATTCAAATTCGAGGGGAAATAAATTATCAGCTCATCAATTCTCTCTGTTTATAAATTTTTAATAAGCGCCTACATTTCATTTACAATTGTGCTTATTGAATATCAAAGGCGACTGTGGACAAAGGTAAGGTCGAAAGAGAACGTTATTAAATTGAATCAGTAATTTAATTATTTCCGACTGGGGAAAGATTAGCAATTCAACAAAATGTTTTCTTATTTAAGGAATTTTACAATACATAAATATTGAGTTGAACAATTGAGTTAATGATTTTTTAAAGCCGAGGTTTTTGATGATTTCTAGGCCTCTTAACTCAAAATTGAAATAGATAATATACATATAAAAGTGGTGTTATGATTGTTTAGTAGGTATTTAAGCTGTGATTTCCTAAAATTATATAGAGACAATCCAATTATACTCAGAATAAATCGCAGGTATCATCTAATATATCGCTATAAACTGAAATTTTAAGGACTGTTTCAACGTGGTAAGGCGCTTGAAGGTGATGAGACCCCTTATTTAGTCAAACTAAACCCAATAGCTTTTTTTAGGTTAGGAACGTTTCTTTGATATATAATAATATTAGTAGCATTCAGAATCAGTTTGATCCTATGATCGAGCGGTGAGGAATAAGCTGTTGTCAACATTATCTACGTATGGGGTGAGCGGTAATCTGATTCAAGCATGGAACTCTCTCTATGAGAGTTCTAGTGCTTGGGTCAGAATAAACGGGGCGGACACGGAGTGGTTTCACGGATTTAATGCTAATCATTTTTTTCCGTTCATCCTTACATATCTAAGATAAGGTACGGTAACCAGCAGTCCATTAACGTCCCACTGCTGAGCACAGGCTACCTCACACATAGGAAAGATGGTTTTTAGAGCACGGACCCACCACGTTGATACATTACGGGTTGAGAGGCATAGTACACAAGTGTATTTTTTTTAATTTTATTTTAGCTTTATTTTGGAAAAATACCAATTATAAAAATAATTACATAAAAAAGAGAAAAGTGAGTGCAGACAAAGCATAACCTAATATCTAATCTACTTGAAAAATTTGAAAATATTAATCTTTATGAAATATACTATCATTGATATTGAATTTGAATTTTGTGAGAGAGAGATGAAATGGATCAAATTCAGAGAACAACACGTTGTACTGTGTTCTTTTCAATATTGTGTTTTAAAATGTGAAATATGAAACATATAAGTCCTACCCTAAGAATTAATTCGCGGATAGATGAAATTAATTTTCGAACGAAGAAGCAGAAAGGGGAAGATTAAACCTGTCCTTCGTATGTGGTAACACAAGTGCATACTGTATTCCTTCACTCTCATAGTCCTTTGGAACAGCAGTACGACATACTGGAGCGTGATCAGGCGCAGGACCGCCGGTTTAACGTACTCTCTGGGGCACCCGGGACTCAAACCTAAAACATCATGTCTGTCGCTGAACAAACTGACCACTAGTGCAATGTGAAAGACCAAACCTAAAACGATACATAATAATTTATTCTCATATATGTATTTCGCGTTTGTATCTTGAATAATTGGGGTTGTTGCGAAACCACAGTGACAGATTGTGGTTTGTACATTTTGTATAAAGGTTTAGTTGTTCGGTATTTGTTTTGAACACATGACATTACACTTGGAAACAATTCAATTTCACTTTGCTGAGAACATATTATACCAAAAAAAATGTTTAATTAAGATCATCTAAGCTCAATCATGCATCGCATCGGCTCCATTACGTGCATTGCCTTGAAAACTTCTTTATAAAAAGTTGTTAATGGCATTACTTTTATAATCTAATGCAAACTGTCTTGCCGTGTCGGAAATTCACTACTCACGAAAAACAGTATTTTATTTTTAATTATTGTACGTCAGTTGCCTTTTTCTTAAATAAGTAATTTAACAAATTAACAAACAAAATTTTATCTTAAGCAATTCCCAATAAAATTATCCGAAACAAAATGCAACGCCTTATTGTACGTTGTCATTTCAATCTATTTTTACACTATAAATAACTTTTTTACACTATAATTAGTAAAACTATAATTTAACCAACACAAAGAGCTACGAAAAATACCGCTTCTTAAATATTTAATCCTAATATAATTGTTATATAATAATAATTCGCAGCTTTGGAAGAATAATCACGCAATCAAAAATTGTATTTATGGACACAGCAGATTCCAGAATTGTACATATATTTTTGTGTTACAAACATGTAAATATCATATTATTTTGGATTGTTACTTAGTTTCAAACAGCATGTATTGTTTAACACATTTGCAAGTGTGTGGCATTCTGTTATGGATTTAAATATAACAAATAAAGAGGGACTTCAGTCACATAGAGATGAATTACATATATTTACCACCAACCCTACACCCTGAATGATCTTGTCGCAATTTAAATATAGATTATAGATTAAAACAAGTCTCGTATTTCACACGAATCTTGTTATCAACAGCCACAAATATTTGGTTTCGACCAAGATGTAGCACACCGTCCTAAACAAACATCCAGACACGAACCCTGCCGTGACTCAAACACTGTTTTCTGACAAAGGACGTCTTGAATATTAACAGGGACCGCAAAATAAAGAACAATGGATATTCGTGTAAGGCAAAATTTACATTACCAGGGTAAGCAAACTTTAGAAACCTATGAATTTGTAACTACATAATGAATGTCCTTTGATTGAACGAAAAATAGCTGATCCACGTGGCGTCACCAATAGTGTTCCCGATTCCGTAAGTATAAAAGAAAAATCTGTAAACGATAATGATGACTGCTAAATTATCAAGTAAATTTCCAAAACCATTTCTAATAAAACCGGTTTTGGACACCTTGGTAAGATGATTACAAAATATATAGTCACCCATAAGACTTTCTAGATATCTCTATATCACTTGCTAAATTGAAATTCTTAGTTAAAAGAGGTAATTGAAAAGCGTACTGTAATTTAAAGGATTACTTACCCGATAGAAAAGCTTGGGTGTAAAAGAGTTGCTTTAAGAATAATGTAAATAATATACCAAACTTTATAGTTTAAGAGTATGTCGTCTGTTGGACGTGAAGACATTCTCCTACTAAATAAATAAAATAAGAAATTTAATGTAAATATATGTCTCTTTTTAGTCTTGCAACATACACCGGGTATTTCCTAGAGCTACTTACATAAATACAACAATCATAACGTGTAATATCCCCGATGTTATTCCGGGCTCTATAGCAATTGGAAATGTATGATGTACGAGTACGTGAGGGAGAACCGTACAACCTGCGTTTGCTAATTGTTTCTCTTTTTAGGGTTCTGCAGCTAAAGAAATCCTACGACTATTACTACACTTTAAATTATTTGAACTTGACGATCGATGTCATCTTTTTTTATTATTACTGACAGATTAGCGCTTGACTGTGATCTCACCTGATGGTAAGTGATGATACAGTCTAAGATGGAAACGCGCTAATCAGGGAAAGAGGCGATATATCCCTTACGGTTTCTACACCGCATCGTACCGGAACACAAATCTTTTTGTTAGGCGGTACGTTTTTGCTGGTAGGGTGGTAACTAGCCACGGCCGAAGCCTCCCACCAGTCCAGACTCAGACTAAATAGAAAATAATCTTTATAGATAGGGATAGGGAAGCAAACATAATCACTCCCTCATTTGATATGCTATTTTTAAAATTACTCTTCTGATTGACTTGAATATAGGAAAATAAGCGTGTATTATTATTTCCCCATATTTTGACAGGATTGGGTACAACGCGGGTACCAGCGTGTAGAACTTCAAGTTGTTAACGTAATACTCCCATATCGAACCGATTGTTCTTGGTGTTTTATCCTGACAAAACTGCGTGAAAATAGAGTAAGAGACACGATTGAAACCTACGTTACGCCTAATTGTTGTTTGAAATATTATTTATCATTGTGTATTTGAACGAAATAAATCATTTTGAAGTAACCTGTTTACTTTGTGAGTAAATCTGGGGTATGTGTAGCCTGCTAACCTAAAATGGTGCAGCGTGGTGGGTCAATGCTCCGAAAACCCTCTCTACTATGATCGATGCTTCTGCCGATGTGAGACGGTTGTTTGCTGCTACTTATTTAACCTATGGCGAGGTCATGCATAACTAATTAAATTTTTTTTTTATTTATCATATCAATTAAATAATCACGTTAGAACCCTTTAATTTCTACCTCGAGATTCACTTCACCAATTTATTTTTTGAACGAAACGTTGGCGAGGATTGTGCATCGGAGATTTGTAGCTACTGTTTTATGGTTTCCCGGTTATTTATTGTTTGGTGTTCAGACCGCAAATTTGAGTGTGGATTAAGGTTTTATTGTGGTCGGGAATAACAATTTATGAGCTTTATGTTCAACAATAAGAGGAAGTAGTTACTTTTATGTTTATTTTAGTACAGTATAATTGTAAACTTTCTGTACGTTTAAAGTGTTTTTAGGAATCATCTAAAACAACAATGATAGAAAACCATTTATCGTATTATTTATTTTACTTTTCTATGTATAATATATACCAATTGTTATTTTTGTAAAGAGTTAAAGATTAGTGTGCTTATAATACCACCTTGCAGCTATTCTACAGTAGCTGTAGATTAAAGGATTCGGGTTTGAGAACGGTGTGAACCATATATAAATTGATATTGATATCTCTAGAGGCATAAGGCGTAAAGACTTGACATTTTGTAGGAATATTCCTTTTGCCGAGTAGAGCTCAGCTAAGAACGGATTTTACGAAATTCCACCAACAAGAGGGGTATTGTTATACGTATGTTTCTTATTTGTAAAACAATTTGCCTAAATTAATAGAAACGCTACCCAAAAAACATTCCACGCAGACGAAGTCGCGGGTTCAGCTAGTTATATATATACAGACTTATTCGTAATGTACAGTAAAGATTACGTAAAATGTTCCTAATCGATTACGAATGTTTCGTCTACACAATTGTTACAAAATAAACTAATAACTTTGTTGCCAAACTAAATCCATATATACAAATAGAAACTCTGGTCATATTTCTTTCAGGATTCAAAACTTCAGATGCCATATACATATTCCTGTGTTCAAAGTTAAAGTACCCATCTACGTTGTACTTGCAAACATCCACTGACTAGCAAAGCAAACTTGCTGAGATACATTTCTCAAGGAAAACCATGTTTGTTTATCAAATATTAGGGTTGTTAAGGTAAAGTAGTTTATTACAAAGTTAGTCATCAAGTTCCTGTTCTAAGTAATCTTGCACATACCCTAAATCTTATATCATTTATATATTTGTTTCAAGAAATAAATCCATGATTTCAAAAAGAAGGTTAGTAGCGCACTGTTTGCGTCCCATTGCTGGGCACAGGGCTCCTCACTAACAGGACAGAGCATAGATCTACCACTCTTCTCCTAACGTGATGGCAGACTATATATACCCCAGAATTACACCTGGTATATACCGGTTTCTTCACGATGATTTCTTTCACCGAAATGAAAAATCGAGCAGGTAAACTTCCAGGATATGAAACCGGAACTTCTCTAAACAAGAATTCACGCGTCTTAAAACTAGGCCATCACGGCTCTTCAACCCATGATTATCAGCACTGATTTTTTTCCATTCTCGCTATTGGTTTACACTCTTCTTTTATAAATGAACTAGCTGAACCCGCGACTTCGTCTGCGTCGAATGTTTTAATGGTAGCATTTTCATTAATTATTTAGGCAAATTGTTTTCCAAATAAGAAATATACACGCACTGCACTTTGAGGGTGGAATTTCCTAAAATTTACTTTTGACAGACTCCATTATGTCAAAAAAATTCTGACCAAGTTTTACATACCATAAAAGATATAGTTTATAAATGTGAATTTTTTTTAAAGTGAAAATTGAATTTTTTAAATTAACACCCCCGCAACCCCCCTTGCGGGTGGAATTTGACCAAATCCGTTCGTCGCTGACTTCTACTCCTCAAAAGGAATAATCCTACCAAATTTCAAATCTCTACACTTTATGGTTCCAGAGATATCGTGATGGGATACCTGGCTATCTCTTATATATATATATATATATATATATATATTTATTTATTTTTAGATACGAATTTAATAAAATACTTTTCATACATCCACTCAAATTAAAATATATTTATTAAACCTGTAGTCGGACCAGTCCAGACCTGTCTAGTTGTAGCTGTCATAATAATTTAAAAGATAAGTAACAGCCTATTAACGTCCCACTGCTGAGAATAAGACTTCCCATTCAGAGAGAAGATTTTTCAGTGCATTGACCCACCACGCACAAACCGAAACTGTTCATGGGATATGCACATTGCCTGTCGATGTTTTCCTTCTAATCGACTAATACATTATATTTTTAATCCTTATTTATTATAATGGAGATTTGTCACTTAGTGACCTATGTTACACCCATAAAGCAATATACAGATAATTATCACTAACACAATATTACGCAACTAATACAATTCACATAGTTGTGTACACTTCACCTTAGCCTTCTTTGTTGAAGGAAAGGCCAAGATGCTGTTACTCAAGCCTACATAACAGCATCTTGGCCTTTCCTAAAGGTTTGTGTACACAACTATGTAGTAGTGCCTGCCCAGGACTCTAACCCGTAAGTCTTCAAGGGTTACGTGTATCTATTCGGCCATTATGGTATGTAATAATTTTGTTATACTGTCGCATAATTAACATACTGTAGTTGTAGCTTACAAAAACATATAGACGTATGGGTGTTTACTTTGAGGACGCTAATTATGAGTAAATCTACTTAAGCTACGAGAACATCGAACTTATTAAGCGACATCGGAACTACGAGATAGCATTAGGTAGTAACGCTGTACCCGTAATTGCTGCCACGGATGGTACGTGTCTACGTGCTCTGATTCCTAAAATGCACTACAATAGAAATATCTTTAAATTAATCAATTGCATTCAAACCATTTAGTACAAAGTAACACTAACACATTTTATAAAATGTATGTATTTTTCGGATTCATTCATGTTGATATGGATTCTTTACGTAAAATGTGATAATATTTTTATGTCTTTATATGAGAATTGCAGAATATTTTAAATTACATATCGACGATTCAAAAACAGCTTTTATTGTCACGGGTAGATCGGGCGGTAGTTATAAGAACAATTAGGTTAATAATTAAAACTACAAATACAGTATGCAAATACATGCAACAAAGTTTATTTTACATTTCATATAATGTATGTTCACGTATTGTAAAACATTTCACATAGATTTAAGAAAGTCGCGAATGTCTTTTTGTTTTCTCCACTTTTGATGTTTAGTATAAAATTTATTTCTGTTCACGCCGACCGTGGCCTGCAATGGAAACGACCCTAAGATTGGGCCCATGGGAAGTCCAGGGTTCGGTTCAGTCACAGAACGGTGGGAGAAGAGAAATTATAGGGGAGAAATTTCACCTAGGGGGCCGAACAGATGTGAATCGGCACCTACCTCGAGTCCCGCACGGGGACTCTCTCCTCGGGCGGCGAAAGCCCTGGCAGGTGTCTGGGCACGTGAGTGTGTGTTTGTATAGTGTGGTGCGTGAAATGTGTCTTACGTAACCTGCAAGGCGTCGCAGAGAGCTGCTGTTGGCGACGCCGGTCTTCCTATCCACTCCAAGGCGGTCCTGTGCACCACCAGGTACAGAAATGTTCAAGAACGAAAGCCCGCGGGGGCCTGAATGGACTGTGGCCGAGTGGACTTGCCGCACTTCGAGTAAATCGAGAAATAGGGGCCACTAAAGTCTTTAACGCGACGACTTCGCCACTCGCAATTACAAAAACCAAAAAACCTCGTGGAACTACACCAAAAAACACCGATAGCTGGACACAAGCCCTATATTTTTGCTGTATGCTTTATGGAACGGCGCAGGAGGCGCCCTCTAATATGCAGACAAGCCACTTCCCGATACTTAGCGCATTATTAGCTCGGAAAGCTTACAGATGGCGCGAATACGCCGCTTCCGAGGTACTTAGCGCTTAATACATCGGAAAACTTCCAGATGTCGCGAACAATTTCTAATGATATGGAAATCAGTAATCTGAAGCACGGTAGCTCGAGAGCTATTTACGAGATACACTTTTGGAAAAAATGAAAATTTTATAAGTGACACCGGTTGTCTGGCGTTTTCGCAAAGGCCTCCCCCATAAATAGACTAGTTTTTTCCATCATTGGCTTTCCTCTTCCATGTGACTCCGTGCGAGCTTTATTTCGTCTACCCATCTATAGACAAGTCTTCCTTTGGGTACCATTCTGTGACGTCACTAGCCCAAATGTAAAATGACTCTCGACTACATTAAAAAGAAAACTAAGACCAAAGATATTAATTATTTTATACGAAAACAGAAGTGGAAATGGGCAGGTCATGTAGCGAAAAATAGCAAAGACAGAGTATTATTAAATTAAAAATATTTTTATATAATATAAAACGTTTAAAGAAAAAACGCCGATAAAAATCCGTGATATACATTATTTTCTCATTGTAATACTTTGGAATAACTATAATAGTCATTTTCGTGTACTCTGTTTTTATAAAGATAAATTTAAAGATACTAGCACAGGAATCTACGCGTCTCATCACTAGACTGTCATGGCTTGACTGTTCTTTTCGAACCATCATTGTGGTTTTCGGTGAAGGAAATCATCCTGAGGAAACCTGCATATCCCGGAAGTAAATCTGGCGTATGCCTTACCTTATATTAAAATATTGGGGAACTCTGGTCCACATAAACAATTTTAGTTAAAAGTATTTTTTTGGATTTTTTAAAGGAGACACGTTTATATTTGGACATTTACGCATAAAACCCAAGCGAATGTGTAATTAAACTTACCCATAGTAATTACGTGTTGTGTTTATGGATTGTTAGCTTTTGCTAATTGTCAAGCGAGTTTCGAATCAACTGAAATTATCCAGCAGGTTTATCTTACTATAAAATTTTCTATCAATTCAAGGGNGGTGGACCGATGACATAAAGAGGGTCGCCGGTAGCCGCTGGAGCCAGGCGGCGCAAGATCGGGCCTTGTGAGTATCATTTCGTGAGACCTATGTCCAGCAGTGGACGTCCATCGGTTGAAGCGACGACGACGACTTAAATTTATTTGTTTCCTATGTATCTTAGTTGACTAAACTCCTAGTTATCCTTACTAAGTAACTCAAGCTGTCTGTCGCACTTTCACAACAAAACTACTATACCAATTGAAATCAAATTTGACACAGAGATAGTCTAGAGCTTGAAAAAGGACATAAGGTACATTTTTATGCGAAAAAAGCATTATAAGAGATCGAAGTATCGTCTTTTTAGAGCTAAAAGCTTCTCACGTATTTTTTAGGCTATTGAATCGGTTTAAACAAATATGACATTCAAAATTTGAAAAATTTTTACCCTAAAGAATGTAAAATAATAATCATTATGTTTACTAATATTATAAATGCAAAAGTAACTATGTCTGTCGTTGCCGCTTTCATTCTAAAACTACTGAACCGATTAAAATGAAATTTGGTAGGCATATAGTCAAGACCATTGTCCTTTTAGCAGTGATATAGTCTAGACCAGCGGTCGGGGAACTTTTTATAATTATTACCCCAAAATTATAATAATTATTATTACGGCGCAATGTAGGGAGACCCCCCACAAGGTGGCCCGACGACATAAAGTATAAAGTGGGTCGCCGGTAGCCGCTGGAGCCAGGCGGCGCAAGATCGGGCCTTGTGGACGTCATTACGTGAGACCTATGTCCAGCAGTGGACGTCCATCGGTTGATGCGACGACAACGACGACCCCAAAATATTTTTTAACTCCATAGCGAAGAGCAAAAAAAAACGTAATCGCTTATTTTTTGCATCTTTCATATTATAGACCCCATGATAATTTTGGAAAGAAAACCAATAAATAAAAAAATAATTTAAACATCATTTATTCAATATATCAATGTAGTATAGTAATATATGTAATATACAGTTGAGGAAAAAATCGCCCCCACAGAATATACATGTAAATGATAATTTCTTGTTACTGAAGATATACCTTTCAAGTTATACTACTTTTTGCGCGTAAGGGAAACATAATAAGAGTAAATGTTTATTAAATATATATTTTTTACCCCCAGAAATTTCATTTAACCCATTTGGGGTAATTCAGCCAGGTTCCCAGAAAGGACAATAAGCTGTTTGTAGTTAAATACTACAAATAGCTCAATAAAGTATTTATAAGAGTATATCTTGTTTCTAAAATAATTAGTTTTAATTATTTAAAACTCTATTCCATGCAGACGATAACGCCGGCATAGCTCGTAGTTAAATAACATGAACTTTCGGTTTCGAAAACACATTATATGTTCTGTTATTAGCGTAACCTAGGACAATTTGTCAAACACAATGTTACCTTGTTGATCAGCTAGGTAGCAAACAGATGCCTTTGGTTATGAAAGCAAGAACACACACTGTAAACCAATCTGGAAATATTCCCTTTATAAAAATTGAATGCGATGAATGAGGATAATATAAAATACATCAAGAAATTTATGAAAACATATCAAACAAAAGAAAATACAAAATGAGATAAGACAAAGTAATATACGAAAAGGTAACGAACATTAAAGTACGATACGTTGAGGTCGTGTAGTGTTTCATTTCAAAGAAATGTTTTGTTTTTTGTTTTATTAACGGATCATGTCAGTTGTGATATTTTACGTTTTCACTGATATTTAGTCGTGTTTTATTGATATACTTGTAGGAAAGCTTGCTTGCTTATTTCTGAACCAAAAGAAATCAGAGTTTCGAGTCGCTAATGATATTTTATTAACAGACACAATGAAAGTACGAGTATTTTGGTTCGCCAGGTTTAAAAGTAAATGGAGACATAAGCATGCCATCTAAAATAACCTCCTAGTATTGAGACAGTGATATACTTCTTACAAACAGAGTCTTTTAAATAGATCCGAAGTGCCTTCAAGCACTATCATCTATAATAACTTTGTTAAGCATAATTACTTACAGGTTATGATTTTTGAAATGAAACTACATTAACGTGAGGGTAAAATTTGTACGGAATAAACGCGTGGTAAGCGTCACGAAGATGTGCAGCGTTTTATTTTATGTTCGTTATTTCATATCTTCTGACTGATCTCTTCTTTATACGAAAGATGGTGCTTTTTGTAGGGTCCCATTTTTAGTCCAGTCCTTTGTCTTAAATTTGCATTAAGCATATGCGCGACAAATGTTCGAATAACTAAAGATTCCCCAAATCGATTTCGATAATTCGTCTTTTATACTTCAATGGTTATTTGACGGTAGTTTGGTTAGGCTTTGATCACGGGATCGATGACAAAATAACGGAACTCTTCAATTCTTAGGACCACACGATACTCGACAGAATCTTTTATAGGCTATCTAGATATTTGAATCACCTACCGTAAAGTTGGTATAGTCAAGTGCTTTTTGTAGTCAAATATGATGATCAATGGAACTCCTCAACGGCTTACAGTAAGGGAGCGATTTGTGGCAGAATATCTAACTATCTGTAATCAAATTGTAATGAGCTTACGTTTGTTGGTGCATTGCAATATTTACTTAAGGTGTATTATGAGTGAAGCGGTGATATCCCAGTGTGGGGGGAGGGAAACTTTTGCATATTAGTGATGAGCTCGATTACCATATAAAAGACTTGCGATAACGGCGTGTCAAAGTAACAAACCTGCAACGTGCAGGAGGTTGCGGGTTCGATCCCGGGTGTGACGGTACTAATGTAAATTTCACTTAGTGAAGTTGTGTCATTTAAACGATTTAAACTCTCATATGAGTAACACAGTTTTATAATTAACAATTCATCATTTGTAATTCCAATAAAATATTTGTATTGATTTTCGACCCTTAATATTTTATTGATCATTAAATTAATTCCTAACATATCTTCCTTTTACCCTCCCTCTAAGTCTAAATTTTAGATGTGTACAAATATAAACAAGACTTCAAAATTACTTTGCCAAAGATGTTTCACTTCTGACATGTGTACTTTGTACACACGTTCTTTTTTTACTACCTTCACTGCAGGTATCTAACAATTAAGCAACCAGAGAACGTCGTCCTGATAACATATATATACACGATACTCGTAGATGGAGGAATTATTTCTTGCTACATGTTCCCTGTGTGTTAATGCTGTTATACAAACATGCTCGGGTACATTTGTAATTAGGAAGACCGTTACGGTTCTAAAATTTAATTTTACCGGTAGAGCTTGCTCAAAGGGAATTGAAAATTAGGATGAACGGATATCGCTTGGAAACACCATGTGATCAAATTTAAAGTTGAATTCGGACGGGAGTTAAATTACTTCCGCGGGAGACACGAATTAAATTTCAAGCTATTAGTTTCCCAGCTGCTTTTTTGAACTTCCCGTACAAAAAATGTACGAAAAATTAACTAGCTTATGATTTTTGATGAACACGATAACGCCCACGTGGCTCCCAATCCCATGGGTATAAGACCATCGCGAATAAGTTTAAATATGTCGTGATAAGTAGATTTCTATTGATCTAAAACCATCTTCGCCTTTCAAATGAAGCCAATTTGGCGCACTTTCGGTTGGATGGTTTCAAATTGTCTAAAAGATAGGTAGAAACGATATTTGTGTTATATGTATATACAAAGAAGTCTACTAGCTAATCAATATCATTAAATAACCTAAACTAAGTCTAACTCTCTCGCAAGAAGACACTTTCTGGCGGTAGGTAAAGTTTTTTTTTATTTGGTTCGTTAAACGGGTGAAATCTGTTGAAATTATGTTTAAATTCCATTAAACTTATTATAGATTTCACCTTCTCTAAATGAACACGACTTGCTTAAACCATAAAAATAAACTAAAAAGATAGAATATTATCTAAGTAGTGCACAATAATTATGTTTGTATATTTAGATGTGTATCTATGTTTACTAAATTACATACGGATATATAAATAGTTTATGTAATTTATTGAGTATATAAATATATGTCTATCTATTTATATATATGTATGTGTGTACTGTCTATATTCATTTTGTATGTACCTACTTTAGTACTTTTGTAGTAGTAGTAATAATAGATTGTTCTATTGTACTTTCCCAGTACTGTCATGGGCTACTATCTCCAAGGTTGTCGGGAAGAGTTCGCTCTGAGGGATAAGACTGCCTTTGTACACCTATATTTATAATATTGTAATTTTCTTGCTTTAAATTTTGTATGTGTGCAATAAGAATAAATAAATAAAGTAAATAAAATCAAAGAAAAACTATAATACTACAAGGAATGTTAAATAGAATGTAAACTATGAAAAAAAACTAAACGATACAAAAAAAAAGGAAAGAAGATAATACTAAAATAGTTTACTCTTAAGGGAATGTCTAAATGAGGCCACAGAACCAGAAAAAATATCACAATCGTTTCGAAATTTGTTCAATAAAGAACTTATCCTATTAGTGGCACTATGTTTAGCAGTTAGTTAGGTTTACTATATAATTATTTTTATAACATCTAATATATCTAAATATTTTTCTTTAACATTATTTTGATTTTCAGCGAAGGAATTATATCACGAGGAAACTCGTGTATCCGGTTAGTCATTCTGGAGTTTGTGTAGCCTCTCCAACGGAACAGGATGGTGGGTCAAGTTTAAAACCCGTTATTTTCATGAGTGGGAAACCTGTGGGGCATCCATAGGCTGTTATTTACTATAATAGTGTATATTTCAAGGAAGAGCGTAAATTACTCTTAAAATGTCTGAAGAAAATATAATTTTATACGGAACACATTTGTCCAATACCCAGGTACTTAAATATCTAGCAGTCAAGAGGCAAATACTCCTAACTTTGCATAAGCACTTGACGTAAGTGGAATAAATACGGTCCAGTGCACTCCAATATATCGGCTTACTAGACAACTACGTTTCAAGAAACGAATCAAGATTCGACCAAGCCCGGCTCGAGAAACTGGGTCAATACATCTATCGACATAGTTGTCTATTTAGCGACCAATATGGACGACTTGAAGTTTCAATATTTTATTGATTGTGAGAAAATTACAGTGTTTAACTCGGTGGATAAAAAGTAAGCAACACAAGCCAAATTTGATACCTTATGTTACGAAACTAAGACTCCATTACTCTGAAAGAAAGTACCAAGAATATGCAAAATGAGAAATATATTGTTGTATCAAAAAGTTGTTTAGACCTCATGTTAAATTTTTATATAGACATACATACCAGGTGTCCGGTTCTATTAAATATTTGTATATTTATATACTATACACACTCTAATGTTTATACAAATCTAAAACTTTAAATTTCCGAGACTTACATAGATATGTTAGGAATTTAATGAATTTAATTGTCATTAAAATATTGTGTCGACAATCAATACACATAATTTATTGAAATCTCAAATGGCGCATGATATATAAAAATGCCACGTGTTTTTTGTCAATATTAGAAATTATTCAATGTTGTTTTTGAATTTAAAATTTAAAAAAGAGAATTTAGGAAATATTTTTTAATTTTATATTTTACGAAAAATAGTATATTAAATGACGAGTGGCAAATTAAAATGCAACATGTTATTTGTACATATTAAAACGACCTACCCTTCAAACCAATTAGCATAAAAAACGCTGCACATCTTCGTGATCCGTAAAAAATTTTACCCTCATAAAGCCTAAAGAAGTTTCACCTCAATTTTATTTTTTTTGTTGTCCTGGATATCATCGCAATTATTTACGTTTTCAAGTGCATAGATTTTGAATATTTTCTTGAGAGTTCTCAATGTGCTCGTATTTTTGCATATCTTATATTATAACTTTAAAAGCAAATATAAGTATTACGGCGAACTGTTTTTGCAACCATGTAGATAAATTACCGGATAATTTAGGAAATTATAGCGAAGAACAGGGAGAGCGGTTCCACCAAGATCTAAAAATGATGGCGGAAAGGTATCAGGCTCGATAGGATTGTCACATGATGGCAGATTACTGCTGGGCTTAAAAAAAGATAGTCCGCTGAAAAATTATAAAAATAATGGATGTTTTATAGAAATATGAAATATATTTTCGACATATTACCATTTATTTACTTCGATGTATCACAATTTTTGAAAACATAACTGACATTATACATATATCTGTTATTTTGTAACAAAAAAGGTAAGTAGCAGCCAACTCACTGCTAGGTACAGGCCTCCTCACTCATATGAGAGAGGGGCTTAAGAGCATAGACCCACCGTGTTGCTCCACTGCGGATTGGCAGGCATAGTACACAAGTGCACTCTCTATTGCTTCACTCTCATAATCCGATGTAACTGGAATCCGACATGACCGGAGAAAGATCGGGCGCAGGACCGACGGCTTAACGTGTTTTCCGAGGCTCGGGGTGGACCACACCGTCATCTTCCCAATTTCGGGTGGATCACACCGCCATCTTTCAAACATATTGAGAAAATCTTAATAGAAACACAATACCCATTTTTGAACTGGCCCGACCCGGTGGACTCAAGCCCAGGACCTCATATCTGTAGTCGAACATGTTAACCACTAGACCAATGTAGCAGACATTTTGTAATGTAAAATTAAAATAACGATAAAAAAACATTGATAGCTTCATGAACAAAACCACTGTTGACCAGCCTAGTCAATCACAATTTCAGCCTGAGTCAAGCCATATTTCCTAGTTAATCGAACAAAAATAGTGAAATTTAGAAACGAAATCAGATTCTATAGCGTAATGCACCACAATTTCGCAAATAGAACGTGAAAGGGCCATAAATTAATGAAAAATGTGAATCGAAGCTATCTGTAGCGGCTCTCATCAATTAAATATTTGTGCGCCATTAGCGCAGGTGGCAGCCGACGTAATGGAAGCCATTAGAGCTGCCCAACGCCGTACCACACCCGATTTATTTTGTACACTGGCTACAAATACCTAACTCAGGCCTGATTATGCCTGTCTAAAACGTCTTAAGATCGAGAAACATTATTTACAATATATATAGATCAGATTAAATAACAAATGATTAAATAGTTAATAAGACTTGGTCTATTAAAAGAATGTAAAGATGAGACGCGTGGATTCTCGTTTAGGGAAGCCGTGTCTCTGAAGCCACAGAAGGCATCATTAAGTTGTTTTTTTTTATAAAAATGAAACTTACATCCTTTCCAATGCATCATTGTGATTTTCGGTAATGGAAAACATCGCGACGATGTCTGCATATTTTGGAAACAGTTGTGGTATAAAAGAAGATGTTGTGACTTAAATTGAGAAAGGTATGCTTAGATGATTAGGGCACGTGGAGAACGAAGGAATGGCAAGAAGAGTGACTGGGAAAGTTCGAAGAGGAAGACCAAGGTGAACGTTCCTGGACAAAATCCAAGAGGTTTTAAATAAGGGCTAGGTCAAGAGTACTCTAAACCGACGAACTTGTATGAAAAGTTTAATGAGAATGAAAGAAGCGAAAGAGGTATCCAATGATCGTGGTCTCTGCTTACTCCTATGGGAGGCGTGATGTATGTATGTATCTAATACCCTTTCTCTTATAAGTGAGGAGGCCTGTGCCCAGGAATGGAACGTTAATAGGCTGCTGTTTTCCTTTTCTAATCTTTATTTAAATAATTTTGGTACGTTTTAAGAAACGTTGTTAATCGATGACAAGTGAAGATACCATTTTAGTAGTGATTTAATGTCATAGACGTTGTGACATTAAATTAAGCTTCTCGTTTTCAGTTTAGACACGAAATTAATTTCTGGACACACCCATAAATATTTGACACTGCTGACACTATTTGATACTGATATTATTTTTTAATAAAATTTAAATACAGGTTAACCCGAATATTGTGCTAAAATAATGTTTTAAATTCCAAACCTTTATTTAATGAGTTTTTTTTTTAATTGAAGTGACACGAGATTATCGTCAGGGATTAAAATCAAATATTTGACATTTAAACAGGAAATAAAATTGTTGTTTTTACTCATTTTCTTACCGATTAATCCTTCCCTGGACTTCCATCTGTATTTCAAGACAATCGATCCAGCCATCCTCGAGTTTTAGTGAGATTAATGAGAACCAATACATTTATATATATAGATAGAAAATAATTATAAATTTTATTTAACGAAGAGCCAAGATAATACAGACAGAGGGGATAAATTGCTGCAATCTCAACGACGTCGCGTGGCTCGAATCCAACTCGAGGATTCCTTTCACTTCGCTGATTTAACAAAACCGCTCTGTTCGACTCTTGTGCGCTTATTCTGCACCCGTTATTATGAGTGATTTCTGGGTCAACAGTTTTGTAGCGGTGCAAAGAAGGCTTCCTAGAAAATGAATTAATAATTTCCTTTGAAGCCGCTTTTTATCGCTGGGCATATTAATGGCATTTTACTCACACCGATACAACACAAAAGCTTTCCACTGGAAACCTACTGTATATGGCAGTCGTCGTCGTCGCTTCAACCGATGGACGTCCACTGCTGGACATAGGTCTCACGTAAGGCCCGACGTCCACAAGGCCCGATCTTGCGCCGTCTAACTCCAGCGGCTATATAGCAGACTACTTACAAAAACCCAGCGAGTCCATCATCGTCCTTGTGTGGGTTCAGTTCAGTGTATAAATAAGATTTGATGTGAAAGTCGACGCCTAGCGTCGCCACGTCGCCTCTCTTCCCACTCGACACGTAATATGTGTCTTGCTTATTTGCATATCATTTATATATCAATATTAAGAATCATATATACATGTTTTACTTTACAACGAATATATATCTAACTAATACATTTTTAATTTCCTAAAATCATTTAAGAAGAATGTCCGACATTAGTCAATTTAAAAATACTGTACATGTATTCAAATATTCTTGATTTCAAGGAGATAATGAAAGAATTTTTTAAATCGCTCTTATAATTTTTAGCTTTAGATAAAAATAAAACAATATAGGAATATCGGTTGGTATCATTGGAATCCTTGGAATATGAGCTAACTCACTAGTCGCAGGCCCAGTTATAAGAATCGCTACAGTATACTTTAGATTGACATATTTTAATTCATTATATCTTTTGATTGGAATGTCCGATTTAAATAATTTAAAATGTTTGTTACAGATATTGAAACGGTCTTTAATAAAATATTTATATATAATAGAATAAGGATTAATACAGAGATATGAGTAATAAGGTTTAATTATTGTCGACACTTCTAACAACTTTTAAAATGTAAAAAAGTAGTTATAGGGCTTAACCACAGTAATTGAACATATAGTATCTCGGACTTGTTGTAAATATAAAAATCTTCTATGATATCGTAGAACATTTGTTTTATCGTTGATGAATGATGATTGATCAATGACAGATTTTCAGTGACCCATTTTCTCACACCTTGGGTCCCATTAACGCATTTTTATTAGGCATCTCTAATTTTTTTAGAAAGTAATATAACCTATGTCGCTCAGTAAAACTGCAGCTTTCTAATGGTGGAGAAATTTTTTAAATATATCCAGTAGTTTTTGTGTGAAAACGTTACACACATACATACAAAATTTTCTTCTTCTTTATAATATTAGTTTTGATAAATTGTTTATGTGTATTGATATTTTTATCTTTATCTATGTATTGTAAGTAGTTATTTTAGATACTATTTTTATCGCCACCTTACTGACTGTTTCCTATTCCAACCGGTTGTCTATTAGGAGATTGCTTTACCAATTGGACCTCCTTCATACGCTGTGGTTTCTTATCTATTATTGTAGTTAAGTTTGCTTGTAATTATGTTTTTTTAAATTTTCAAGTGTGCAATAAAGTATATATCTATTTATATACTACATATATAAATAGATATATACTTTATTTTAGGGTCATTTTCTTTAAAGTTCTTATAGGCTAGTGATTGCATATATACGTAGACTCTTGTTTTATGATAAGAATGTATTTTTATATATTCTTTATATAAATTGATGAGTCAAATTATAATAACAAATCATTTTACTTTCCAGTCAAAGATATAATCATAAAGATTTTAGGAGAAATTTCCTAAAAGCAATTGTAGAGTATTTGAAAATGACACTATGCAGTATGGAATGTCTAATGAATTTATGAAATGTAAAGATGATTTGTAGTAAAAGGTTATAAGTTTTCTATTTACCTTACTACCTTAAATCAGATTTAATACTACGCACCAATAAGTTTTACTTGCTGCTATGTAAAAGGTTAATGTTCCACTGTTGGGCACCTACCTCTCATAAGAGAGAGGGTATTTAGCTCCATCATGCTACTCCATGATTGGCAAGCTTCACACATTATGGAATTGCTCCCGGGGTGTGTAGGTTCCCTCCCGATATCTTCCTGCACCGAAAAGCACAGTGATAGGTTTAATCAAGAAAAGTCTGAACAACAATCCCCGTACCTCTCTACTATGGCATAATGGAGTTATTACCATCCATCGCTTTTAACGTCTAATCTGATTACACGTAATAAAAAGTAGTTTTCTTACTTCTAATCATAAATTGTTTCAATACATCCATAAATTACTGAATATAAATAAACTATGTAGGGTGGATGATACATAAAAATACACGCCTTACGCTTCCTGTTTACAATTTATTTCCTTCATTTGGCTTGTATGAAGCCTGTATAGCATATTCATTTTTAATGCAAGGAACGGGAAGCCCCGACCGCAGTAATGGGAGAGTAAATATAAGAGGGCTCCTTATGAATGAATAATAAATTATCAAGCGTATGTTGAATGCGGTACACAGAATCACGGAATTGTTTATCCCTGCAATAAAATTTCAAATAATATTAATGACAAAGCAAGATAAGACAGTATTCGTTTTCCCATACCTGGTGTAAGTAATAAACTTGTGGTTACTTTATTTAGATTTAAGTTTTGTCGTAAATTTTGTGTGGAGGAGGGTAGTGAAAAAACGTGTGCGTACAAAGTACACATGTCAGAAGTGAAACTCCTTTTGGCAAACTAATTTTTAAGTATTGTTTATATTTATACAAATCCAAAACTTTAGATTTCCGAGACTTAGAGGGACGTGAAATGAAGATATGTTAGGAATTTAATTGTCATTAAAATATTGCACCGATAATTAATACCAATAATTTATTGAAATCTCAAATTACGAATTGTAAATAAAAATGCCACGTGTTTTTTTACAATATTAGAAATTATTAATTAAATTTTGTTTTTGAATTTAATATTTAGACAAGAGTTTATTATATATTTTATGAAAAATAGTATATTAAATTATTAGCATTCTTGAACGAATAAAAGTGGAGAGATTGCAAGAAGAGGATGTTAGAGAAGAATATCTGAAAAATTTGAGTGGGCGATTCAAGAGTGAAGACGAAGGAAATGAGATTGAAAGTTTATGGAATAAATTTAAAGATGGAGTGGTTGGTGCTGCTATTGATGTATGTGGCGTGTCTAAAAGGAGGAAAGGTAAGAAAGAGAAGAATTTGTGGATGGACAAAAATGTTCAAGCAGCTGTGTGTGAAAAGAAGAAAGCTTGGTCCGATTGGTTGGCTACAAAAGCGAACCAACGAATGCAAAAGGCAACGAATGATGACGTAAAAAAGGCAAGAATGGAATACAAAAGGGTGAAAGTAATCGTGAAAGAAGCTGTAAGAAAGAAAAAAGAAGAATACAGTGATATGTATGATAGGAGACTTTCTGATGATTTTCAGTCAAACAAAAAGTTTTTCTGGAAATCAATACAATTTGCCCGAGGGAGATCTACTTCCTCGGAGCTTTGTAAAATCAGAAGTTTAGATGGAAGTTTAATAAAAGGAGAAGAATGGATATTGAAGAGATGGAAGGATCATTTTGAAAGTTTGTTTGAAAGAAATGAAGCAGAGGTAAATATGGCCTCTGCGGATAGCAATGAATGTAAGACAAGTGATAGCGAGATTAGTATGGATGACATCATGAAAGCGATAAAAGGTATGAAATCAGGTAAGGCTGCTGGGTATGACAGAGTGTCAGTCGAGATGCTGAAGGCTGGCCGCGGGATTGTGGTAGCTCAGCTGTACTGCCTTTTCAATATATGCTGGGAGAAAGGTCAAGTCCCAAGAGATTGGAGCAAGGCCGTAATTGTCCCTCTATATAAAGGAAAAGGGTCACAGCAGGAGTGCAAAAATTACCGCGGTATCAGCCTTCTTAGTGTCGTCGGCAAATTGTATGCAAAGATATTAATTGAAAGGGTGATTAATGAAACTGATGAGAAAATATGGGACGTGCAAGCGGGATTTAGAAGAGGAATGGGATGTACGGATCAGGTCTTTTCTTTACGGTGCTTAACTGAAAAATGTTTGGCTAAACACCAAAAAGTTTATTGCGCGTTCGTAGATTTAGAAAAGGCCTATGATCGAGTGGTGAGGAATGAGCTGTGGTCAACGTTATCTACGTATGGGGTGAGCGGT